>CAHIKZ030000292.1:1432500-1478115 GCA_903632075.3 Acanthosepion pharaonis
TTCTGCTACTCCTCTTAAATGAGCCTGTTGCTTTCAGACCTCTGGATGGTTACAAATCTTTCTCTTGTGCAAAGAAATGTTGTCTTTTTTTTTTTTTTTTTTTTTTTTTTTTTTCACATCAGCTGAGCATTTCCTTCAAGACAGCTTTTGCCATTTTCAAATTCAGACACATAACTGGAATCCTCATCGTTTATGAACATTTCAAAAGCAGCCAATTTAAATGCATCTCATAAAAGTTTGTCTTGTCATGTTTTACAAGGTCTTTCTTTTTCATTTGCATTCACCACGTGTTTTTTTTTTTTTTTTTGATTCCCCTCTACAATCTAACTTCATTATTTAGTACTTGGTCTCTACTCCATTATACCAACACGAAAGCTTTATATAACCATTTTGATGTACTAAGAACTATATGGACTACTTTAGTCTAACTTGGCACCTTATCAAAGGTTTTTTATGTTTTGGTTTTTACTAAACATACATAAACAGAAACTCTCCTGTGGAGTCACTCAGTCAGCATCGAGTAGACTTGTGTTTTATGTGTCTGTTAATTTCACAAGAAAAAAAAAATATATGTTTGTGTGTGTATTTAGGCAGCAATCCTTCTTTCATGCACATTTCATTAAATACGACAAAGTGCTTTTATTTAGTTTTTTATACAATTTCTCATGCGATCTAATAATTTTTTTCTTTTTGGATGGTAAACTATATAAAAACTGTCCAGATGTTCTTTTTATCCAAGCACTTTCAGCTATACATTTAGCCATTTTCAAGAATTAAATATTTTAACTGTTAAAATTAGAAATAGTTTGTTGTATGTATGTTTTATAAAATGTTTTCATGTTTTTGTTTCAAAACACAGTCAAGATATTATGTCCATGTTCAAAGTTAATATTATTAAGTGTTGGTTTGTTTGTTTTTATTAATAAGGCTTCCATTATTTTTTAGCCTTTTTTTTTTGCATGTGGATGATGCTATTATATTAATGTTGTTGACAAGTATGTTCCGAATAGTGTCCGGTAGGTCTCCATGAATATTTAAATGAGATCTAATTAAGGTGTAGAGTTAGTCTGCATGTTAAACATGTTGTAGTGCGGCCTATATAATTATTTACAAAAGTTGATTGTTGAGGAATACAATTCCTTAATGGGCATTTGAATTCGTAAATAATATTTGCCCTATTTAATTTTCTTCTAGGAGGTGAATTATTATTTTTAACTATAAGGTTAGAGGTTTTAAATTTTTTATAATAATTAATCTAATTTTTATATATATATATATATATATATAGAGAGAGAGAGAGAGGTTATGAGACAACCTGCTCTGTCCCCATTCTTTTTAAAAAATATGAAAATTTTAAGCTTTTTATTGAATGTCATTTTTTACCATGTACAGGATATGTCAATTATGACTCTCCACAACTTCCCCTTCTTTGTAGCTCTTAGCATTTTTTTGTCTTTTTAATAACCTCCGCCTTTACTATTAAGCCATCTATTTGCACCAGCTCATTGGGTAGGTTAATTCATTTCCCTCTGCCTCACTTTCCATCAGTATATCCTGTGAGTGTTAAATTCTCCAAGCCCTCTTTCTTCATTATATTTCCTATAAATTTCAACTGTCTCTTTTTGATTCTAAGTATCTTTCTTTGTTTCCATTTTCCTTAAAAATTTTTTGTTGCTCACACATTCTGTCCAAGGTATCCTCAGCATCCTTCTATAGAACCTCTAGTCTCTTCTTCATCACTAAGGAAATTGCCCAGCATTCACTGCCAAATAGAAGGGTTGGTGTTACATAGCAGTTCAGCACTTTTTTTTTTTTTTTTTTTTTTTCTAACAAAAATTTTCCTGTTTCTTAATACTTTGTTTTGTTTATTTTTTGTTTTGTTTTACGGCATATCAGCCTCAATGGGTTATTTAATGCTGGTAAAATTTTTATTGCTGGTAATATTTCTCTATTTTTTTTTTTTTTTTATCAAATGTATTACTGATAAAATTGTTTTCCTTCAAAAATCTATCTCTGGTAATATTTTTTCTTCAAAATTGTATCGCTTGTATTTTTTTTTTTTTTTTTTTTTTTTAGCTGATAATATCTTTTTTCAGAAATATATTGCTGGTAATAACTTTTTCACAAAGTATTTCTGGTATTAAGACATATTTTTACACTTTCATAGTTTCGGGGTTAACTATTTCCCCTTAGCTGAGACCCTAACAGGTGCTACCACCCTGGGTCAGAATGAACCTGGGGACACCAGCAATTAAGAGGTGCTTCCATGCTCCTCAAAACCTCCTGATCAGAGACCTTGCTGTTGGATGTAGTCTATCGTCTTACCTAGGATGCTGATGTAGTTTATCATCATAGTGAGGATTGTCTTAATACTTTGTTCAGCTTTTGGAAGGCATCTTTTACTATTTTAATGCATCTTTAAATTTTAGTGTCACTTTTTCCACCCTGTGTTAAACCACATCCCAGATATTTAAATTTCTTGCTTGATTTTGGCATCTCCAAGGTCACATCTTTGACTGTTCCTTTCGCTGACAATCAAAGATTAGGCTTAATTACAATTGATGGTTAGCCCTTTCTCCCCACTTTCCTTTCTTTCTCTCTGTGTCTGCCATCAACTTGGTGTCATCTGCCTATCTTATCCTTTTAACCCATCCTGGGTATGATGATAAACTACATCCAGCAGCAAGACCTCCAATCAGGAGGTTTTAAGGAGCCTCTTAATTGCTGGTGTTCCCGGGTCCACTCTGATCCGGGGTGGTTGCACCTGTTAGGGTCCCAGCTATGGGAAAATAGTTAACCCCGAAACTGGGGTCAAAACACTATGAAAGTGCAAAAATTGGTTTTAATACCAGAAATACTTGGTAAAAAAAAAATTATTACCAGCAATAAGTTTTTAAAGAAGGAAGAATATTACCATCAATGTTTTTGAAGAAAAAATATGACCAACTATACATTTTTGATTTGGGGGGGGGATGTTGCCAGCAATACATTTTTGAAGGAAAAATATTACCAGAAATAGATTTTTGACAAAACAATATTACCAACAATAAAAATTTTTTGGTATTAAGTAACCCAATGAGGTTGATATGCAGTAAAAAAACAAAAAAAAACAAGCCAAACTAAATTATCCTTTTAACATTGTGCCCATTAATATGGCTAAGGGCCATATCACATTGAAACTTCTGGTTCTTATATGATCATCATCATTGTCATCATCCCCTTGACATTTGTAATCATAGGGTGGATCTAAATGCAGAAGCCACACTAACTCTTTTCCACAACAGTCTATTAACGGCAGCCATCAGCAATTCTGGTGCAGTTATACCTGTTCATTTTTTTGACATTGTCCAACCATTTTTGTTTAGCATCCTCTCCAACATCCACCTTCAGGAATGAATAACCCAATGATGGCAATGCTTTATAATGAATGTCCAAATGATGGCAATGTTTCGCATGAATAACCCAATGATGGCAATGTTCGCATGAATAACCCAAAAATTTCAATGTCCTTTTTACACAAACTCAATGATGACAATGTCACGCATGAAAAACCCAATGATGTCAATGTCACATTTGTTCTCAAATGATGAAATGTTCTCCTGTATCTGCCAATGTTGGCAATCTAGGTATGAATAACCTAATGATTTGACAATGTCAGGCATAAATAAGCCACTAATTAAAAGTGATGGTCATGACTAACCCCAGATATTAACCCAATGTCAGGCTTGAGAAATATAGGCAGATATCCATTTCTTGGATGAGGACATTTATTCAAAAAATTTAAACTAATGTGCAGTCCTCTGAAGAAAAGTTAAGTTATTCAGAAATCTTTCAGATGTATCATATAAAATGCAATGGAATAAATATCTTTGGGATTTTATTTTTTGTTGTCTCTTTTTCAACCCCAGCTACAAGTTAATTGTGTATGGAAAGTTCTTCAGTAATTATTATTAATGTATTTTTTAAATAAAACAAAATATTTGAAATTTTAAAAAACTATAAAGAATGTAAGCAATAAAAAATTAATCAAAAATAAAGAAAATGGAATATACTATTACTAGGAAAAAAATCTTACAGTTCTTTCTATTTTACTTTTAAATAAATAATTTGATCAAAATCAAATTACTTTTAAGAATGATTTTAAAAAGTGTACACAGTTTAATGATGCAGGCAATATGTAATGCAAAATAACATGCAAAAATTTATAACAATTATAATTATTTTCTATTTGAATTTCTGTGATGAGGATTATTATTTACAATCAAACTAATGTCTTCAGGTTTCAACAGCAGCAATGTCAGCAGACAGCCAAATAAATGTTAGCTTTAAGACTCCACATTCTACATTAGGATTGTCATTAAGATAATGATCTAATTAAAGTGTTGGCTAATGAATTTAATGTTCATAGTAAAGGAGTTTAATTTCAGGAGGTGATCTTGTCTCCTCAGACATTTTGTTTTTGTTTGTTCAATAAATTTTATCTTTTTATTTTCTCTCCTAAACCTTGTATTTCTATCCATTCGCTCAAAACGTTGGAACTAGGTTAAATAATGTTTTCCTCTTGCCAAATCTAGTTGTGATTGTTGGTCAGATTTTTCAAACCCGAATCTCGACTGACGTTCTCAACACCGTTCTGCAGACTTTTTGATGCTACTTATTATCTTTGGAGTTTCCATTTCTCAAAAAACTTCATTGTTGCTTGCATGTTCACCCATAAAATTCTCAGCATCCTTCAGGAGAAAAATATTTTGTTTATTTTTCAAATTTTTCAGAAACAAATTTTTTTTTTAACAACATCTGCGTATTTAAGGTTTTTGATATTTTAAATGATCAGTTGCCTTTTTTTTTTTCTTCTGGATTACATTAGGTAAAATTATTTGTAGGGGTTTGTTAGCAAAAGATTCAACCATGTTCAAAAAAAAACGTCGTCTAATCTGTTTAGAACTGTAGTTTAGGACCCTTTTCACCAAGTACGTCATGAGAAAACAGTTTTTTATTATTTTATATATATATATATGGACTATATATATATATATATATATATATATATATATATATATATATATATTGCAAAAGTTTTCTAGAAACATGATGCAAACCATGAACTGCATGAAGATGATTGAACAGTTTCTGATAAGATTCAAGGTGACCAAATATTTAATAAAAATCTCCAACTCCTCGTTTGCTTTGCTTAACTTGTTCCTCAGAAACACCTTTTCATTGACAAAACAGTCATTTTTGCTTTCTTGTTTGAAATTCATAAAGTCGGTCTTAAAACAAGGCTCTTTTTAAATAATTTGAAATACCAATCTGTGCATTCACTTTATCTATCAATTCAATCCCAGTCAGAACCAAGATCCTTGACTTTTGCTTACCGCCTGAGCGTTTTGTTTTGGCTGTGGATTTTGCCTCAATGTTGTAATGGATAATGGCAAACCTTGAGAAAAAACAGTAGGAAAAGTTCTTTAGTTTTAACTGGGTTTTTTATTCGTAGTTTAAATTTTCAAATACCCTCAAAAAATTTATTGGTAAATCCACCTGTTCTCTCTCAGCTACCAGTTAAGTTAGTAAGTATTTTTATGACAAAAAGTTTAGCTTTTCGCGTTTTTTTAAATTTAACGTGACGTTTGTAAAAAATTTAGATATCTGTATTAAATGTCCCACGGAGATTTTGACTTTATTTGATGTTATGTCGTGTATCCACTAAGTTTTTTTTCACTTCCGTTCTAGTTGGTGTCCATTTATATATATGAGCTACCTGCTCATATGCAAATTATACTAATTTGCATATCACTACATCTCCCTATAACGGAGGGGCCTTATGCCGCGAGTACTTCTTGTACTTCTTCTTGTGCCCTCCTGAACATCTTCCTTTATCTCTCTCCTTTCCCTTGGAGATCTAGATCTATCCGTCTTTCCCTATAATCGAATTGTTCCTCTTGCATACTCTGGTCTTCCTCTTCTAACTCATCTCTCTCTACTTCTTCCTCCGCAGTTTCATTCTGCATTAACTCTTCTGATACATCAATAATGGGCATCTCTGAAGGCATTTCCTCATCAGATTCTTCTCCTTGGGATCTTATTTGGTCAGCATGAGCTAGAACACTGTTCCCATTTTCTTTATTTAATATTGCAGTATTATGTCCTTTCTGCATAATAATTTCGTCTGACTCGGGTTGCATATTCCTATTTCTTTTGTACCACATCTTTTGATTTGTGGCATATGACATAGTCAAAGGGGGACCTTAATTGTCTGCCCATTAAGGCAGATGGACTTTCGGCCTGCCTGCATGTGGAATTGTTCTGTAACTTAATAGTAATCTTGGTAGGAAAGCATCGATTTCCTCTTTCTGTTGCAAGCATGCTTTTATGCCCTTCTTTACCGTCTGGACCATCCTTTCCGCTGCCCCATTACTTTGAGGGTGGTAGGGAGGGTCTTGTAAGGTCTGCATCCTATTTTTCTTAGCCATTCATGCAAATCAGCATCCACAAATTCTGGTGCGTTATCAGTCACCAATGTTCTCGGTGTCCCATTCCTCGAAAATATTACTCTTAATATTTGTTTTACGGTGGTACTTTTTTTTATCAGGTACTCTCACCACTTCAGGCCAACCTGAATATCGTCTACTAATATTAATAATAGTCCTATCCCATTGACATAGGCATGGTCCATGTGTACTCTGCTCCATGGTTCTACTTCTCGGGGCCATACATGTATTTTCTTTTGCTTAAAATTCCTGAGTTCTGTGCATTTTTTGCATCTTTTTACGTAGTCTTCTACGTCTCTTGAGTACCCGGCCACCAGGCTTCCAATTTTAATCTTCTTTGCGTAGCTGCCACTCCACAATGTACGTCATCATGTACACTTTTTATAACCTGTCTCCTCTGTGTTTCTGGGGGAACTACCAAGTCTCCATTACATATTATCCTGTTTTCTATAGTCATTCTATGTCTAATTTCTTTGAATGGTCTTTCAGCCATTGAACAATTTCCCCAGCGATTCTGTTTTATCCTCGACATTATTCTATTTAACACTGGGTCATTTGTAGTTTCAGTAGCCATTTTATCTACAGATATTACATCGGTTTCTACAAGGTGCAAGAATGTGTCTTCAAATTCCTCGTCGTTTTGTCCTCCTCTCTATAAAACCTCAATCTAGATAAGGCATCAACGTGCGGTATCGTATTCCCTTTAACATATTCAATGTCAAAGTTGAACGCCATCAGTCTAATCGCCCAACGTAATATTCTGGATGTTGTAACTTTCGGTAGCTCTTTTCTTGGGTTGAAAATAAATTCAGTGGTCTATGATCACTTTTCAACAAGAATTTTTTCCCCATCAAAACTGTCTTGCTCTATGCGTTGTCCACACTATGGCTAGTGCCTCCCTTTCTATATTCAAATAACTGTGTTCAGTTGTTGTTAATCTCCTTGATAAATACATTATGGGATGCCCATCTTGTGACAAAATACCAGATATGGACTGCTCACTAGCGTCAGTAGTTAGAGTTATGTCCTTCTTAGGGTCAAAAATTTGTACTATTGGCTTTTTTGCCAGAATCTGTTTTAAGTTTTCAAAGGCTTTCTGTTGGTCTTCTAACCAAATGAATTCCACATTTTTTTTTCTTAGCAAATGGCTCTGTCAACTCATTATATTTTGGTACATATTTTCTATAAAAATTTACCAAACCTAAGAAGGACTCAATTCTTTTTTTTTTGGTGTAGCAACTTTTAAAATTTTCTCTATTAGTACTTTATCTGGAGAGATCCCTTCCTTTGATATTGAGTAACCCAAAATGATATTTCATTACTTTTGGTTACACACTTTTTTGTATTTATTGTCATACCAGCGTCTCTCACCCGGTTCAGTATATTTTCAGTTTTTTTTTAAATCATCTTCATTTAAATCTCAACACATATATCGTGTTGATAACAGATGGTATTTTCAACATTTCCTATTACTTTTTCAATAGCTTTTTTGAAAAATTGCACTTGCCGTTTTTATGCCATCGGCATTCTTTTCCCACCTTAGATCACTTCTTTAAAATTTTCATTTATTGGTATTTGGTGGTAAGCTGATTTTAGGTCTATCTTGAAAATACTTTCATTCCAGCAAGCTTATGTAAAGCTACTTCCACATTTGGAATAGGGTTGAGTGCACAAACTTTATGGTTCACCCCTATTTTATAATCTCCACAAATTCTCAGGTCACCATCTTTTTTTCAATACCATGATGGTGATGCCATTTACTTCCTCCTGGAGGGCAGGTTCTAATAAGTCTTCCTTTATTAGCTAATTTAGCTATTACCAATGGTAATAAATGCACTGGTATTTTCTTGCTTCATAGTAGGGGAAACATCTTTTAATTTCAGGCTAGCTTCATAGTTTTTTAATTTTCCTGTTTTTTTCTATTTCTATCTCATTAATCGTTGAATTTATTTTTTAATCGTCATTCCCCAGTAGTCCATGCGTTTTTCGGCAATTTGTAACTATAATGGGTACTATTTCATATTTTTCTTTTAATTCTATTGAACCTTCAAAGTAACCCATAATTGCTATAATCGAGCCATCAAACTGAGCGTAGTTGTCGTTGTTTTTTTTTTAAAACGGTTTTTCCCATTTTTTTCCCACAAATTTCTGGGTACTATCGTGGCGTCACTACCTGTGTCGATTTGCATTTCGACAATACAGTCATTGATTTTCACTTTTATTTTTGTATCTCCGTTCTTAGATCCAGTATTTTGTATATTATCCTTTTTACATTAAAAATCTGTCTATTTTCATCCTCTACTCTTTCCACATTTTTTTTTACATACTTCTTTGAAGTGATTTTTTTTTAAACACTTTGAACACGTCTTTCCAAAGGCTGGGCATTTTCTTTTTCATTTCATGAATTTTTCCACAGTACGCACAATTTTTTCTTTTTGTTTGTACCGTATATGTTTCAGCCATTATTTCTTCGTAGGATTTATTTTTATTTTGGTTGTAGGTATGTATTAATTCCTGCTGTTGTATAAATTCTATACACATATTCAAAGGCATGTTTGTAAGTTGTAACTGTTCCATTAACTTATATCTATGTGCCGAATTATGCATACCTTCAATTAATCTTAGTTGGATTAATTCTTCTTCCGTTGTCTGCTCTCCTGTTCCTAGTTTTTGAATTCACAGTATTTACTCGCACTTCTTAACCGGTGTAAATATTTTACTATCGGTTCATCCACTTCCTGCTTCATTGCCATAAACTTGGTCCTTTCTGCAATCACCAGTCTTTTCTTTGGCCTCATGTTTCCCTTAATAACCTGACTTATTTCTTGAAAGTCATTTCTTCTAGTTCTCGAGGGTAAACCATTGTAGCAACCTTCATAATCGTTTCACAACCAGCGGTAGCCATGAACAAGTCGGTGATTTCATTTTCCCCTCCTCTGTTTTTGTTGTCTTTCAACTTTTTACATCTAGCATTAGCAGCAAAGCAACGAATCCACGTGTCTACGTACTCTGGGTCTTCAAGGACCAAAGAGTATCCTATCGGCGACGCCATTGTTATGTCGTGTGTATCCACTAAGTTCTTGTTTCACTTCCGTTCTCGTTGGTGTCCATTTATTATATATGAGCTACCTGCTCATATGCAAATTATACTAATTTGCATATCACTACAGTACCCCTAAATAAAAAAAGGCTCATCAAGTCCACTAATATCACTTTTTCTAGTAGAGACTGGAGTTTCCTTCTTAACCTTTTTTTAAGATAGCGTGGGAAGTCAACATCTTAATTATATTATTATTTTTCCCTTCTAGTTAGTTGTCCATATATTTTTCCTTCAGGTTTGGGTCACTCAGGAGTCTGTTGTGTTGCAATTTGGGTGCTGCATTAGGCTTCTTCAGTTTCCATAGTTTCACTCTTAGTTTACATATAACAGAGTCACTTCCACTGTTGGCACTTGGGTAGGTTTTGCAGTGAATTATTGCATTTCTGAATTTTTTGTTGATAGCTATGTAGTCAATTTGGTTTTTAGTTTGCCCACCTGGATCTCTGCATTTCCATAATCGTCTCGGATGTTCTTGGAACCATGTATTGGCTATTACCTGGTCATTGGCCGTGCACCATTGAACCCATTTTTCTCCACAATCGTTGCAGGTTCCTAGTCCAAATTTACCAGATATCTCCTTTCCCTCTCTCTGCCTACTTTCACATTCAGGTCTCTTATGACAATTGCGACTTCTTGTGATTTGCAATGAGCCTTGGCGTTGTCTAAAATGAAGTAGAAAGATTCGATTTCTTCTTCCTTGCTTTGTGCTGTCAGTGCATACACTATTATGATAGTTACGTTGAAAGGCTTTCCTTTCAGCTTTACCAGAATTCTTTTGGATAATTAGTTGAACCCCAAAACACTTTTCTTGAATTCTTGATCTAGTATAAGTCCTACTCCTTTATCGTTTTTCTCTCCATCTGTATATATAATCCTGTTATTGTCACTGACAAAATCTCCATTGTTTGGTCACCTAGTTTCACATCCACCTAAGATGTTGATTTTTTTTTTTTTTTTTTTTTTTTTTGCCTACTGTTTTACATTTTCTAACTGACTACAGTTGTTTAATGTCCTAACATTCCATGTACCAAGAGTTATTTTTTATTTAATGCAAGAAGTCACCGGATAACATTCTGGTGTCACACCTGAGCAGGGGACAGAGTTCATGTTGCTCCTTTCTGAGCAGTCGCTGGATGGGTTCACCTAGGATTTTATCCCCTTTATCCTTTTCCGTTTATGCTAGCAGTCACTGGATAATGGTCAGGTGACACCTGTCGATCCTTTCTGAGCGAGGGACAGGTTCCAAGGAATTTTATCCCCTTTACTCCATTTATGCTAGCAGTCACTGGATAATGGTCAGGTGACACCTGTCGATCCTTTCTGAGCAAGGGACAAGTTCCAAGGAATTTTATCCCCTTTACTCCGTTTATGCTAGCAGTCGCTGGATAATGATCAGTTGACATATGTTGCACATGTCAGTTCTTACCGGATAAGGAGTTAATTCCCATAGACTTAACCCCCTTCACATCGTTAGGTTTTATAATGTGTGTGTTATTTGACATGATATTTCTTGGGATTAATAGTGGAGTGGTTTCCTGTTGCCTTCTTTCTGGTGGTTTACAGAGACACTACCTCTAGTTAGCTAGCCGTTGACTCAGCAAGAATTCTTCCACCCTTTGTTAGGTCTTATTTTTCATGCTACTAGCTTGCTAACAAGCCACCTCACTCATAAGAACCTGAAGTGGGTAGCCACTTTAATCACCAAAACAAGACCCCCCCCTCCCAGTCTGTTTGCAAGTAAAAGGTTTGCGGGTCAAAGTTAGTAGGGTGGCAGAAGACTGATATGGTGGGAAAAGAGAATAAAATGATTAATTTTTAACTTCGTATAAGTACCCACTATTAAAACAATACGCAATTGAAACTAACACATTAAGCTAACTGGTCCGGGGTCGGGTAGGGGAATACATTTCCATTTCTAAACAACATCATGGAAAAAGGATTTCTTATTACTTACAATTGGAATTTCATATTAATCTCGCTAAGCTCAAATCAGTGGTCATTTTGTGAAAGTTTGGCAAACTCTATAAATATGTCTCGATTTTAGAAACCAAATGCAATGGGTTGGATGGGTTGGGGGGTTCCAAACAAAGATGAAGTCACTTGGTGGGTCGGGGAGTCCAATAAGGTGCCAGGATGACCAAGAGAGAAGAAAAAAGCTAAACTATCAACTTTTTCAAAGCATTTTAACACTACCCGGCCAGTGGGCTGAAAACTAAAAAAAAAAAAAACACAGAATAAATGGTACAACACCAGAGAATAAATTAACACTGTCTTAGTACAAAAATTAGTAAAAACAATTCAATTTTGTATTAGAGACAACAAAATATAAGAAGTGTCAAATTAACATGAAAACATACTTGTGAAGATGTGAAGTCTTCCATTTATGGTCGGCAAGATTCATTTCATTTCATCAACCATTTGGTCAAAGTATGTCTGTACTGTAAATTAATATCCATTTTGTTTAATTATTATAAATAATTATTATAAATAATTCAAAAAACAGATATTAATTTACAGTAAGTAAATTTTACAGTTTTAGAAAAATTATTTATGCTCTATTATATTCTAAATATTGAGCGCTTTTTAAAATTTCATTTAACCCTTTCATATATATATATATATATATATATATATATATATATATATATATATAAAAAGAAATATGTTGTAGTGGTTCCAACGAGAGAAAAGTATGTATATTAAAAAGAAGAGAGGTGCATAAACGTTTTTTGGTTGTAATGTGGATTTATTTAGAAAAATATTATGCTTTGTTTTACATAATTTTACTACGACACGTGTTTCTGGTCTCGCGACCGTCTTCAGGTAAAAGTGGAGATTTCTACATATTATTAAAAATAATTAATTTTTCTTCATGTTCAATGTGAAATGTTCTCGATATGAGACATATGTAAAACTTCAGCAATTTATTTATTTTTAACTAAATTTATATCATGCAATAACATTTTTATGGAAGGAAAGATTCAACTAAGTTTACACCATAAAATGATTTTTGTAATTTCCCAAAATGTATCCAGTTTTACAATCAAGTTCCAGTACAGTGGATGTAATTTCTGCAAAACTCATAGTAGAGCCAAGATAACTGAACATTTATTTTTATTATTATCCCTGTTCTTTTAAAAAAAAAAAAATTTGACCTCTGATGAATTTTGGTTTAAAAGATTAGACTGACATCTAACCAAGGGGCTGGATTCTCCCCCACACTCTCTTCTCTTGACTGCCTTCACCCCTGAACTACCAAGTCATTAATACCATTGCCTACATTTTAAATTTTCTCATCTTCACTTGACATATGCTCAATTGGATCCTGTGAGAGAAAATTGTTTATGACACTCTACAAGTGCTACTGGTACCATATAACCCAGTACGACCTGCTGAATGATAATGTCATCAGCACCTAAACTGATTCCACCCCCACAAGACTTTTCTAGTGAGGAGGATTGCTACACCCACTAGGATTAAAATAAGACCTATCAAAAGGTTGATGAACCTTCTTCTAAGGTTAAAGGTCATTTAGCAGAATAGGGTGAACTGGACTATATATACAGCCAGTGTGGTGATGGCATAGCATCTCTGGGCAGAGGGCTTCCTAGATTGAAATCAACCGCCAAGGAGGTGGGTTCCTCTAATGGAGACAATGGCCATGTGGTGACCAAGGCAAGCCTTCAGTTGTCCTGAAGAGGGATGGACTCCTCCAGGTCAACTAGCCCAAGAGACACACTCTATATGAATGAATACTTCTCTGGCTTTCAACTCAGATATGTGGCAAAAACTGGTCAGGCACACAGCTGCACAGCGACCCTAGAACCACACCCGGTCATGTGACTGATGATGATATATGCCTTGCTATCCAAGCAATCCAATTACCAAATCCTGTTTTAGTAAACATCCTTACCAATCTGTATCCCCAACTGCAACCCAGGCTCTGGAGTGGAAATCATTCAAATATCAGCACCCAAACTGCTTGAACATAATAATAACATGATTGTTGATGTTCACTGAAGCATTTAGCGACCATTTCTAAACAATGGAGCAAATGGCATCATGACATAGCAAGGCTTGAACTGCTCCACCAAAGTGATATTGTTATTGCTTAGAGATGCATTCAACATCCAGGACAGCCGGAAATTATTTCTGGATAGGAAATAAGATGGCTCAAAAAATACAACCCCAAACACAGCTAAGTCAAAATCAATTCATAATTTTTTAATATAAATAAGATATGTGATTGGTAAAAATGCCCAACAAACAGAATTGATAAAGTTTCCAATAAAAAAAAAAAAAAGACAGGGCAAAATAATGCTAAGCAAACAATGCACATATGGAAGACAAAACAAGTAAAGCAGCTGTAATAAGGCAAAAATTTCACAAAGTAAGAATGGTGTTAACATGCAAAATGGATACAGTTAAGTGATTGTAGCATTCTGACTTCAAGACAAGAAAGAACAAAAATATGGCGGATGAGACCAAGAAGTGGTCTATTTTTATTGGTTAGGAAGAAATCCCATGATTTCATGTATGGTTTGTCTATAAATTTGTGGAGTGGATGTATTTAGCTATCATTCCCCAGTTTGAAATCAACAATTTTGCAACATAGTCTTGTTACTTATGCACTTAATTCAGTGATGAACATTAATCATAGAAATTGAACATTTGAGAAAATTTCAGATCAACCAACAAGCCACTTGCTTCTGAGTATGCCTGTCTCTAAAGGAGACTAACTAATCCCTGTGGCATTTCAATTACCCACAAAGCTAACCAGTAGTTAGAAAAGAAAGAAAAAGAACAGAGCACAATAATAATAGGCAAACAATATACATATGCAAGACAAAACTAAGTAACAGTAATAAGGTAAAAAAAGTTCACAAAGTAAGAATGGTGTTAACATGCAAAAGGGATACAGTCAAGTGATTGTAGCATTATGATTTCAATACAAGAAAGAACAAAAATATGGCGGATGAGTCCAAGAAGTGGTCTATTTTTATTGGTTAGGAAGAAATCCCAGCATGTATGATTTGTCTATAAATTTGAGGAAGGAGATGTTTTTTAGCAGTCATTTCCATTCAATTGGGACCAACAATGATAATAGTTTTAACTTACCTGAATTTCTTAGACACAGCATTGTCATTAATTTTTATTAGGTTTTCTTTTGTCTAAATATCACTTGTTTTTTTGTTTTGTTTTGTTTTTTTTGCTCTACATATGAGTATTGAGGAAATTTTAAGGAAAATGGGGCGGGGTGGAAGGACACTTATACTTGGAAACAGAGAGTTTAAATTTCTTGAACATAATGAGGAAAGAAGGCTTGGAAAATTTGACACTCACAGGGCATGGTGGAACCAAAAAGGACAATGATGAAACAATAAGTAAACTATCAAATGTACTTGTTTAAATGGAAGGCAAAAAAGTATTGGTGGGGGTAATAAAAAGACAAACCTCACTAATAACTACAAAGGTTAGGATGTTGTGGAGAGCCATGATCGCCTACCTCCTGAAGTGCTAGTAGTAGTATTAAAAGTAATATTATTTGAATCTCTTAGTGATAGTATGCCCTGTCAATTGGATTTAGAATATGTAAACTGCCTCCCCAGCAGAGAGGTAAGATTCCACCAAAAAGGGTCCACATTCTGGACCCAATTGTTATAAGACTTGCACTTGATGTGAAACAATCCAAAAAAGGTTGATGTGGCCAATAAATTTACTGGCCTAATTTAATGGAAGTGTTGGCATTTTTATCCATTTTAGCCTTTTCTTTCATCATAATATCAGTATCTTTTTATAGCAAACTTAGATTGTTTTGTAATTTTAGAACCAATAAATGGAGCAGATTTAAAATCAAGAACTGGATTGGTTCTTCTTAGGAACTAATGCAGATATTAGTAACAAAATTGGGCTATTATATATGTCATGAATTTTATATTTATTTATTTCCCCAAAGCAGGGTGACAATGCCACTAGAATGCAGGGAATCAAAAGGAGAGAGAATGAGAAGATAAAAAAATGGGGAGGATTGAGGAAAGGGCAAAAAAGGAATAGGATTTAAGAAGACAGAAGATAGCAACTGACATTGCGTTTAAATTTTTGAAGATTGTAGTTATCAGGGAAGCAAGAAATCAGAAGGGAGTTTCACAGGTGGGAAGTGTGAGGAAAAAACTGTTAGAGTAAAATGGTGTGACCTAGTTGCCAATCAAGTAGTACACTGTAGTCAGGGCACCAGGAAAAAAGAATTTAGTGTTAATGACTTTACTATTGCATTTCCTTAATTTATTAGGATTCAAGCTCAGAACTCTGTCACTGGTAGTTATTTATTAGGACGTAGAATAAGTTCTCACTGTTTTCAAACAGGTGGCATTCCCAGAACTGTGTGCATGTAATTTCAGATGGTAACACTTTTATAGTGAAGTACTATAAGCAAACTTGAAATTCAGTATATGTCATTTTGCCAAAGTGTAAACAACTTTGTTTTTCATAGTGTTAAAAATGTCAGATTTCATGCCCAAAAAAGTGTTTTTTACTGCACTATTTTATTCAAAAGAAATCTGCAGCTGAAGCACACAGAATTCTTGTTGAGACTTATGGCGACCATGCTCTGTCAGAAGCAACATGCAGAGATTGGTTTAGATGCTTCAAAAAATAATGATTTTGATGTTGAAGATAAATTTTTTCCTCACACTTCCCACCTGTGAAACTCCCTTCTGATTTCTTGCTTCCCTGATAACTTTGGCACACTGAAAAAGTTTGAAGACAAAGCCATCACAGGAGATCACTATCAACTACAATTGATGTGTTTGCGGTGAGCATTGAAGAAAAATTGGCCGCTATATGAGCAGAGACACGACAAAGTGATTTTGCAATATGACAACACTAGGACACATGTTGCAAAACGGGTGAAAACTTATTTGAAAACACTCCACCTACCATATTCACTTACTTGGAAACACCACACCCACCATATTCACCAAACATTACCCTGTCCGAATATCACTTGTTCCAATCAATGGCATATGGCCTTGCTGAGCAGCACTTTCACTCTTGTTATATAAGAATAAAGTGTCACAGTCAACACTGGAGTTTGAACACAGTTCACCAGAGAGCAAACATAGGGGATCCCATTTTGAATAAGTAGATCACATAATAGTAAAAGAAATGTATATATGAGAATTAGCGTAGTGATCACTATATGAATTACTATTCGGATCTCTATTCAGTGGTTACTTTTTGAGTGAGTATTATTGAGTAAGTACTATTAGTGCAAGTGTTATTCGAAGGTGTCTTGACACCAGTAATGTTCAACAGCATTACTATATTAGTATCTGCAATGACAAAGTCTCTACTATAATGAGCATTACGAAAGTGATGAGTATTTGTTGATATTACAAAAGCGGCAACGAGTGTTCATTGACATTGCAAAAATTCTTATGGAGATGTCAAAAATGGATTGACTTAAAGTTAACCTCAAAAGACGTTGTTTTTCCGACATGGAATTCAAATGCTGCCAGAAAGATAGGAAAAAGTAGTGGCTAGAGATGGACAATACATGTTTCTTACTAATTTTTGTAAATAAAACATTACTTTTCATGAAAAATCAGCAAGAACTTATTCAAGGTCCTAATAGTATAGGAGGAAAAACACTGACACTCATATTGAAACACTTCTTTTTAATTGAGTTAAAATAGAAAGCCTACATCTTCCTTTGGAATGAAAGTCCATTTATTTTGACAATTCTCTCTTTCAAAGTCAGGGCTTTTAAGATAAATGAAGAGAATTATTGTAAATTATTAGACAAGACAGATTTTGAATGATACAAATCATAGCCAAGAAGCTTTGGAAAGGGTTTTGATGGCCCCAAATTAATGGAATGGCCACCAGCCTCGACAGATATTAGTCTAATATAAAAAAACTTGCAGTCTATCATTAAATAAGATGTATATGATTGGAGGCACAGTGGAATAATGTATAACAGCTCGGATCAAGGAATTGGAGAGCCGAGTTCGAACTCCAGTCTGATCTATTGCATTCAGTCAGTTATGTGCCATGAGTGATACACGCCGATGCAACCATGTATCTTTCGATACATGACTGACAAGGCAGATTTTTTTTTCCCGCAGTAGATTGCTATTTCTTTCTGTGGTAGACCAGTTGCCATCCAAGGCTATAGAACCCGGTTTGTCCTGCTATTTACTCATAGCCGGGGGGAGAAGAATAGGATTCATACCTTTCCCAAGGGTATTAGCACATAAGTGAATGTAATGGATTCGACTGGAATTCAAACTCGGCTCTCCGATTCCTCAATCCAAGCCGCTATCCATTACTCCACCATGCCTCCCCCATTACATTCACTTATATGCTATTACCCTTGGGAAAGATATGAATCATCTTCTCCCCTCCAGCTATGGGTAAATAACAGGACAGACCAGCTCCTATAGCCTTGCATGGTAACCAGCCTAGGGGAAGGAAAAAATCTGAATTCAAAACCAGCCTGGAGAGGGTTGGGCTTCGTCAGCTGTCTTGCCCAGAGGGGAATTAACAGGAGATAACTGATAATTGACATCCATTAAACATGGTACATGGAACTAGAGCAGTCTCCCCCAGTGAGCGAAATAAAAGGTTCAGTTTCACAGTTTGACATTACAACCACCTGAAGAAGGCTGGAGTGTACAACGGCCAAAATGTTGGAATAAATATAGCGGCAAAGATGAGGACAATAGTTTGAATAATGTAAATAGTGTACATAATACCTCATCTCAGAAATATAGACAGATATTGTTCGTGAAGTGTCAGGAGATATGTAACTACTGGGTTAAAGAGAACTCATTTGAAGATGTCCAATCAAAGACCAATTAACTTAAAGGCAGTGAAAAAAAGTGATTGTCTAGGAATGGCTGATGAGATATTTTATCAAAGTCTTTTTTGTTTCTGGGTTTTCTTACTGTAAATCAAATAGAGGTTCATAAGAATTTGTAGATGATGGAAGCATTGATATTACATTTGAATATTTGAAAATTATAGCTATCAAGGAAGCAAGTAAGAGGAAGAGAGTTTCACAATTGGGAAGTGCGAGATAAGAAGCTGTTGGAGTAGAAGAGACGGCTCCATTTAACCATTAGCCACTAGGTTAGATCTTGTCACAACCTTCTCTCTTTTACCAACAAATTAATATTTTTAACCAATTTATTTAAGCAAGAAATGGCATGTTAATTTTAACTCCTCCAAAATGAAACTACTCTCTTTCATTCCTCTTAGAGAACCCATTTTGCCTTCCATCAGCATGGCTGATGCTAACCTCCAAGTGAGTAACTCATTGCACCTTTTCTGTCTAACATTTTCTACTGAATTATATTGAGTCAATTGTTAAGTCTGCTGCTAAGAAAGTTGGTTCACTGTATTTTTTTCAGCAGAATCTATTTTACACCTACCATTTGTCCATGCATTGAATGTATGTATCTTCTGCTTTGTATCTTTAGATTCTTGACAGAATCCAAAGAAGAATCTGCAATGTTATCAGTTCTGACCTGGCATCTCACCTTCAGTGACTTTTGCACTCCCATAACATAGCTTCCCTGTGCCTTTTCTATAAATATTTTCATGTCAATTGTTCTGATCAGCTTTCCTCTTTGATAACTCAACTTCACAAATTCAAGCACTGTACTAAATTGGTAGTTAAGTTTCATCATTTTTACTGTTGTAATTATGAGTTGTAAGTCAAAGTTCTATGCTAATAGGTCCTTCTCTCATGTGGAACTCTTTTCCAGCTTATAAATTTAAAGTAGGTATCACAGATGAAAATTTCAAACAGGTACTAGGTGTTATCTGATTGCATCTTCTTAATCTACATGATTAAAGAAACTTTTTTTTATTTCATCAAAATATCTCAAACCGTTTAATTTTGGCAGATTTATTTTTATTTTTACACATGTGCTTGAATTTTTTATTTTTTGTCTGTTATGAATTAGGACAAAATACCATATTTGGACTCCTATATTTTAAAAAGCAATTAAGAACAACAGTTAAAATTATACTATCTTGTTAGGTACATAACAAAGAAATTAATAATAAAATTACTGATAGTATCACTACATATTTCTTAAATAAATTCAGTCTGAATATGCAAATTTTATAAATCAAAACTTCTGCAACGATGTGCAAACAACTCATAACCTGAGGTTTCTTACTTAATAAACCTGGAAATAAGACCCACATTCATCCCAAATTTCAAATATCACATTATGACTATACCAGTAACATGCCTAATTTTTGGGGGAGTGATAGAATGGATATATTCTGGATTATTCCACTTCAAAATTGAAAAAAAATTGCTTTTTAACCCTTTGTCACAAGGCATTTGGAAGGCCAATTTTAGACTTGCTTGAATTGTGCCATGAAATGAATACTTCTTACATAGGTAACTCCACAAAATACCTTAAAAAATAGCATAGCATGATGAAAAAGATGCCTAACTTGATGAAAACAAAATTTTATCGTCTAAATGTTCATGTTATTATAAAGATGAAAGACCAAAGTTTGTTTTTTTTTTAAGTATTTTTAAAAAAAATTTTTTAGAACATTCTAAATTTTGATTAAAAAAACCTTGTTTCTCTTTGTATCACTGGAAATAGTAAAATAAAATAGACAATTTTTAGCACGTTTTTTGTATGACATTAATTTGGAAAATCTTGCAAAAATAAAAATAATTGTCGAATGTTAATGAAACTTTCAGAAACTCTTCACAGATGATCGAAATTATTATAAGTTTTTTTTTTATTAAAGTCATGGCAGGAATTTTTTTTTTTATATTTATTACCCCCATAACTAATTTTATGAAAACATTAGAAATTCGATCTCATTGGGTTTAGTGATTACAATAATTAAAAGCACAGAGCTTTGATGAATTCAAATCATGTTTTTTTTTTTTTTTGTTGTTTTTGTCTTTCTTTTGGTTTTTTGGTTTTTGCATTGGATTCAAAAGTTTTCTTGAAAATCAGCTCTGAATTACAATCCATCCAAAAACTCAATAAAACAAAGATATTATTTAATTTCATATGCTTTTATTTGCTTTTAGTTGTTTCTATGAATATGGACAATATTTTCTGAAAGCAAAAAATTTTTTCGATGAAAAATGGATTTTTAATACAATTATTTGTTATTTCTTTAATTATAATGGATTTTTACATTTAAGTTGTTAAAATATTATAAAATTAGTTAAAATCCGCATCGAGATAGAGCTTTTTTTAGCACTTTGTAAATTGTATCATTTTGATTAATCAGAAGACCCACAGTAATTAAGAAATGTAATTGTGTGTTTATAATCGGGCTGTAATTATAAAGTATGGAAGACCAACCAGAATACAATTAAGGTGCGTTATTTGAGTTAAGCATTGTTCTCTGCTGTTAAGGCCTTTACTTGTGCGATACAAGTGTGGAGAAGTTAATTTGATTTTTCAATTTCAACTGAGAAGGTTACCTACAAGTAACAGTATCATCTTGTGAAATTTATATGATCTTATTTTTATATTAATCTCAGTTATGACATTTTTCCATAAATGAAATATCAAAATTAATAAAAAAATGAATGGAAATACAAATAACACAGTAAATGTAATAAATGTCCATAAAATACTATAATTTTATGTACATTTTTGATTTTTTCATAAGAAATGCACCTAAAAATTAGATGTTTTTCTTATGAAATTTAATTCACTCTTAACAGTCTTATTTTTTTAATTTTTTTTAGAATATATTTTCAATAAAGCATAATAAAACATAAAGTATTTACAAAAAAAAAATTAGCTCTTGCTGAAAATCAAAGAGCCAAAAATAACAAGGTTTAAATAATTTGTTCTATCTTAAATCTAAATAACTTACTTTTCGACTGCATGTAGAACAAATTATGATGCTATAATCTAGATCAATATGTCATTCATCACCTGTCAAATTTGTAAAAGGTTATGACCTGCTTTGTTTTTATTTCAAATTACATCTTTTGGCGCAGAAGCTAAGTCAACCTTGGTTCAAAATATTTTAAATAAACATTATAATTTCTGATTTTCTTAAAATAATTTTGAAAAATGATAATTGATTTAAAAAAGAATTTCAAAGTGAAATTTTCATCTTTTTTATAGAATGGATTATCTGTCAATTTTGCTGACTCAAAAAAAACAAGATTTTTAACAAAAATTTCAGACGTGCTCGGAATGATTAAAAAATGTAAAAAAAAATACCCCCAAAATACTTTGATCTTTCCTCTTAATAATAACATGAACATTTTAGATGATAAAATTTTGTTTTCGTCAAGTTTGGCATCTTTTTCATCATGCTATGCTCTTTTTTAGTGATCTCTTGGAGGTACCTATTCTTACACTAGAAATACTAAATTTCATATCTAGCCATTTCTGGGGGTGCTCTTTCCATTTCTTTCATGGTTAAAATGAACAGATTAGAATGTATATGGAGCAGATGCTGAACAAGTACAGTCCTGACTCAGCATGTACAATTTCTGGACTGTAGAGAGAGAGGAGCTTAACACATGCCAAGCAATACCCACAAATGAACATAAGAAAACAACAACCACTAAATTTGTAACTGAAATCATTAAAATAAAAATATTTTATCTGTCACAATTTGATCAAAAGGTTAAAGTTCTGACACGTTAGTTCAAATCACTATGTAAGCGGTATGAAATCACCAAATTGTCTCAATTTTTAAAATGTAATGTTCCTCTCACATTATGCACATAAAAATAAACAACAGAGACATAAAATTAATCAAATAAAATTTATTTGGAAATTTTGACTAATGGTGGGCTAAATTTCTTGGGATACCTCTTCACTGAGTAGTCAGAAAAGTAAGTCCACCATTTTCTCATAATCCTTGAAATTCTAATTTGTTTACCCAAGTTCTAGTCTGACTAGTATATCTTTTCTGGCGTATCCAGTTTATATAGTTCAAGTATGAGACCATTTGTTACTTCCGCACATAAAAGCTTACGACCAAGCATTGGATCTGACAAAACACTGAGAGTCAATCGAACACTCTCACATCTTTCACCTATGAATCCCAAATTTGTTACCTCATGGTACAATGCAGGACGATCCGCTTTTGGACAACACTGAACTTCTGCTACAACTTTCTCAATAAGGTGTACCCATCTGTTCTTAGAAAAGATTGGGAACAATTTATGTAACCAAGTAATAGCAGAATCCCAGGTTTCCTGATACTTCTCTTTCAATGAATATATTTGAAGCAGCACCTTCTTGGAACATTCCACTTTAGACAAAGACATCTTCTTTCCACGTCCTTTTGTCATAAAACAACAAAAAGAAAAAAAAATGAATTTATAATCCTATCCCATTTTGTCGAAGTACTACTTAGTAGTCATCTACAAATTATTGTCTACGTTTTCTTACTGAATTTGAGTTTATTTGCAGTTCATAAAAAATTGCACTAAATACAATCAGGGATAAATATAAATTTAGAGTCATCCATACACCTGAGTAACAAATAAGGAAGCACTAAAATATTTTCTCAACAAACCTATTTCCACAGTGGTCAATAAAACTGACACATTAAAATATTTTAGAATAAAATAAGCAATCATAATCCATATGAAATAAATATTACTAAGAAATAATAATAAGTTAGGAAAATGAATATTAAATCATAAATTCGTATCTAGATAGCAATAAATCGTAACTAAAATCCATTCATTAGATAATTTAAAAAGTAAGAAAATTGTTTGAAGGGGTAACTTTAAACAAAATGTTCCTTGGTAACTGAAATGCTGACAATTATTGGGAGAATACTGCAAAAACAAGATATTCTACAATTTTTTTGTAGAATGTTTTTTATCTCATTCTTTGAATATGAACATTTTTCCATCAATAAGTCCTACGTTTTTTTTTTTGTGATTTGAATCTGAGCGTAAAGTAAACAAATTGATTTTTGTTTCATATTTTTTATGACGAAAACGGTTTTTAATTACAATTTACATTTTACATATAAAAAATTAATATTTAAAACAAATTCTTACCAATTTCCTTGAAACTTTCATCCATAGAAAATATGCTGGTCAATTCTTGGGTGTCCATGTTGACGCTGTGTATTGTCTGTCACGTGGAGTTGAAATGATGGCCAAGCAAGTTACACATAATCATTTCATATTTGATTTTGATTTAATTTCATAGATTATTAAATGAGCATTTTAATGATATATTTTATGTGTTTTTACTTTTACAAGAAGCATTTGAATTTTACAATCAAACTTTTCATTTGAATTGTTTACAAACGTCTTATTAAAATTTTAAAAAATATAAAATATATGAAAATGAAGCTTAGAATGTTAACTTTCAAACTAACGTGTTACCAAAATTGTAATAAATCCTGCGGAGTGTGCATGCTACAAAATTTGAGGAAGTCTAAACTGTCGTCAGTGAAAAAAAATGGCCAAAATTTTGCAAAATTACCAAAATGTCTCCATTTTCAAACTGTAATGTTCCTTGCACACTGTAGTACATATAAAAGTAAATAAGATAGAAACAAAGTTCATGAAATAAGCTTTTATATCCATGTTTTAATGGCGATATTGAATGAAATAACACGGCAAGTTGAATATATGCCTTTTTTAGTGTTTAGTTAAGAATTTCATCGGCTGTAAGCTGAGTGCTGGGATACCAATTTAAAGTCAATGTCACTCATTATCTTCTGTCTCCTTGAATCCTGTTCTTCTAATGTTCTCTCACTTTTATAATGTTTTCTAAGTTTCTTTTACTCTCAGTAACCCCTTGCGTCTTAGTGGCTTTTATCTCTTCTTGTTTGGGGTGAAATGATTAAAAAAAAAAAAAAGATAATGTGTTGGCAAGACAGATGAAATATTTAATTTCATCTATCTGACCAACCCAATTGCATTGGTTAGATTTTGTTGGGCTGAGAACTTTTCAGTAATTTTTCTCCTAATAGTAACTATTAAAATAATATTATTTAATGTTTTAATTCCATTTTCTGTCTTTTTTTCTTTTCTTTTTTTTTTTTTTTTTGCAGAGCACTTTCACGATTTGGTGGTCTACCTCACCTGTCATACCTCGATCTCTCCGGATGTCTCAACATAAGTGGCCATGGTATCCGCCAGCTTGTGGAGAGTTGTCCCAAGTTAGAACACGAATTTCTCTTCTACTGTGATAATATCGCTGATGATCCTTACGAGTGCACAGCAAGTGGTTGCCAAAATCTGCAATGCACTACCCGGGTTTGCTGTCGTTCAGGAGAATAAGCATTGAACCCACCCTGTAAAAATTAGCTGAGTGTTTAAAAAAAATGGAAATATTGCCTAAACCAAAGGATTATTAAAGGTACAGTTAATTAAATAGTTTTAAAATGTCAGCTTTGGAATATGAATTTTAAACATGTCTTGTTTTTTTTTTTTTTGCAGTGCCTGAAAAAAGATTGATATGTACTAAAATTAGTATAGCATAAGTCCAAGTTGTGATGAGAAATAGCAGTGGTGAAGATAATTATTATTATTGTCCTCATCTTTGTTGTCATCACAACATTTTGGCTGGTGTACTCTCTGGCCTTCATCAGGTGTTTGGCAATCCAAGTAACTTACAGGGAATTTTAAACGGATCCCTTTACTTAATACAATATCTATGGATATTTGGTCAGGTTCATTATACTTCCACCAAGTTCAAATATACACTGCCCAGCCCAGGGATTGAACTCACAATTACTATGTCATCAAATTTGCAAACCAACGCTTTAATCCACTAGGCTATTCTCCTGTAGGTCAAATAAGAACTAGGCAAGGTATCCCTAGACATAGGCAGTCAAACAAGAACATTTTTGATTGGTTAACTCTTTTTTTACAGCTTATCAACCTTTTGCAGGTCATTTAAAACCAGAAAAAATTTTTTTTTAGATTGTAAGAATTATTTTTTTTCTTTTTAAAAATAATGATGTATTAGTGATACAAATCTTACTAATTAACCCATAGCTGGTGGGGAAGAGGTGGATTCATACCTTTCCCAAGGGTATTTGCACATAAGTGAATACAATGAACCCAGCACGAATTGGAACTCTGCTCTCCAATAAACGATTCCAAACCATTATCCATTGCACCACCTACACATCCATGCTTACAGCACATGGTATTCCCAGGCGGTCACCCATCTAGGTATTGACCAGGCTTGATATTGCTTGGAGATCATATGGAGACCTGTTTCAACAATAACAATCTACCCCCATAGATTAAGTAAATTAAGTTCAGTTTGAGATTCCCTGTAGGTTACCAAGATGAAAAGCATAACAGCCAAAATGTGATAACAACAACAAAGATGAGGAAAATAATCCAAATTTACATAAAATCTCTTCATCCCAGAAATGCAGACATAAATTATTAAATTGAAACAAACGCAATATGATACACCAAAGAAGGCAACAGTAACAAAAAAGATGAGAAAAATAGTCCCAAATGTAAATAATAACTTGTGATCCCAGAAATTCAAACTGAAAATAATGTTGCAGGTGGGATGAGTCCGCCTGATGTGGATGATATTTAAATTTTCTGATTTTTACCTGGATTCAAACACCTATCAAAACTAAAAAAAAAAAAAACAATCTTACTAAGCTTAGCTCAGTCTGCCATAAGGCCAAGTCATGAAGAGAAAAGAAATAGCATTTAGGAATATTGTGTAGCACCAATTTTCCAAATAGGGAGAGTTTGGAAAATTAGCGTCTGTCATACTGGTTTTAATCTGGTCCCGTGACTGACATTTGTCCGAAAACCGACTTTATCAAAAGTTAAATTAAATCTTCATTTCACCAAAAATTCAAAACATAAAAATTAAAGGGAGATAACTTTTATATCTGAATGGTGCTTTTCTTAAATTATTCATTGTTTAAAAATTACTTGTTAATTAGATTGTGACTTATTTACAATAATGAATGATTGACAAGTCATTTTTTAAGAGGATTATTTAATGCTGAATCTGTCAAAGTCAAGAAATCAATCATCTTTTATTCAGACAATGAAAATAAGATAAATAAAAAACATAGATATTAAATAAAGATTAACATGAATTAATTTTGAAGACTTAAATATTTAATTTATTGATACATGTATTTTAGATAGGTTAAATATTGAAATGACTTTGTGTTGTACATTTTACAAACAGCGTTTTGGGGTTTTTCTCACTGTGAGTTTGAATCTCATCCTCATTAGTGCCGGAAGTATCAGCTTCTTCAAAAGTGCTAATGCCTCAAATCTCACCAGCACAAAAAATTAGTGAGACAGAGAAGTATGTCCTGATCCCAAAAAGAAGAGGTATTGAGCAAAATTTCATGGGGAAAATTAGCTCAGGGGGAGGTGTTGTAATGGAATGTCCCACACTCCCTATCGCATATGTGGACTGACTATATTGATAGATATATATAGTGAGCACAGAATATACCTGGCGGACTTGCTTTGGGAAGCTTGCTAACTGATTTCCTGTCTTTCAGTAGTGTATTCCCTTTACAATAAACCTCTCTCTTTCATCTATGCATGTGTTGCTGTTCCTTTCATTTAAGTCCCACTTTTGTCTGTTTGTAAGGATACAACACTGATTTTTCATTTTTTTTTTTTTTTTTTTCTTTTTCTTCCTGTTTTTAAATATTCCAAAATATTAAGCAACATTATTACATGAATGAAGATGGTGATAATTTTATGGAGAAAAAGGTATTCATCATAAATTGAATTAACAGGCATAATTTTTAAATGATATATAATTTTACAAAATCACTATTTAGATACAAGTTATCTGCCTTTTAATTTTTTTTTCTTTTTTTTCTTTTTTTTTTTTTTTTTTTTTTTTTTTTTTTTCTTTTTCTTTTTTTCTTTTTTCTTTTTTTTTTTTTTTTTTTTTTTTTAAATGAACCAAAATTGAATTGAAAAAAAATTTTTGAACAAATGGTATTTAAGTTTCTGATTGCTTCCCTGTACAGATACCTATATCTAGCATGAGTGAAAAATATGCAACCACCTTAGCCACTAAGCAAGCCCAATTAATATTTACTTAGCTTAGTTTTAATTGGGCATTCTGATTTCTGATACAAGGATAACATTTCCTTTTTGTAAAGTGATATTTTGTTAATATACCTTGTGCTTTCAAGAAAAAAGGGATCATGACTCTCCACGGTTTCCTAATTTTTTTTATTATCTGTGACTTGCCATAACTTCTTAGGAAAGATAGTGAAATGACTACCCTGTCACCTTCCCTATCATTTTACATTCTGTGCTGCTATTTAATTTGTAGCTGGTGGAGCAAGGAGGAAAAAAACGGATTCATGCTTTTGTCTAGGGTACTAGTGTGAAAGTAAATGCAACAGGCTAGGCCAGAATTTGAACTCAGCTCCCTGGTTCCACTTCTCGTGCCAATAACCATTGCAGTTGGTCCGCATTCCTATAAAGTGATTTTCCTTACGTTTAGTTTTCCTGATGACCCCTGAACTTCTGGATTTTATTTTTTTATTTTTTAATCTAACAGAAGAAAGAAAATAAAATGACAAATCCTCCCCAAATATACTCAAAGTAATATCCTCATCTTTGTTGTCTTTAGCATACCATTCTATTCAATGAAGTGGTGTGGATGATGGTTGTTAGCACAGAAAATGGAGTCAGCAAACTGTGTTCAAATGGCTTGACCACCATTTACCGGGTACACGGTCCTGACGGAAGGCAAGCAACAACTTGAATAAAACAGTTGACTAAATGGAATTGGTAAATACGCATACAGTACTAATAAGTATGGTGGCGAAGAATAAATTTAAAAAAAAAAAAGAAAAAACATGAATAGCAACTAATAATTTAAATAATATAACTTTGCCTATTATTGTGCAAGATCCACCTTCAATAAACAATTATATTCAACCTAATTACAATTAACAGCAGATAAATTAGTAACAATAATTCAATTCTGCTGATCCAATTGTCCAATGAAGCTTGAGTTGGACTTGTCAAAATATTGCGATGAGATTGCATCACCATTTTAGTCAGTTAGCCTTATTACATTTAGGCAACTATTTTGTTTAAGATGTTGACTGCCTTCAAAACTGTGAACCCAGTAAATGATAGTTAAGCCATTCAAACTCTAAGCAAGTTTACAGTCACTTTTTATTCAAAGGCATGAAACCATGTTTCCCTGTTCTGTATTTTTTTATTTAGATTCCAAGTCAACATATCGTCATTATATCATAAAGTATTCAGATTAAGCTTCTCGTCCCAAGAGGAGTGTTTTTTTTTTCTCCAGTTTTCAGCAGGAAAGAATAGTGGCCCCCAACTTGGCCAAAAAATTCCGTCACTCTTTGTATTTAGAAGCATATTGATCATTGATGAGAACGGTCATCATTAATGACTCTTGAAATGATAATGAACAAACTTCAGAATGAATCTTTGTACACCTGAAGAAGGCCAGAGAATGGCTCAGCCAAAAGAATTGCATCAATTGGCCGAACAAATCTTAGAATGGTCATCGCAAAATTCCAGAATGGATCTTAAATCAAAAGAGCGAGATTAATAGTTCAAATGACTCATCACTTGTCAGAATTCCTTTTTCATTATTCCCGTCAATCAAGTCTTTAGTTATAACATTTTCTTGTGCTACAAGAAAATAAAAACTCTCAATTCTATGATAGTGGGATTATCTCAGTGCAAGAATTGTCCAATTTTATATTTTCCACATAGAGGTTCATTATATGATTCATTCATTACTGACCTGTCCAGTTAATGCAAGGCCTGCAATGATAGACATAACAAAGCAACAGGGGCAGATAAACCATTGTTATCACAATCTTGCACATAGGTGGTACTAGTGGTCATTCTATTCCCAAACTGAGGTTTAACAAAATCATTGTTTTAATAAAACTTTTGAAAAGTAAGAATTATGGAGGAATATCTCGAATATTTTTACCTATAAATATTAGCATACCTTAAAACTACAATTATATATATATATATATATATATATATATATATATATATAGGAAGGCGCGATGGAGTAATGGATAGCGGCTTGGATTGAGGATTCATGAGCCAAGTTAATTCCAAATCGAATCTATTACATTCACTTACGTGCTAATACCCTTGGGAAAGGTATGAATCCTCTTCCTCTCCCTCCAGCTATGGGTAAAATAGCAGGACAGACTGGGTTCTATAGCCTGGGATGGCAACTGGTCTAGGAGAAGGACAACTCTGAATTCAAAGCAGAGGGTCGTTTGGGAACCTTGTGGCATTCGATTGCACCAAGTCTCTGTATTCGTCCCTTCAAAAAAGTGTGGATGGTCCTGCGAGGCCTTCACCACTATAATCAAATCTCATGTGCCGGTGTCGGGCAACCGGTTTCCTGAAACTGATCTGCTTGACCCTCATCGTCGAATCTCGTGGGAGAGTGGATATTATATATTGTGTGTATTTAGGCAGCATTTTTCATTGATGCATGTTTCATTAAATAATATAAACAAGTTTTGTCTATTTATTTTAAGTAAATTCCTTTCATATTGTCTGATAAGCTTAATAACATTATCATTGAAAGACGAAAGGAAATCACCATATTGATTGTATCTCCAATGGATTAAATAATATTTATGTTGGTCACACCACAAACTAACTCACACAATGCTTGACACTACATTTGAATGATAACATTTTTAGGCATTTAAAACAATATGCCTGGTCGCATACACAATTCCGGAAAATTCTCGTTGAAAACATAAGTATACTTAAAAATGAAAACAATAAACAAAAACTAAAAATTCTTGAAGCTATATACATAAAACAGTTGAAACCTAACCTGAACAAAATAAACTATGAAATCTCCACAAATATTCTTAAATGCCTCTAATTGATAACAGAAGCCATTGGTTTATACCAACAGCTTCCCATACTTAATACTTCTTGTTTTCATTTTTGTGTGGTCATGTGTGACGTCACAAGCTGCGGTGCGATTTTCACTTCCGCGTCTCATATACATGAGTTTGTCGTTGCTTTGAAATCTTTCATGCAACAAAAACAGACTATCATTATTGTTTTGACCATGTATTATTTAATATATTGAAATGTAATTGTCATCTTTGATAATGGCTTATGTAAGCCGAAAGCTTAAATAGGATTAAAAAACATATATCAATTTGGTGTTGTTCTTTCATCTTTCAGTGATAATGTTATTAAGCTTATCAGACAATATGAAAGGAATTTACTTAAAATAAATAGCCAAAACTTGTCTATATTATTTAATGAAACATGCATCGACATATATATATATATATATATATATATATATATATATATATATATATATTGATGCATGTTTCATTAAATTATATATATATATATATATATATAGACAAATTATTATACTTATAATGTAAATACATTGGTATTAATTATTCTATAGAAAAACACTGAAAACAAAAATGGAGTGTCAGCATTTGGGAATTCATGCAAACTTTATAGACAGAATTGTATAAAGAATGAATTTAGAATTATCTCATCATTTTATGATGTCTGAATGTTTAATTGCATAAACAAAAAATTCCAGGCCTATCATCTTGTTTATAAAAATCCAAATATATTCTATGTTCATTAATATTTTATTCACTGTTTCTATTGGCTAAAAATTATTGTGGCTTTAGATTTGAGAGTTTATAATTCAGTATTAGTGTTCTTCAAATATAAGTAAACACATCAGTTTTTGTTGTGAGAGTAGTGAAATGTCTCTGCAAATAAGTTACTTGATGATGATGGGGAGAGAAAAGTCCATCCAGATTTTTAAATCATGTTCATGTCTAACTGATATCTAGTATTTGTATGTTTTTCATCCATTTTTTTTCATATTTTTTTTTTATTATTTTACTTTGTATTGAATAAAACTCCAAAAATTCCCACTTTAGTTTACATCCAGTGATTGGCTTGGCCAAAACACAAAAGAAGTTTTGTGCCAGCCAGATTTTGGTGGTTCTATCAAAATGGCAACGAACATTGTTTATTTCTAACAGGGTAGTCTTTTAGCAACGAGAACTACTCCACGACTCAATAACCTGTTGTATTGAACTGATATCTTTTTTCATACACACACAAGATTGAAAAGTCATCACATACTTCAGCCACTGTATTTGACAGGTGTAGACAATTTGGAATGTTCTTAATTGGTCTCCTATTTCGTGATTAGCCAGATTAGTACAGGATTTTAAAGTAATATTATCCTTTTTTCTTTTTTTTTTTTTCTTTTTTTTTTTCCAATAAACTGAAGGATTCAATAATTAGCAACATTGACAAAGTGAATGTTGCTAAAAACAGTCATATTGTGACTATGGATTATTCCTTGTGTACATTTAGAACAGGATTAATGAATTTCAAAGAAAAGAGAAAAAAAAAATTCTTATTTATACCTTTTTTTTTCTCACACACACTGTGTTGATTTTATATAATTAACAAAGATAATTATCTATTTTTGAGCCTAAAATAAAGACAAAATTATTTATTAAATTATTTATTCTACTTAATTTATCCAATGTTCTAGTGAAATGTTAGTAGATTAGTGAGAAAACTGAAATTTGATCAATAACATTGACAAGCAGTCATATTTGAATGGATTATTAGCAATTTCTTTGGATGCCTTTTTGAAACCAAAAATATGAAAGATTAATTGAAAAGCTTTTTTCTTTTAACTATATAAAATGTCCTAAGATCTTAAGTTTTTGTTTTTTAAAAGAAGCATTTTTGTTTTCTAATATAAAAATAACAGCCAGGTGCTTAACATATCAAAGTTTAAATGAAGCTTTCAGGAAAATGTTTTCTGTGTATTGTTTGACAAAAATTTATTTCTAGCAGAGTCACAGCACTTGTTCTATTTTGGTTGTTTATTTTATTCCTCTCACAAGCAAACTGCTAACACTTCACTCTTTCATTTAATTTTTTTCTCCACCCTTATATTAACTTCTCTGAAACAAGTCTTTGTCTTGATTTGTAGAGTCAGATGAACTTGTATGCTTACCTGCTTACCCTTGCTGATTTTTATCATTACACTTTAGCTAATGTATTATTCAATATTCCTCAGGTGTGTAATTCAACAGGTAGAAATTTTTCTTCTTGTAGGCAGGTCTAGATCTCAGCATCAGAGATATTTGCAGGCAGTGATAATCCATGAGTCAGTTTGTTGCATATATGAAGCAGTATATGTATAAAATATTTTTTAGTATATGAACAAGCTGCTGACTCATCACCAGCTCTTCTCTTGGTTAAAAGGCTTTAAAGCCCTAAAAATAAAATAAGTGTCACAAGATTTTTTTTTTTTTTTTAAGCTATTATATTGGTATCCATCAGTTTCAAGAGACTATGGATCTACACCAAAGGAGTGCAGGCCTGGACAGATTTTTTTTTTTTTTTTTTTTTATGAGAGCTTAGCAGTTGCCCATGAAATATGTCTCTCCTCTCCACACCACCAATGTTGTCCGAGGGAAAAGTAGAAGCCAGTGCAGCTTGGCACCAGCGTTGTCATAGGAGTTGCTAAAATGAAACATGACCTTGGACTATCTTAGAGAATCCAGCTCTGGATTTGAATTCAAAGTTGTCCTTCTCCTAACCTGGTTGCCAACCATGGCTGCAGAGCCCAGACTACCCAACTATTTAGCAATAGTTGGAGGTTTTTGAATTCAGAGTTTTTTCTACTCTTAGACTGGTTGCCACCCAAGGTTATCAAACCCAGTCTGTCCTGTAATTTATCCATAGCTGGGGGGAGGAGAGATGAATTCATAATTTTCTCAAGGGTATTAGTGAATGTAATGAACTCAACTGGAATTTGAACTCAGCTCTCCAATTCCTCAATCTGAGCCGCAATCCATTACTCTATGTCTCTGTGCTTTTCAGAAATTCCAGGATTCCACCTACCCTCCTTTTCTAATTTTATCTTGCTATGATGATTTTAAAACTTTGTAACAACATCAATTATTCATTGTGATACCCTAAGCTAGGGCACAACGTGTTTGAAAACTGCTGGTCAAGAGAGACAACACCTGCTGCAAGCATAGAAATAATGATCAGTGTTAAAGAATTGATGAATTTCAAGACCTACACAGCAGGAATGTGGCAGGATATTAAAAGAAAATCATCTTTTATTGACAATACCATTCACATGTTCTCATCCTTGGGCAAATATAGCAATGTTGGCTTTGTGCCAAAATTGACCAAATATGTGCATGTACAGAAGGTGCAATGGATATTGTTTTTCAAATAAGATATCAGAGAGCTAAGTTTGAATTCTAGTTGAGTTTCTTTCATTCACTTATGTGCAAATATCCTTGGAAAGATATAAATCCATATCTTCTCCCCCTCCCAGCTATGGGGCATATAGCAGAGCAGACTGGGTTCTCTAGACATGTTTGTCAGTTAGTCTAGGAGAAGGATAGCACTGAATTCAAAATTTTATGTGGCACTGGCACCAAATCACAGGTTTGGCCCTTTGGCAAGTCATAGCACGTGAAAGCCACCTCTACCAATGTTACAGTGAAGATAGCAGCAACAAGCTGTTGGATGTGGTCAATGGCAGAATCTAACAGAGCAGATTTACAGCATTGAACTGCAATGGCATCCTGCAAAAAATCCTTCATACTGGCCAATGGATGAGATCTGATTATTAACTGTGAAGATATCAGCAACAAGATGTTGGATGTAGTCAATGGCAGAATCTAACAGCAGATTTGCAACGTTGAAGCACAATAGCATCATGCAGAAAGATCCGGTTAATTTGTAGTATAAGTACTAAAAGCCCACAGTAATGAAAATGTTCTATTATGGTGTGAAATTGCCTGATTATTTTGAAAATGACATTAAGAGTTTGCACTCTCTTACCGTTTAAGAGTTATGGACGATGTAAGTTGGATTTCTTTCACATTGCATTGACAGAACAGCTGCCATTACTGGCTTTTTTTTTTACATACATTTGCTTTGAGTAGTGATGCAGCGTGGAAGCTTCACTTGTCTTGATCACTGTGCAATGTGCACAGTTTAAAATAAATGCACCATTCCAAATATAGCAAAAAAAATTAAAAATAAAATCAAAATTATATGACTGAAAGGATTAAAAAAAAATGGTTTTCTTTTTTTAATGATTTTTTTTTTTTTAGAAAAAGGTTTCACCCATGATTTATGTTTATTCAAATTTTCAATTGTTTCTATAACAAATTTCTATAACTAATTTAATAATAATAATAATAGAAAAAAAATGAATTATTTAATAACATGTCACTTCTACAAAGAAACAATACTTTTAATTGGAATAAAGGAATTTATGCCAATTAAATAAAAACTATTCATTTACAGCTTCATTTTAAAAAGAAAGCACATTTTAAAATAACTTTTGCAAAAATTGCACAGTAATCAAGATGAGTAAGGAGATATAAAAACCAGTAAAAAGGTCGTTAACAATGTCAGCTTCCACTCCTTTCTACTCGAGGCAAATATATGTAAACAAAGCCAGAAATGGCAGTTGGATAATGCGAAAGAAATTAAACTTACATTGTCTATAACTCCTGAATGGTAAGAGAGCACAAACTTTTAATGACATTTTTTAAATTATTAGGCAATTTCATACCATAATGGAATATTTTCATTACTGTGGGCTTTTGGTACTTACTCTGCAAATTAACCAAAGATCCTTCTTCATACTGGGCAATGGATGAGACTTAATTATTCTGATAGAAGCATCCTGATTGACAATCTAGTTTGTTATATGTAGTGGGTTGGTAATTCTTGAGTAGCAAAGGAGGTTTTATATTGTTGCTACATAATAGGTCCAGGATTAATAAATTTCGTTTTTTTCACTTTTTTAAAAGGAACATTTTCTCTGTTATATATTTTATGGCTATTTTTAATCTGCTTCATTTTATTCAGACTGTTGTTCCTCTTTCAGTATTCGAGATATTTAAACTCATTGTTTCAGCTAAGTGCCTTCGCTGATACGGGACATATGTTGATCATTGTGTTATTTTGCCCTTGTGATACCATTGTTCATTCATGCTGAACCAATGTATATTGTTTCACTATCTGATCCAGGGATTGAACTCATGACCACTAGATGAGAGAGAACAGTGATCACAGGGCCAAAATAACACAATAATTATCTTTTCCAGAATCAGATCAGACCAAGAATGGAGTATGGCTGCCCAGTCCTAACTGCCGAGGCGCCTTATGGGTGATGAATTATTTTCCATCCTGGAACCCACAGATAAAATGTTGCTAGCCTCAGACTTCTCTATCACTGTTACTATGGCAAACGTTCAAATGTGCTACATTCCTTCGTCTCACCAGTTCAGACCTTCACAGCTAAGAAGACCTGTCATGCCATGTACACAGCGTCAAATCATCCTCATCTCCCTCGTGTTTCTTTCACCAGAACTGTCACTCTGTGAAACAGACTCTCAAGGGGATTCTTCCTCAATCCTACAATCTTAACCTCTTTAAGTCTAGGGTCAACAGATATCTATCCTACATATTCTTATAATAGCCACCTCTTTCTCCTCCCCTACACCAATCTCATTCAGTAACCCTTTACCTTGAGTGACTCTTGGGCCATGTGAACAATATTAAAAAAAAATATAAAAAAAAAAATTTCAAACAAATATCCTGTATTAGCCAAAACAATGAACACCTGAAAATGGCCATAGGGTACTTAGTCGAAATGTTATGTGTATAATGGTGGACTCTCCCGTTGTATTCGACGTATGAAGGTTGAGCAGCTCAGTTCCTAGGAACTGACAGCCAGACACCAGCCCATGAGATTTGATTCTAGTGGTGAAAGCTTTGTGCAGAACCAACTACACTTTTTGAAGAGCCGAATACAGAGACCTGGTGCACTACGTGCCACAAGGTCCCCAAATGACCCTCCACAGGTTTTGAATGTAGAGTTGTCCTTTAAGTGGCTATAATAATAACATCTTTAACTATCCAGATAACAATAATCAAGCATATCAACAATACCTCATCTCAAAAATGAAATGGAAAATTACTTTTAATCTGTCTTTTTATTGTTGCCTTTTATTCTAATCTTCTCAGCTGATACCATTTTCATTGTTAGTGTTAATAGAATGCTTTTTCAATTTAATAAGTAATGCATATTACAGTGACGTACAATGGACAAGACTGCTTGCATTTTGGATTTATTTGTTCCAATTTAAAATATAATGACATTAAATGTACCAGGGACTTACAACCACATTATGTTGAAACACCAGTTCCCATACAATCACCAAAGTTAAGCAATGTTGAGCCTGGTCAGTACCTAGATGGGTGACAGCTTGAATGTGCAGGTGGTGTAATGAATAATGGCTCAGAATTTTTAGTCAGAGAGCCAAGTTCCAATTTCCATTGGGTTTGTTATATTCACTTAGGAACAAATAACCTTGGGAAAGATATGAATCCATCTCTTCTTCCCCTAGATATGGGTTAATTAGTAAGACTTGTATCATTAAACAATTATTATACCCTTCTAAAAAAACTTCTTACAATATAAAAATATTTTCTGAGTTTAAATAACCTTCAATGGGTTGATAAGATTTAAAAAAAAAAAAATTTTCCATTTATTATTTTCTTCACATTATTTTACTTAAACAGTAACTGTTTATAATGGTCATAAATTCACTACCTACATACCCCTGATGATGTCTCCCATCAGTCGAAAACTTGGACATGGCAATTGGTTTGGGAAATTTCGTACATCTGCAGCAGCCAGGTTTGCAAAATGCACCCTAATACCTTTTGTGCCATACCAGTTAACATCTGCCTATATCTCGTATCTATATCTAGTATTAGATCATTAAAAAATTTTATACCAATTAGAAAATTAAAAGCAAAATTTTACATACTCACAAAAAAACGTTTACTAGTCAAGTATGTAGTCTCTCTTGTTTCTAATAACTGTCTCCCATCATTCTACATCGTCTTAGGTAAGACGTTAAACTACATCCAGCAGCAAGGCCTCTGATCAGGAGGTTTTGAGGAGCGTGGAACCGCCTCTTAATTGCTGGTGTTCCCATGTCCACCATGAGGCAGGGTGGTAGCACCTGTTAGGGTCCCAGCTATGGGCAAATAGTTAACTATTACCAGTAATACTTTTTTGAAAAAAATTATTACCAGCAATACAATTTTGAAGGAAAAATATTACCAGCAATAAAAAATGTTACCAGCATTAAATAACCCATTGAGGTTGATATGCCGTAAAACAAAATAAACCAAACCAAACCATCGTTCTACAAGCTTGTTGATACCATTTTCAGAGAAATTATTTTTTTTTTTTTTGTTTTTTTTTTGTTGTTGGAAAAAGGTTGTGAGGTAGTTTTCTGACTATACAGAGTTAAAATTTTTGTCATTTAAATTGTTCTGTAGAGACCAGAACAAATGAAAATCCAAAGGGGCCAAATCAGGAGAATACGGTGTGAGACCATGGGATTTCCCATTTCAACCCTTTAGGCTTCTGTAAGGTCTGTTTTGCAACATACAGTCTTGCATTATCATGGAAGAAAGATCATTCGCAATTTAGAAAAACTGAAAATAAAGAAGGTCAAACTTAATAGACATAAAATATCTCTACTTTTCAATAAAATATGTTTTAGCTTTTAGCATTCAACACACTGAAACCTGCCCTGTAAATATCAGCTCTTAAATTCTCTCTTTTTTGCATGACTTTCCACATTACCTGAGATGATGTCATGTAGCAGTATACATAGGGTGAGTTATGTCAGGTTGAACATTGAGAGCCGATATTTATAGGGTATGTTTGGGGTATGTTAAATTCCAAAGGGTTAAATGAACAATTGCTGTCTATTTAGACTAAATTCTTTTAATCTTATTTTTGAACTTTATGAACAAAATGCTTTTGTTTCACATCTTTGCCATCTTTCAAAGAACTTCGTAATTTTTTCCAGATATGCTTATCATTCTGAGCATACAAGTTGATGCCCATTGCAATCTTCAACGGATTTTTTTTTTTTCCATGATGAGAATTATTCTGTAAAGGCTTGAATAAATAAATGATGATCTCACCATCTGACAGTTACAGTGGATGAGGAACAACTTTGTTGCCAAAACGTATCATTTGGCAATTTGAACAGAAATAATAATGTTTTGGAAAATTCTTTTTCGTAATAATATAGATTAAGCATTCCTTATCAAGAATACCAAAACAAAAAAAAAAAAAAAAATTTTTACAAGGGGTTCAGTTTTTAATGCAAATTCACAAATTCATTGAAAATTGATCCCCCTATACAAAGCAAAACAAATATGCAATATAGGTTATCGTAAAATGTAAAAAAAAAAAAATTTAGAAATTCGTAATCTGAATTTTCTAATCAATAGTAAGTCAGTCAGTTATGTGCCATGCATGATACACGCTTAGGCAATCATGTATCTTTTGATACATGACTGACGAGGCAGATTTTTTTCCTCACAGTAGGTTGCTATTTCTTTCTGAAGTAGACCAGTTGCCATCCAAGGCCAAGGTTTAGATAGATTAAAGTTCAAGAGAGATTAATGGTTAAGTTAGATTACACGCCAACATAGATTAAAGGTCAAGGTAGATTAAAGGCCTAGATTAAAGACAAAGAGTCAGTCAGTTATATGCCATGCCTGAAACACTCTTTGGAGATCTTTCAATCCATGATTAAGGAGGCAGATTTTTTCCCACAGTAGGTTGCCATTTCTTTCAGCAGTAGACCAGTTGTATCTAAGGCTTTAGAACCAAGTCTGTCCTGCTATTTACCCGTAGCTGGGGTGGGATAGAAGAAAAGGATTCATACCTTTCCCAAGGGTATTAGCACGTAAGTGAATGTAATGGATTCAACTGGAATTTGAACTCGGCTCTCTGATTCCTCAATCCGAGGCGTTATCCATTAGACCACCATGTCTCTTTATGATAGTAATAGCCTCCTAATCGATGGTAATATATGAGAAAAAAGAACCTCAGATTATGAAATTCAAATTTTTTTTTTTTTACATTCTAAGAAAATATGGTGTATGAGCATATTTGTGTTGATTTGGGGATCAATTTTCAATGAATTTACATAGTTAATAGGTGGGTGGGTTCAGTTTTCTATCATAAAATGTAATAATTTTATCTCTCTCTCTTGCTTATATATATATATATATATATATATATATATATATATATATATATATATTATTTTTGGACTCCACTATTGATAAAGTTCAAAAGCCTCTCCAATCCCTTGTGGGTGACAAATTATTCTCTACCATCCAACGTCTCTTCAACAGGCAGGATATGGGAAGCCTTTCACTGCTTTATCGTTACTTCCACAAAAACTGCTCAGACGAACTATGTTCCCACCAATTGAAACCTTCACAGCAAGGACATGCTTCTTCCCACAAACCACTGCTCTGTGCAACCAACTCCCAAGAGGATGTTTTCCTGATCACTACAATCTTAACCTGTTGAAGGCTAGGGTTTACCTTTATGTTCCACTCTTATCTGCACAAATTACCTCCTAATGTAAACCTCTACTTCGAGTCACCCCTGGTCTTTGTAAATAGTGACACTTACTGTAAAATAAATATATATTTTGAATAATTAAAAAATATTAAAAAAATTAAAATCTTCAGACACACTGGGTTGTAGATTAATATTCTTTCATTTTTTATTATTATTATTTCATTTAGATTCCTCGACTAGTTTCAGCCAAAATGGCCATCATCAGGAGAAGAAATATTTCTGCTTGCTGGTAGCAGTGAACTACAGAAATGAATGTCTTGATGGAAAAAATGAACTTTTGTCTGTAGTTTTCATTTGTTTTTCTATTTTTTTTATCTTTTTAATATGAATATTTTAACATTCCTTGTGTTGGTCAAACAGTCTCTTTTAAGTTGTTATTTAAGATAAGAGCTGGATTGATTCATGCTGCTCTGAATTCCCTTGGTCAGTTTGACATTTTCATTGGTTCCTGTATAGGGGATGTGTCTCTGTTAGGTGTGTGTGTGTGCTATTTGGTTCTTAGGGAGTGAGTCAGTATGGTATGTGTAAGCGTGTGTATTGCTGTGGGTGTGTGTTATCATTTGGCTCATTAGGGATGAGTGAGTATGATGTGTTTAGATGTGTATGTTCGTGTGGGTGTGTGTATAAGTATGAGGCCTCAACACCTCTGTAAGCATGTCTGTCTTGTGTGGGTGAGAAATGTGGGTAGGTTTTGATTTGTAGGGTTATATATTAATACTGTCTATATTGTTAATTTTATGGTTTAGCTCGGCTGGATAGTGTGTTTTTAAATGTTGTATCCACTTATTTTCATGGAACTCTAAAATCTTTCTAATGTTATCTGCTCTGAACTTTTCTATTCTCTCAATTATAGTGAATTTGGCATGGGTTTTGAAATCATGTTTTTCTAGGTGGAAATGTTGTTCTACAGGTAATAATTTTTCATGGGGAGTCAATTTAATTCAATTGTGATAATTATTAATTCTGTAGTGAAAGGGCCATTCAGATTTTCCTACATATTGTTTCTGGTATAGTTTCATTCATTCTAGGAGGTAAATTATGTTATGACTTCTACAGTTAGAATCGTGGTAGATTTTGAAAGTAGATTTAGTGATTGAGCTAGTGAATGAATTCATGTGTTTAATGTGATTGCAGCATAAACTTCTTTTGTTGTTTATGGTTGGGGAAAATTTTGTTGTTTTTGTTTGTTGGTTATTACGGATTACCTTGTCCCCTGAAATGTGGTTACTACCTATGATTTCTTTTTAGGTTCTTAGGTCTCGATATGCAAGAAAGGCGGGTTCCTTAAACAATTTTTTAGGTTTGGTTTGAGATGTAGTATTTCCCAGCGACTTTTGATTATTTGGGATAGTGGAGGCAGAGTGGGGTTGAAAGTGGTTACTAGAGGAATGTGACTGGATTTATTTTTAATCTTGTATATTAGGGTGTCTTCTCTAGGTGTTAATTGGGTAGCATTTATTTGTTCCCTGATTAGGTCTTGTTTATAGTCGTGTTGTGAATTGATGCTCCAGATTTCCAATGTGTTTATTTAATTCTTCATTGTTGGAACATATCCTTCTGAGTCTAAATGCTTGTGAATAGGGGAAGGTTCTCTTTCAGGTGTTTAGGTTGGGAAGACTTAAAGTGTAGATAGTTGTGGGTGTTACATTGATTTTAGTGTGTAGTGTTGTTTGTAGTTTTCCTATTTTCATCTAGGTAAATGCTTGGTGTCTAAAAATGTTACTGATGTTGTGGATTTTCATAGTCAAACTTAATTAAGTCATGCACTGTGTTTAGGGTCATAAGGAATTGGATAAGTTTGTCATCACTACCCGTGTATACAAAGAAATATCATTGATATATCTTGCATAGAATCTTAACCAATGATTGGACTGATATGGGTCTCCTCAAATTTTCCCATAAATATTGTAGCATATGATGGGCTGCAATGGTGCCCATGGCACAACCTCTTACTTGAGAAAGTAATGTGCTCCATTGAAGTTGAAAGTATTCAATGTAAGGACATATTCCATGGTTTATGATAACTTGTGGGGGAGGTGGGTTTTTCTTCTTTTTAGTAAATTGCTTCTTTATGGGCAGTTAGCCCGCCGATGTGTTTAATGTTTGAATAGGTGACCTTATGTCCATAGTCACTAGAATAACATTCTCTGGAACTGTCTGTATGTAATTAATTTTGTTTCGTAGATCTGTTGTGTCTCTGATATAGGATTTTACTTCCTTAGCTAGGGGTTGTATGTAATGGTCTACATATTTGGAAATTTTTGTCATGTGGCAGTTGATCGATGAAATGACTGGCCTTCCTGGGTTATTGCTTTTGTGTATTTTAGGAAGGAGATAGAAGCGAGCAGGTGTGATGTTTGTGGGTGTAAGTGTTGTGCATGTTTCCTTGTCGATTAGATTGTTGCGAAGCATTGTTTAGTGAGCTAGTTAATTCTTTTTGGTATTCGGGGAGGGGATCTGTAGGTAAGCTTTTATAGGTTTCTTTGTCGGCTAGCTGTTTGTTGGTCTCTTAAATGTATTCTTCAATTCCCCAGATCACTGTCGCACCCCCTTTGTCAGCCTGTGTTATGATTAGGTCATCTCTGTGTTAGCGTGTGAAAAAGGGGCTATGTTCCTGAAATATTGTCATGTGCCAGCTTAGGCTGTGTTTTCTTTTATGTCATTGCTTTCTGACTATTTTCAAATGTCTGTATAGTAATGTCTGCGTTTTGTGGGGTGTAGGTAGTATCCTTCTCTTTTAATGTATCAAGTATGGAAGGTGTGTGATCATTGTCCCTGTAGTGGGCTTTTATCCATATTCTTCTGAATTCCAGGTCCTTTCCCAAGGTGTCTTTATCAAACCTTGGGGGACTAGGGCAAAAGCTTAGTCCTATATATATATATATATATATATATATATATATATATGATCTGGAGTACTTGTAGTGATATAAAAAAATATTTTGAAAAAAGTGATCATTTTTGATTGCAGTGCTCATTGTGCAACTGCATTCAGTTTTTTGGTATCTGTCTATATTTCTGAGATGAGGTATTATATACACTATTTAAATTATTGGTCTTATCAAGTCCTCATCTTTGTTGCCATATTTATCACAACATTTCCAAATTCTTGACCTTCTTAAAAAGTGGTTTTGAAATGTCAAAAAAATATTTTATTTCGCTCACTGGGATAGACAGTTCTAGTTCCACGTGCCATGTCAAATGGATGTCAGCTATCAGTTATCTCCTGGTAATTGACAGGACCCAAAGAGTGTGAGTTTAATACCTGATTAAGACAGTGGAGAACTTGAAGAGGCAAATTATTTGCATGTACATATTTTTTGAGATGAATACAAAATTATGTAATGGATATAGGCATTGGCTAAAAATTTGTCATCTGCTTGTCATAAGTTCCACCTCTCGATCAAGTAGTGAAGCAATATACATTGGTTCAGCAGGAATGAAAAATAAATGGCATCACAGGGACAAAATAACACAATAATCAATATATCTCCCATATCAGCCAAAAATAATGAATGCCTGAAGATTGCCAAAGCGTATGTAGTCGAAATCTTGTGTCTATAATAACATCATTGGTATTGGCAAATATTAAACACATCTATCTTCCCTTTTCTTTCTTTGTAGGCAAATCCCTGTTTTACGAAAATTTCTCTTAATAATTTTAAAAAAATTCAGCAGATGATGTTATTTTGTTGATGTCAACTGGTGATTACTTTCCATTTAAGCTCAAAGTGTAGTAGCTGCTCTTATCAGCTTAATCCACTTCTTTCTTTCCGCTTCTGTGTTTCATTGAATCTAATTAGTGTCTTTCCTCTCTTTTCACACAATCAAAACGGAAAAGTCTATAATGAGGTATTGACAGGATGTAATGGTCGTGTAAACTAATGAAAGGAAGAACAAGCACAATAATTCATACTTCTGATTGTTATTGCAACATTTCCTTAAAGTTGTTGAACTCAGTGATGCATTAGTGGAATTTCTGTGGGTATTTTATCGTTGCAGAACTTGCTGGAAGCTTATTTAATCATTAAATTAAAAATTGGGATTCATCAGAAACTTCAAATAGCTAAACTTCAATAGAATATTATTAGGAATCAGTGTCCGCTTTTTCAATTTGGCAGTCTCTCTTTGATTGCTGTCAACCTCAACTGGTCTACCAGACGACAAAAATTCCCTGTAAAATTCACAAAAATATAACTACAAATTAGGTTTAATTATGACATTTGTTTCATGCTGATCACTTAACGGTTGCAGAATAATTGAAGATTTTTTTTTTTTTTTTTTTTTTTTTTTTAAATCATTTCACCCCAAGCAAAGCCTTAAAGCAAATTTACCAATCGTATAATGAATGCTATAAATGCTGTTAAAATTTCTAAAAATGTTCTATCTCACTTTTTAATGATCTTTCTTTGTTTCTTTCTAGGTGGATGTTCAACTGTTTTCTTTTTCTGGATTTTTTTTTTTTTTTTGTGGGGGGGAGCACTTGGTGTAACATGGTAGAGGTTCAACTGAACCTCTCCCCTTTGACTTCCTTTAACTCCAGTCATCACCTCAGCAATCAATATAACAACCTGCCTACATATTCCTTCCCTACAAACAGCATTACACCCACCAACACACATATGCCTGCTTTTAGAAGCTTGACCAATGGGAAACCATGGTCCGGGGAAATGGTTTAAAAAGACGAAGGAATGAACAGACCATTGGTCTGCAATGTTTCAATTCCTTTTTTTTTTTTTTTTTTTTTAATTTTTTTTCAGCTTTGCTCTATTGAAATAAAACAATGTTGGTTTATTGTGAATGATAGCTTTGTTTCTTTAAATTTTTTTTTTTTATCATTTCACCTGAAGCCAAAAAAAAAAAACTCATGGCTAGTTTAGCTATTAAATCACTCAATACTAACATACCTGTTAACAAATACTTACATTTAGATACAGTTAGTACAATATGAAAAAAAATAACCTTTCCCTGTTGATAAATAAAATAATAAAGATTTGTAGACTTATCACAAATAATTACCTAGCATATGCCAGGTAGGGTTTATCATCTGCCAGTTGCATCTCTGTCTTCAGGCAGAGTGCAGATCAGTTGTGGCTTTGTCCATGGACAAAGATGCACCTGAGGAAAATAAATACTGTGTGGTTCTCAGTCCTGGGGAACAGCTGCCCAAGGCTGCACAACCACCTCCCCCCAACTATTGCATTAAAGGGAGTGGAGGCTCAGTATTTGTACCAATTCCAGTGCAACTGATGCAATTTTTTCTTCCTCCCCGGTATATGCACTCAGGATCCACACATTAAACCCAACCTTATGTCATATCCTGTCTCAGTGGGTAGACCAGGGTAAATAATGCTTATGTGCAAATACCCTGAGAAAGGTATAAATCCACCTCTTCTTCACCTCAATTATGGGTAAGGCATGCTAAAGCCATTATCTCAAAAAAATGTACAAAATATTTAAATTTTGGTTTCAAAAAAAACCATGGAGGTGT
>CAHIKZ030000293.1:0-12500 GCA_903632075.3 Acanthosepion pharaonis
ATAATATGTAAAAAGGAAGATAGATAAGATGGATGGGTTTTTTAAAGGGTTAAGAATTTTCAAAAAGGATAATGTGAAAATAAAAATGGAGATAAAAAAAGTTTTTAAAATTTTTTTTGGTTGGAAAAGGGTGGATTTATTTTTTGGGAAAAAAATTTTTTAAATTTTGGAAAAAAAAGGGGGTTTTTAAAGGGGGTTTTTTTTTTTAAAAATTTTTTTTTAAAATTTTTAAATTTTTTTTTTTAAAAAAAAAAAAAAAAATTTAAAAAATTTTGGGGAAAAAAAAAGGAAAAAAAAAAAGGGGGGGGAAAAAAAAAATTAAAAAATTTTTTGGGGGGAAGGGGAAAAAAGATAAAAAAAAAAAATTTTGGGGGAAAAAGGGAAAAATTAATAAAAAATTTTAAAAAAAAAGGGGAAAAAAAAAAAAAGGGGGTTTTTTAAAAAAAAAGGGGAAAAAGGGGGGGTGGGGGGGGGTTTTGGGGGGGAAAAAGGGGGGGGGAAAAAAGGGGGTGGGTGGATGGAAAAAAAAAGGGGGTGGGTTGAGGGGAAAATTTTTAAAATAGTTTTTTGGGGGGTTTGGGTGGGGAAAAATTTTAAAGGGGGGGGGATGGATTGGGAAAGGGGGGGGGGGGGGGATGGATGGGGGGGGGGGAAAAAAAGGGGGGGGGGGGGTTTTTTGGTTGGGGGGTGGGGGGGGGGGGGGGGGTTTTTTAAAAAAATTTTTTGTTTAAAAAAAAAAAAGGGGGAAAATTTTTGGGGGGGAAAAAGGGGGGGGGTTTGGAAAAAAAATTTTTGGGGGGGGGGGGTTTTTTGGGGGTGGGGGGGGAAAAGGGGGGGGGGGGGGGGGGGGGGGGGGTTTGGCGGGGGGGGGGGGGGAAGGGGGGGGGGGGGGTTTTTTTTGGGGGGGGGGGGGGGTTTTTGGGGGGGGGGTGGATGGGTTTTAAGGGGGGGTAGATTGGGTTTTTGGGGGGTGGATGGTTTTAAAAATTTAAGGGGGTGGGGGGGGGGGGATGGAAGGGGGGGGGGGGTTTTTGGGGGGTGGTTTGGGGGGGGGAAAAAAAAGGGTTGGGGGGGGGGGGATGGGTGGTTTTTGGGGGTGGGGAAAAAGATAAAAAGGGGGGTTTTTTTGGGGGGGGGGGATTGGGGGGATGGGGGGGGGGGGGATGGTTTGGGGGAAAAAAATTTTTTGGGGGGGTTTTTTGGGGGGGGGGTTTTTTGGGGGGGGGTGGATGGATGGGGGGAGGGAAAGGGGGGTTTGGGGGGGGGGATGGATGGATGGGGGGGGGGGGGGGAAAAGGGGGGGGGGGGGGGGGGTTGGGGGGGTTTTTTGGGTGGATGGAAAGGTTTGGGGGGTGGGGGGGGGAAGGGGGGGGGGAAAAAAGGGGGAAAAAATTTTGGGGGGTTTTTTTTGGGGGGAAGGGGGGTGGGTGGGGGGATAGATGGGTGGGTGGTTTTTGGGGGGGGAAAAAATAAAAAATTTTGTTTGATGGGTTTAGAAAAAGGGGTTTAAAAAATTTAAAAATTTTTTTTTTTGGAAAAAATGGAAAAAAGGGTTGGGGAAAAAAAAGGTGGGAAAAAGGGGGGGGGTGGGGGAAAATTTAAAAAATTTTTGGGGGGGATGGGGAATTTTGGAAAAAACCCTTTAAAAAAGGGGGGGGGTTTAAGGGGGAAAAAAAGGGTGGATGGGTGGAAAAAGGGGGAAAAAGGGGGGGAAAAAAAAAAGGGGGGGGGGGGGGGGGGTTTTTGGGGGGGGGGAAAAAAAAATTTTTTTTTTGGTTTAAGGGGAAGGGGGGGGAAAAGGGGGGGGATTTTGGGGGGAAAATTTTTTTTAAAATTTAAAAAAGGGGGGGGTTTTTTGGGGGTGGATGGTTTTGGGGGGTTTTTGGGGGGGGGGGATTTTTAAAAAAAAAAAAAAAAAAAATAAAAAAATTTTTGGGGGGTTTTTGGGGTGGGTGGATGGGGGGAAAAAAATTTTTTTAAAAAGGGGGAATTGGGGGGAAAAGGGGGGAAAAAAAGGGGGGGGGGAAATTTAAATTTGGGGGGGGGGTTGGGTGGAAAAAAAGGGGGGGGGGGGGGGTTTTTGGGGGGGGGGAAAAAATTTTTTTAAAAATTTTTTTGGGGAAATTTTTTTGGGGGGGGGGGGGGGGGGGGGGAAAAAAAAAAAAAAAATTTTTAAAAAAAAGGGGGGGGGGGGGGGGGGGGGGGGGGGGGGGGGAAAAGGGATTTTAAAAGGGGGTGGGTGGATGGAAAGGTTGGGGGGTTTAAGGGGGGGGGGGGGAAAAAAAAAAAAAGGGGGGGGAAAAAAAAGGGGGGGGGGGGTTTTGGGGGATGGGTGGGGGGGAAAGGGGGAAAAAAAAAAGATGGGTAGATGGGTAAAAAAGAAGGGGAAAAAGGTTTTGGGGGAAAAAAAAATTTTTTTTTTAAAAAGGGGTGGGTGGATTAAAAAAGGGGGGGAAAAAAAAGGGGGGGAATGGGGGAAAAAAAAAGGTTGGGGGGGGGGTTTGGGGGGGGGAAAAAGGGGGTGGAAGGGGGGGTTTTTTGGAAATTAAAAAAGGGGGAAAAAAAGGGGGGGGATGAAAGGGGGGATGGGGGAGGGGATGGGAAAAAAAAAGGGGGGGGGGGGGGTTAAAGGAGGAGGGGGAAAGGGGGGGGGAAAAAAGGGGGGGGGAAAAAGGGGGTTTAGGGGGGGGGGTGTTTAAGGGGGGGGAAAAAAAATTTTTAAAGGGGGAAAAAAAAGGGGGGAAAAAAAGAAGGGGGGGTTAATGGGGGTTTTAAGGGGGGGGGATGGGTGGGTGGAAAGGTTTAAAAAAAAAAAGGGGGAAATTGGGGGGGGAAAAAAAAATTTTTAAAAAAAAATTTTTTAAAAAAAAAAGGGAAAAAAAGGGTAAAAAAAAAAAAAACCGGGGGAAAAAAAAAGGGTAGATGGGTGGAAAGGAAAAATAAAGGGGTTTTTTTTTTAAAAAAAAAAAAGGGGTTTAATTTTTTGGGGGGTTTGGGGGGGGGGATGGGGGAAAATTTTGGGGATTTTGGGGGGGGAAAAAAAAATGGGTGAAGGGGTTTTTGGGGGGGGGGAATTGGGGGGTTTTTAAAAGGGGGGGTAAAGGAAAAGGGGGTGATTGGGGAAAGGGGGTTTTAAAAAAATTAAAAAAGGTAAAAGGGGGGGGGGGGGATGGATGGGTGGGAAAAAGGGGGGGGGGTTTTTTGGGGGAAAAAGGGGGAAAAGGGGGGGGGTGGTTTTAAAAAAAAAAAAAAGGAATTTTAAAAAAATTTTTAAAAATTTTTTTTTAAAAAAAAAAGAGGGGGGGAAAAAAAAGATAAAAGGGTGGGTGGGTTTAAAAGGGTTTTGGGGGGGGGGAAAGGGGGGGTTTAAAAGGGGAAAAAAAAGGGGGGGTGGAAAGGTGGGGAAAAAAAATTGGGGGGGAGGGGGGATGAAAAAAGGGGGGGGGGTTGGTGGGGGGGAAAAGGAAAGGTTTTTGGGGGTGGAGGGGGGTTTTTTTGGGGGTTTGGGGGGTTAAAGGGGAAAAAAAAATTTGAAGGGGTTTTTTTGGGGGGTTGGGGGGGGGGGGTGGATGGGGGGTGGAAAGGGGGGGGGGGGGGTTTTGGGGGGGGGGGGGGTTTAAAGGATGGGGGGGTGGGGGGTTTTTGGGGGGGGGGGGGTTTTGAGGGAAAAAAATTTTTTTTTTTTGGGGGGGGGGGGTTTTTGGGGGTTTTTTTAAAAGGGGGAAAGGGGGGGGGGAAAAATTGGGGGGTTTGGGGGGATTAAAAGGGGGGGGTTTTGGGTGGTTTTTTGGGGGAAGGGGAAAAAAAACGGTTTGGGTAGATGGAAAAAAGGGGGGGGAAAAAAAAGGGGGGGGTTTTTAAAAAGGTTTTTTTTTTTGGGGGGTTTGAAGGGGGGAAAAAGGGGGGGGGGGGAAAAAAGGAAAGGTTTTTAAAAAATTTAAAAAAGGGGGGGGGGGGGGTTTTTTTTTTTTGGGGGGGGGGGGGTTGGTTGGGGGAAGGTGGAAAGGGGGGAAAAAGGGGGGGGGGGGTAGGTGGAAGTGGGGAAGGGTGGGAAAAAAGGGGGAAAAGGAAAGGGTTGGGAAAAAAAAAAAAAAAATGGAAAGGGTTTTAAAAAAAAGGGGGGGGGGGGGGGGGTGGAAGGGGAAAAGGGGGGGGGGGGTTTTTTTGGGGGAAAAAAAAAAGGGGGGGAAAAAAAGGAAAAAAAGGGGGGGGGTTTTTTTAAAAAAGGGGGTTTTTTAAAAAATTTTTGGGGGGATAAAAACAAGGGGAAAAGGGGGGGGGGGGGGGGTTTGGGGTTAAAAAATTTTTGGGGGGGGGATGGAGGTTTTGGGGGGGGGGGGGTGGGGGGGAAAAGGGGGGGGAAAGGGGGGGGGGGGGGGGGGTTGGGTGGATGGATGGATTGGGGGGGGTGGGGGGGGGGGGTTGGGGGGGGGGGGTGGGGGAGGTTGGGTGGATGGATGGGGGGGGGGGTTTTTTTAAAGGGGGGGTTTTTTGGGGGGGGGGGAAAAAAAGGGGGGGGATGGTTTGGGGGGGAAATTTTTTTGGAAGGTTTTGGGGGGGGGGGGGGGTTTTTTTTTTTTTAAAAAAAAAAAGGGGGGGGGGGTTTAAAAAAATTTTTTAAAAAAAAAGGGGGGGAAAAAAAAAAATGAACAGGTTTGATGGGTAGGTTTGGGGATGGGGAAAGGATTTTAAAAAGGGGGGGGGGGGGGAAAAAAACCCCGGGGGGGGGGGGGGGGGGGGGGGGGGATGGTTAAAGGGGGGAAAAAAAAAAAAGGGGTTTTTTGGGGGGGGGAAAAAGGGGGGGGGGGAAAATTTTTTAAAAAGGGGGGGGGGGGAAAAAATTTAAAGGGGTTTTTTGGGGATGGTTTTTGGGGAAAAGGTTTTTTGGGGGGGTTTTTTTGGGGGGGGGGAAAAAAATTTTTAAAATTGGGGGGTTTTTGGGGGGGGGTTTTGGGGGGTTTTTTTTTTTGGGGGGGGGGGGGGGGGGGTTTTTTGGGGGGAAGGGGGAAAAAAAAAAAAAGGGGGGGGTTTTGGGGGAAAAAAAAATTTTAAGGAAAAAATTTTTTAAGGGGGGTTGGGGGTTGGGGGGGGGGGGATGGGGGGGGGTTTTTGGGGGGGGGGGGGGGGGTTTTTTTGGGGGGGGAAATTTAAAAAAGGGGGGGTGGGAAAAAAAAGGGGGGGGGGGGGTGGGGGGGAAAAAAAGGAAATTTTTGGGGAGGTTTTTGGGGGAATTGGGGGGATGGAAAAAAAGGGGGGGTGGATGGATGGATGGTTTAAAGGAAGGGGTTTTGGGGGGGGGGGGGGGGGGGGGGGGGGGGGGGTTGGGGGGGAAGGGTTGGGGATGGGGGAAAGGGGGGGGGGGGGGGGGTTTTTGGGGGGGGGGGGTGGTGGATGGATGGATGGTTTTTGGGGGGGTGGATGGATGGGGGGTGGGTGGGGGGGGGGGGGTTTTGGGGTTGGGTTTCAAAATTTTTTTGAAGGTTTAAAAGGGGGGGGGGGGAAAAAGGGGGGGGGTTGGGGGGGTTTTGGGGGGGGGGGGGAAAAGGGGGGGGGGGGAAAAATTTAAAAATGGAAGGGGGGGGGGGGGGGGGATGAAGGGGGGGAAAAAAAAAAAAAGGTTTAATTTTAAAGGGTTGGGTGGGTGGGATGGGGAAAAAACGGGGGGAAAAAAGGGGGTGAAGGGGTTTTGGGGGGGGGGGGTTTTGGGGGGGATGGGGGGGAAAAAGGGGGGGGTTTGGGGGGTTTTTTTAAAGGGAAAAAGGGGGGGGAAAAAAGGGGTTTAAAGGGAAAAAAAAAAAAATTTTTTGGGGGGGGGGGAAAAAAAAAAAAAAAGGGGGGGGGCCCCTTTTTTTTTGGGGGGAAAGGGGGGGGTGGGTTTGGGGGGGGAAAAGGGGGGTTTTTAAATTTTATGGGTGGGTGGAAAGGTTTGGGGGAAAAATTGGGGGAAAAAAAAGGGGGGGGGTTTTGGGGGGGGGGGGAAAATTTTTTGGGGAAAAAAGGGGGGGGGGAAAAAAAGGGGGTGAAAAGGGGGAAAAAAGGGTGGGGGAAAGGGGTTTTTTGGGGGTGGGGATGGGGGAAAAAAGGGGGTGGATGGGGGGGTTTTTTGGGGGGGGGGGGGGGTTTTAGGAGGGGGGGGGGGGTGGGGGGGATTTTTGGAGGAAGGGGTGGATGGAATTTTTTTTGGGGGGGGGAAGGTTTTAAAAGGTGGGGGGGGGAAGGGGGTGGATGGATGGATGGTTAAAGGGGGGGGAGGGAAAAAATTTTTTTTTTTGGGGAAGGGGGGGGGAAAATTGGGGGGGAAAAAAAATTGGGGGTTTTTGGGGGGGGGGAAAAAATTTTTTAAAAAATTGGGGGGTTTTTTTTAAAAAAAAGGGGGAAAAAAGGGGGGGGAAAAAAAAAAATTTTTTTTTAAAAGGGGGAAAAGGAAAAGGGGTTTTAAATTTTTTGGAAGGGGGTGAAAAGGGGGTGGTTGGGTGGGTGGGTGGGGGGGGGGGTTTTGATGGAAAAAAGGGGTGGGTTTGGGGGAAAAGAAAAATTTTTAAAATTTTAAAGGGTTTTTGGGGGGGTTTGTTTTAAAAAAATTTGGGGAAAGGGGATTTTTTAAAAAAAAAAAGGGGTTTAAAGGGGGGTTTTTTGGGGGGTAAAGGGGGAAAAAAAGGGAAAAAAAATTTTTTGGGGGGGGGATGGGTGGAAAAAAGGGGGGGGTTAAAGGGGAAAAATTTTTAAAAATTTTTTTTTTTAAAAAAAAAAAGGGGGTTTTATGGGTGAAAGGGGGGTGGAAAAAGGGGGGGGGGGGGGGGGGGGTTTTTGGGGGGGGGAAAAAAAATTTTTTTTTTGGGGTTTTTTTTTGGGGAAGGATGGAAAAAAAGGGGGGGGGGGGGGGGGGGGGGGGGGGGGGATTGGGGGGGTTGGGTGGGGGGGGGGGAAAGGGGGGGGGGGGGGGTTGAAGGGAAAAGGAAAAAAAAGGGGGGGGGAAAAAAAAAAGGGGTTTGATGGAAAGGGGGGAAAAGGGAAGGGGTTTTTAAAAATTTTGGGGGAAAAAAAGGGGGAAAGGGGGGTTTTTTTTGGGGGAAAAAAAAGGAAAATTTTTTTTGGGGGGGAAAAAAAAAAAAAAAAGGGGGGGGGGGTTTTTAAAAGGGGTGGATGGATGGGGGGGGGGGAAAAAAGGGGGTTTTTTTTGGGGGGGGGGTGGGGGGGGGGGTTTTTGGGGGGGGGGGGGGGGGGGTTGGGTTTGGGGGGGGATGGATGGATGGTTTGGGGGGGGGGATGGGGGGGGGGGGGGGGGGATGGTTGGGGGACGGGTTTTGGGGGGGGGGGGGGGGGGGGGGGGGGGGGGGGGGGGGGAAAAAAAATTTTTGGGGGGTTGGGGGGGGGGGGGGAAAAAGGGGGGGTGGTTTTTGGGGGGGGTTTTTAAAGGGTTTTTGGGGGAAAGGGGGGATGGGGGGAAAGGGGAAAAAAAGGGGGGGGGGGGGGGGTTTTTTGGGGGGGGAAAATTGGGGAAAAGGGGGGAAAAAAGGGGGAAAAAGAGGGGAAAAAAACCGGGGGGATGGAAAGGAAAAAAAGGGGGGGGGATGGATGGGGTTAAAAAGGAAAGGGGGTTTGGGGGAAAGGGGGGGGAAAAGGGGGGGGGGGGGGAAATTTGGGGGGGGGTTTGGAGGAGGGGGGGTTGGGAAAGGGGTTTTTTTGGGGGAAGGGGGGGGGGGGGTTAAAGGAAGGGGGGAAGGGTTTTTGGGGGGGGGGGGTGGGGGAAGGGGGGGGGACCTTTTAAAAAGGGGGGGGAAAAAAAAAAGGGGGTTTAAGGGGGATTTTGGGGGGGGGGGGTGGGTGGTTTTTGGGGGGGTTAAAGGATGGGTGTTTTGGGGAAAAAATTTTTTTTTAAGGGGGGGGGGTTAAAGGAAGGGGGTTGGGTAAAAGATTGGGGTTAAAAAGGGGGGAAAAGAGGGGGGGGGGGGGAAAGGTGGGGGAAAAAAAAAAAAAGGGAAAAAGGGGGGGTTTTTTAGGGGGGTGGGGGGGGGGGATGGGGATGGGGGAAAGGGGGGGATGGAAAGGATGGGGGGGGAAAATTTTTTTTTTTGGGGGGGTTTTTTTTGGGGTTGGGGTTTTGGGGGGGGGGAAAAGGGGGGATGGATGGATTGGGGGGATGGATGGATGGGGGTTTTTGGGGGTTTTGGGGGGGGAAAGGGGGGGGGGGGGTTTTGGAAAAGGGGGGTTTTAAAAAGGGGGTGGATGGATGGATGGGAAAAAAGGGGGGGGGGGGGTTTTTTTTTTAAAAAAATTTTTTTTTGGGGGTAGAGGGGTTTTTGGGGGGGGGGGGGGTTTTTAAGGTTTAAAAAAGGGGGGGGGGGGTTTTGGGGGAAGGGGGTTTTTTAAAAAAAATTTTTGGGGGGGAAAAAGGGGGTTGGGGGGGGGTGGATGGTTTTTTAAAAAAAAAAAAATTTTTTTTTTAAAAAAAAGGGGGGGGGGGGGTGGATGAAAAGGGGTGGGTGGATGGAAAGGTTTGGGGGGGTTTTTAAAAAAAGGGGATAGATGGAGATGGATTGTTAAAAATTTTTTTTGGGGGGGGTTGGGGGGGATGGGTTAAAGGGTTGGGGGGGGGGGTTTTTTTGGGGGTTTTTTGGGTGGTTTTGGGGGATTTTGGGGGGGGGGTTTGGGGGGATGGATTTTGGGGGGGGTTTTTATGGGTGAAGGGGAAAAAAAAAAAGGAAAATTTTTTGGGTTTTGGGGGGGGGAAAAAAGGGGGAAAAAAGGGGGGTGGGTTGGGGGTTTTTGGGGGGGTTGGGGGGAAAAAAAAAAAAAAAAAAATTTTTTTTAAAAAGGGGTTTAAAAAGGTGGGGAAAGAAAAAAAAGGGTTTTTTGAAGGGGTTTTTTTTTGGGGGGGGGAAAAGGAAGGGGGGGAAAAAAAATGGAAATTTTGGGGGGGGGGGAAAAGGGGGGAAAAAAAAATGGAAGGGGGGGGGAAAAATTTTAAAAAATTTTTTTTAAAAAAGGGGTGGGGGGGAAAAAAAAAGGGGGGGGAAAGGGGTGGAAATTTGATGGGTGGGTGGGTGGGTGGGTGGGTGGTTGGGAAAATTTGGGGGGGGAAGGGGGGATTTTGGGGGGGGAAAAAAGGGTGGGTGGAAAGTTGAGGGGGGGGGGGGATTTTTTAAAAAATTTTTTTTTTTTTTGGGGGGGAAAAAAAAGGGGAAAGGGGGGGGTGGGTGTTAAAAGGGGGGGAAAAAAAAAAAGGGGGGGGGGGGGGGGGTTTTGGGGGAAAAGGGGGGGGGGAAAAAAATTTTTAAAAAATTTTTTTTGGGGGGGGTGGTTTTGGGGGGGGAAAAGGGGTGGATGGGTGGATGGGTTTAAAGGTTTTTGGGGGGGGGGGAAAAAAGGGGGGAAAAAAAAAGGGGGGAAAAAAAGGGGGGGTTGGGGGGGGGTGATTTTGGGGAAAAAATTTTTTAAAACTTTTTTTGGGGGGGTTTAAGGGGGATGGTTTTTAAAAAGGAAGGGGGGAAAAAAAAAAGGGGGTTTGGGGATGGAAAAGGGGGGGGAATGGATGGGTGGTTTGGGGTTTTTTTAAAAAAAAAAAATTTTTTTTTAAGGGGGGGTTTTGGGGGGGGGTTTTTTGATTAAAAAGGGGGGTTGGGGGAAAAAATTTTTTTTTAAAAAATGGGTGGAAAAAAAGGGGGGGGGGGGTTTGGGGGTTTTGGGGGAAAAAAAAATAAAATTTTTGGGGAAAAAAGGGGGAAAAAAGGGGGGGGGGGGAAAAAAAAAAGGGGGGGGGGGTTTGGGGGGAAAAAAAAGGGGGGGGGGTTGGGGGTTTTGGGGTTTTGGGGGGAAGGAAAAAAAGGGGGGTAGATGGTTTTAAAAATTTTTTAAATTTTTTGGGGGGGGGGGGGGAAAAAAGGGGGGTTTGATGGAAAAAATGGAAAGGGGGGTTTTTTTTTTAAAAAAAAGGGGAAAAAAAGGGGGGGGGGGGGGGTTGGTAGAGGAAAAAAAATTGGGGGAATTTTTGGGGGAAAAATTTTTGGGGGGGGAAAAAAAAAAAAAAAAGGGGGGGGGAAAGGGGGGGGGGTTTGGGGAAAAAAAAAGGGGGTGGGGAAGGGGGAAAAAAAGGGGGGAAAAAAGGGGGGGGGGGGTTGGGGGAGGGGGGAAAAAAAAAAGGTGGGGGAAATTTTTTTTAAAAAAAACCAAATTTTTCGGGAGGAAAAGGGGGGGGGGGTGGGAAAAATGGAAAGGGGGGGGTTTTTGGGGGGTTAAGGGGGTGGGTGGGGAAGGGGGGGGGGGGGGGAAAAAAAAAGGGGGGGGGGGGTGGGGGGGGGGGGGGGGGGAAAAAGGGTTTTTTGGGGAAAAAGGGGTTTTTTTAAAAAAAAGGGGGGGGGATGGATGGTTGGGGGGTGGTTTTGGGGGGGAAAAAAGGGGGGGGGGGGTTTTGGGGGGGGGGGGATGGAAAGGGAAAAAATTTTTTGAAGGGGGGGGAAAAAAGGGGGGGTTTTTGGGGGGGGGGGGGGGGGGGTTTTGGAACTCGACCATCGATTCCAAGACACAACTTTTTCGGTAGGGACTGAACTCCATGTTCATCCAGGTAAATGGTCTTTTTGCAAACGGGACACCGCAGACTAAAGACGGCCCCTTGAGTGACCTGGAAAAATATACTACTCAGGCCTGGGGTTCCTATATAGCTGTTGGGTCGACTGTTACAAATAACGCCACTATCCGTTTCGCTGACAATACTAAGTTTATCGATATCAGGTAGATCCTGTTCCGATCCAACGACAGAACCGGCTCCAGGTTCATCCAGGATCCCGGAGTTACCTGGGTTCCCACAGGAACCTCCGGCCATGTTCTGTGTCTGTGATTGTTGATGCTGCTGCCCGGCTGGGGGTAGAAGATCTTGTATCTGAACAGCGCATACCGTGCACAAGGAATGGAAACACGGCAATAGTATCGGATTACAAAAGAACCGATTACAGACTGGACATTTTAGTTCTTCTTCCATCTTGCTGTTCATAGAATCGTGTCGTCGTGAAGTGGGTAGAAATCCCAGAAGATTTTAAAAAAATGAATAAATAAATTAAATGAATAAATAAATAAATAAAATAACGATCCCAATCACTGGTTTGCTTGAAAAAAAAGGAAAAATGACGAACAGAACCCGTTGTGCTTAGGCCACGGCATCAACACATCGTTGCTAAAAAACAACTACTAGCCACTTTTTTTTTTTTTTGAATGTATATGAATGAAGGGAAAAAAAAAAGATAAAAAATAATGTAGTAAAAAAAAAAAAAAGTGTAAAACCAAAAGAAAGATGTTTCGTGAATCCAGACAGCAATAAACTTAACTTATGAACAGATAGATAGACGGGGTGGATGATGAAGTGTGCGTGTTGGTAATTCCAGTTAGAAATAATGACGGTGATATCAGCGAAAAACCGTGTGGTGGGGTTGGTGTTAAAACAGTAGGGGAAGAAGGGCGTAGCCTTCTCTCCTACCTACACGAGTGATGACACTAGATGGATGTACTATTGGCGAAAGATTCGTAATATGATGTTGTACCGGAGTTGTTGCAGCAGTAGTAGAAATAGTGAAGTAAAGCGGTTTTTCCTCCGCTATAGCAGTTAGTACAAGAAACAATGAACCACTGATGTTGTCACTAACTAACTGGCTGGCTGTCTGCTTTCTTTGCTTTGCCTTGCCTGCTTTGCCTGCCCGCTCTCTTTCCGAATTAGAAGCAGAAATACGGCAGGCACACACCTATCCGAGTTTCATTTCTTTTTTTCCCCTTCTTCTATAGAACAGTTTTCCTCGCCTTTTTCGACGTCCGTCCTCTTTCATATTCTCTCTCTCTCTCTCTCTCTCTCTCTCTATCTATCTATCTATCTATCTATCTATCTGTTCTTTCTCACATTTACTCTCTCTTGTAAAAAAAGAAATAAACGTCCTTTTTCTCATCCAGTACACTTTCTTTCTTTTTCCTTTACCTTTCTTTCGTTCTTTCTTTCTTTTTTCTTTCTTTTCGAGTATAGACGTAATTCTTAACTTTCTTACAGTATACTTTCTTTTTTCTTTCATTCTTCTAGCATGCTTACGTTCTTTTTTCTTTCTTTCTTTTTTCTTTCTTTTTTTTCTTATTTCCTTCTTAGTTTATTTACGTATGCTTTCTTTCTTTCTTTTTTCTGGTATAGTTTCTTTCAGAATTTTCTCTCTTTCTTTTTCTTTCTTTCTTTCAGAATTCTCTTACTTTCTTTCTTTTTTTCTTTCTTTCCTTCTTTCTTTCAGAATTCTCTCGCTTTCTTTTTTCTTTCATTCTTTCTTTCTTTCTTTCTTTCTCGTAGTTCGTTTACATTTGTTTGAAATATTTCAACAAACTTCCTTTTTTATTATTTTTAAATTGTTTCTTTCCTTTCATTTTCAACACATCCTGAGTGTGGTACAAGGCTACGGGGCGAAAATCAAATTACACACTGTCAATGACCTGCGAAGCCAATGCAAAACCAGCAGGTTTTCTATGTAGATAAGGTAAGC
>CAHIKZ030000293.1:17500-32500 GCA_903632075.3 Acanthosepion pharaonis
TATTTCGTTTCGACCCACAAGATTTACTTATAGGCCATGTCAAAAAAAAGATTTGAAAAAATTTCTGAATTGACAAGGGCCTACAAGTAAATCTTGTGGGCTGAAAATATCTATTCGAATGGAGTAACACTGCATTTTTATTCTATGTAATTATATATATATATATATATATATATATATATATATATATATATATATATATATATATATATATGCGTGTGTGTGTATTCATTTTTGATTTCCAATAATTTTTTTCACATCGATGCTTTTAATTTCATTTAAAAGTTAATTTAAACCGTTAATCATCAAACATTAATGTCAACAAACATTAATATGTCTTAACTTTAAACAAGTTGTTTGCAAGTCAATAAACACTGCATTTATTGAGATTTAAAGTGTAGTATATTTTTTTGGAGAAGATATATATATATATATATATATATATATATATATATATATATATATATATATATATAATGTGTGTGCGCGCGTGCATGAGTGCGTTAGTAGGATATAGATATTCGAATCAGAATGAAAGAAATGTGTGCTAATATTAAATCGTTTAAACACACATTTGATTCTGAGCCAAAGACACTGATCGAAGGCGAAACGCATAGTCAATAAAACAGTTTCCTACATTGTCTGATTTATGAAATATATATATATATATCTATCTATAGATATATATATATCAAACATTCGCCTTTGCATGGAATACTGCTGCAATATATGGTCTGGTGCCCCTGCTGTTCGTCTTAAGGTCCTCGACAAAATCCAGAGACGGATATGCAATGTGATTGGCCCTGATCTGGCATCAAGTTTACAGTCACTCTCTTACGGACGTGTCGTAGCCTCCCTCTGTCTTTTCTACAAATATTTTCATGGTAACTGCTCCGACGAGCTACTTTCGTTAGTTCCCAAACTGCATGAATTTGGCTGGCATCTCAGTCCAACCCTTTCACTATTCGAAACAGTAGCCGTCTCTCTACTCCAATAGCTTCATACCTCGCACCTCCCGCCTGTGGAATTCCCTTCCTATTACTGGTTTCCTTGATAACTATAATCTCCAACAATTCAAATGCAATGTCAATCGACATCTACAGATGCCCTGACGTTCTCTTCATCCTTTCCCCCATCACGCATCTTTACTCTCACCCCCACTCTCTGTAACCCTTTGTGTGCTGGTGGCATCCCGCCTTGCTTAGGGTCTTTTAATATATATATATATATATATATATATATATATATGTGTGTGTGTGTGTGTATATGTGTGTGTGTGTGTAAAAATGGTGTGTGAATGTCATTGCGTTACTGTAAATTGCTTTTTTTTTTTTAAATCCATCAAACAACTCTTTAAATTTCAATAGCTCATGTCAAACAAATTTTGGATTCCCAAGTTTTCACTACATCGATTGATTTCGGCGATTTTTAAAAATTTGTGAAGAATCGTAATAAATTGCGAAATCCATCAAAAGTCATCTATGAAATAAAAATTATCGTTTGCACTGAAAGTACATCAAATTGTCTTTAAATTAAGTGGCGCCAGAAGAAATTATTTTAAAAGGTAAGTTTAAACATTTATGCAATACTTAAATGCAGCGATCAATTTTGAATTATTCTGTAGTTTATTGATGCCTATCACATACGGCAGCCTCACAAAAAAGAAATCGGCGTCAACAGACGACCGGATGTAGTAAAAAAAAGCCAAGGCTGAAGCGAGGAAATAAAAGTCCCGGGCAAATGAAAACCCAGATGAAATGGCAGCTACGAGAGCTTCCAAGGCTGAGGACATGCAAAGACTTAGGAACTCTCAAACTCATGAACAAGCCGAAGGTCCAATCAAAAGCCTATATATATATGTGTGTGTGTGTGTGTGTATGTATTTATATATATATATATATGTATGTATGTATGTATATATATATATATATATATATATATATATATATATATATATATATATATATATATATGTATGTATGTTATATATATATGTGACAAGGTACTCCGGTTAAAATTTTTATTTTATATTTCTTTATTTATTTCTTTATTTTTTTATGTTCTTAGAATTTTCTTCGTTTCTGGACAAAGTTATGCAGAAATTGCCCGAATTCTGGGAACCAATTTTGCACTATACTACTGGGGTTACTATTCTTAACTGAATGCTTTCACAAAGATTTGTAACTGAGATTCCTCTGCCATATGTAAGAATAATATCAGTCTGGTTGATCTTATACTCATCACAACCGCAGATGGTCTGCTACAGCGGGGCCTAACACAGAAGAAAGATGTCAAATAAAGCAACAAGAAAATATAAATAAGATAGAAGGAAAATATTAGAAAAGGGAAGAATAGAAAGACATTCAATAAAAATCTAATTAAATTCAAGTTTATTTATTTATGCGAAGCGCCACTTTACAAAGATTTAGTCATCTGAATTTTCGTTCCAATTGAAGATCGCCGAAAAAGACTTTTTCATTGTAGGTCCAATTTATAATCACTTCATAATTACACTTTTATTCACTCCCCGGTCATTGGGCTGAGATCAAAATGTAGTATCTGTTCTCCTCATCTCTAATGCTAATGGTAATATTAGCCGTTCCCTTATAAGGAAACATTCGGCATTCATTCACCGAGCAACCAATGCTACTTGAGTTACGCTTTTCTTCACTTCATGACTTTTCCGATCGCTCCAAATGTGAGCGACTCGGTTGCTCTATTTCTGAGTATGTGATCCTCGTTCGCGCTCACGTCAAAATGTCAAAAAAAAAGATTTTTTTTCTTTTTTTTTTTTCAATTTAAAAAAAATTCTTTGAATATCATCTGTGCTTACGAAATGTGAATAACTCCATGAATTTTTGGTAATTTTTCATTCTGAGTGTTGGAGTTGTTGCGTGTCATCCTAAACAGATTTTGATTTCAAATTTATAATTTCAAAAGCATGCCGAAAACTTAGTAAGAAACAAACTTTATTATTTTTTGTTTTTTGGTGAATTAATATTTGCGATAAGTAGTTTACTTTCCTTCGAGATCTTATAAATAAATCTGCGAGCCATCACTCAGTGGTTGTTTTTCTTCAAATATATTGTCAAACAATCCTCTGAAAAATCTAATTTCCCTTGTAACATTGGATACATTTCAAAAATATGTATTAATATGTATATATATAAATATGTATACGAATATATTGAAAGAAGCGTCTTGGGTAAGACGTTAAACTACATCCGCGTCCTGGGTAAGACGTTAGACTACATCCGCGTCCTGGGTAAGACGTTAAACTACACCCAACAGCCTCTTAATTGCTGGTGTTCTCAGGTCTACCCTGAACTGGGGTGGTAGCACCTGTTAGGGTACCAGCTATGGGCAAGTTAACTATTACCAGCAATACAGTTTTGAAGGAAATATATTAACAGAAACAGACTTTTGATTAACAAAATATTACTAGCAATAAAAAATTTTTGTCAGCATTACATAACCCATTTTGGTTGATATGCCGTAAAACAAAATAATAAATATTGAAAGAAGAGAAAAAAGAGCAATGAAACAATACTGCACAATGCTTCATCGAATAATGGCAGCAAACAAACAAAAAGGTAACTGAAGCTTAAGACAGTCTTGCATCACTCTAGTAGTGTGGTAATCAAAAATAAGTCCATCATACCTCATTTGGATTACTATGAACTTCAACCGGAAACGCAAAATGCTTTACTCGTAAATTATCTTCCAGTTTTACTCGCGATTCATCAGGAAATCGTGATTTTCTCTTAGAACTGGGTCTGTATATGATATGCATGTAACTTCATCCATGCTTTCCGCTGTTATCGCCAAACCTGATCTCGATTAATATTCATGAATTTGTTATTAAGAAATGCGTTTCTTAACTAGCTTCTGTTTTCTCCAAGTTCTACAATAAATGTGTTGCACTTTAAAATCAGCAATAGGGTGAGTAAACATTCCCAGTGAAGAGATAAATATATAAAATTGAACGGTAGATCTGTTCACATCCAAAATAAAGAAAGGTTTAGGTTGAGTCCTATTTTTCAATTACTTTGAGGATTTCAATGGATGATTAGATTTTGCAGAATTTTTTAATTTGGTATTGTTTATTTATTTTATTTTTACCTTTTTCTTTATGTTATATCTGAGATGTTTGCTCTTACAATTTGTAAAAAATCAATCAGATTTTCCAAACTATTACAGGTTGGTAAAGTTTACCAACCTTATGGATTCCTTAAGATTTATTTATATTTCCATTGGCCCAGAATCTTCTCACGACAATCTTTACTATTGCAGTTTTGTTTGAATATAAGAAATATTTTCTGGCTTTTAACAAACAGAGAAAAAATGCTCTTAATCAATGAATTAGATGATTACTACAGACATGTCTTTAGATTTATTTAGAAGTGAATATAACAAAATACTTTTTTAACGTTCCATCTATAGGGTAACTATTTAGTGATTGTAATGTGGAAGTGATCCAAATTTTATTCAAACATTATAATTGAAGAGTTTAAATAAAATTGAAAAGGGTTGATAAGATAGCTCACAAAGCACTGAATTGATGATAATCAGGTTTGATATTTTCGGTATATTCGTCATTAAATTCGCAGAACCCCCACACATGCATATAAGACATTTATTTATTATATTTTACCTTTACTGTCTACGTTATATGGAGATGATTATCTTATATGCAAAAAAGTTGTGATATAATTTAAGGTAGCCACAGCCTGTAGAAAAAATGATTCAGAGAGAGCTACACACCAGAAAGACTGCAACTGTCAAGACTAGAAAATAAATTTACTAACAGACCCAAAATTTGTTCAAATGTTATGAAAATTCAACCTCATTATGATATGATATTTTATTTTATATGAAAATAAGGACAAAGATCTGATATTGTTTGCCTTTGCACCTGTAAATGTAATCGAACTGTGATTTTTCTAAACTATTACAATAGGAAAAGTTTTCAACCAGTCATTGATTAAATGACATTTATTAATTTACCACTGGCTGAAAGGACCTTTACACTTATTACCATTGTGGTTCAAAGGTTTGAAATATGAATGCTATATTTTCCACTAATTGATTGATAAACAAAAGTGACCCTCTTAGAAAAAATATTTATTAAAGACACATTAAAACTAAGTTATAGCCGCACCAATATACTAGAGAAGATCATAAAGTTACACAACAATAAAACTCTAAACCAATTTAATAATCTGACTCTTAATACATGTTCCAATGAGGATATTGTTAAGAATACTGGTCAATGTAATTGTAGGAATCCTGACCAATGCCCTTTGCCAAACAATTGTTTAACTAAATCTCTTGTTTAACTTTGTTCTATCTCTATAATAGAAAATCCGAGGACAGAAAAGTTCTATATTGGTAATATAAAGAATTATTTCAAGACTAGGTGGCATCAACATATGGTCCTTTACTAATAATATTTATAAAAATAATACATCACTTTCTAAATATTTTGGAGTTTGAAAGACGAAAGTAAAACTACTAAGGCAAAATGATTTTTTTAAAATGGCAAGGACATGTAGATCCTTATATGAACCTTGTTTTTTGTGTTTACATGAAAATTTGCAAATTATCAGCTCCTTTGCTAAGAATGCTTTACTAAACCATCTTTCTTTCTGTTGTTTTGTATTAATATATTGGTAGAGTTTGTAAAATCTTGTACGGATGTATTGGCATTTGGTTGGTATTTTGATATTTTGCATATATGTTTATTCTTATTGTGAGTTCACCCCGGCATCTCTCTGCCTCCGTGCTATCCTGTGACAATGTGACTTGGTATTGGTCGCAGCGCCAAATGTGACGTTCTAACCCTTGGCTGATTCGGATGATTCAGCTTTGTCGTTCCCAGCTCGCCTCCAACATCTGGTTACCGAAGTAACTGCTTTAATTTCTAGTCTAACCTACCCACGTTGTGATTTGATCTAAGACGAAATCAATCAGTCGTCGGCCGTAATGCAAGCCGAATTCGAGCAAAGGTGACACCGCACAAGTGTATGTAAAAGAAAATAAAGTAACAACCGAAAAGTTCAAATGTTAAAAAAGAATAACAATATTTTTATATCTATTGATGAATACAGGACTGCATCTTTCTCCCAACCCGCTTCTATGGATACGTGACATTTTGTGTTTGTTAGGCGAGTTATAATATCTTAAGTTGTTCTTCAATAACTGTGTTTTTGTATCTTTCAGGTGATATTCGTAAAAACTTGTTTTTTGGTGGTGAGTCAAAGTCGTTCTTCAAAAATAAATTGTTCTTGGTTAGAAGTCAGTCGGAATGCGTAGATCTTCAGTCAGTTTCTTACGAGTCTGGTCTCAGAGCTCACAGCTCAACTCTCTGTCTGCTTTTCGTCCTCAGAACTCGCTGAACTCTACAGTAACCCAACTGCACCTTTGCCGTCTACTCATGCTGCGACTTTGTTTATATGGACGCCGACCAAACCGGTGTAGGCTTGTCGTGGTCTGAGTTCCCTCGATACCCTAAATCCACATTATGATATTCTTTGTTTTCGACAGAAAATTTATCACTTCCATTTTTTGAAGTCCATTACTCTCTGCTCCAGAGGGGTTCTAGGGGAATCGTCCTCCCAAATTCTTCCTTTCTCATATTGGTATCTCACACCAATACCCTCTTTAGAGGGCGTCAACAGTTTTCCTCTTCTTTCATAGTGGTATCTCACACCAAATCCCCCAGAGGCGTCAACAGGCCACCCTGGATTCATATGTTTACCTTCGCCCACCACTCACGCCACCACTTCAGCCAATGACGCTCGGCAGCGGGGTGTTTACAATTATCACCAAAGGGAAATAATATCTTCCTTTTTTTTTTTCTTCTTTTTCCACACCAGAACCCCTACGATTCGTAGTGTGGTCCTTAATCTATCTTTAACGGAATGTCATCTGAATTTATCAACGATTTTCGCCAGCGTCAAGTGGGTGGTCATCTGACGTCTTCACACCTGTCGCCAACTATCTGTCCCGGTAACAGACTTTCACACAATCCAGGTCTGGACAATAAAACAAGTGGTTTTTCCAGCAAATAATATCTCCGAAAGATAGTTAATGGTTTATTCTTCTTCCTTCCTTTTTCTCTGGGGATGGCCTCAACTGATGCCTTTCTCGATCAGTACGTACATGATTACGATTATCTTCCAGCTTCTGTTTCGTAGACCACTTAACCAATTTGAAATTTTCATTATTGGCATGGGCAGATTGCTATCTTTACCTGCCGCGTCGTAGACAATTAATTCCGACAGATCCGAGATCTTCGACCTTTCAGCAATTGCAAATGAAATAAAACTTTTTACCACTTTTCTTTGTTAAAATAAAATAACATCGCTTTCGTGATAGCTTCTTCTCGCCTTAACTATTTCTCGCTTTTAATTTTCACGCGACCGCTAAATAGTGTCACATTATTAAAACCCTATAACTTATCTAGCATTTTGCTACATTACCACTTCACTGTTTCCTTGGAAATGACATTGTTTAATGCATATGTATCCATTGACATCCACTCCTGCTTAACATTTGTTGCTGTCAATGATTTCAGAATTACGTGTCATGACACATTTATGGAGAAAATTTTCCCAATATTTGCTTCGTCCATTAGATTAAGTTTATCGTAGGTTACCAGGGGCGAATATCTGTTCCTAAAAGCAAAGTGTTACATTATATATATATATATATATATATATATATATATATATATATATATATATATATATATATATATAAAACATTCACATATATCTACTATATTTCTGTAAATGGACAATATAAATAAAGACAAAAGGAAATATATATCTTAGCCAACGTATTCTTTTTTTTTGAGTTTTTCTGATATTGTTATACTTTATTTTGCGATGAATAAATATAAAAAGTAAAAGGAAAAAAATATTGATAGTTTTTCAAACTTATTATCTGCATCGGCTACGAATAGTTTTTCCTCTAAAAAATAAGCATATATATATATATATATATATATATATATATATATATATATATATATATAAAATCACTAAAAAATAGCCATTTTGTTTCAATACTTCTGGTGTCTTATTGAGTGATGTTGTTGAATGTATAATAAAGGGTTTTAAAACTCTTTATTATACATTCAATACTATTACTTAATAAAAAACCATAATTTAATATACATTCATTATTTATTCTACATTAAACACCATCACTTAAGAAGACACCAGAAGTGTTGAAACAAAACTGCTATTTTTGTAGTGATTTTATAACATATTTATGTTATAATTTTCGAATAAATATTTATATTTGCTATACTCTGTATTGAACACTCTTTTAAGAATTGTATTTGTTGGTTGTTGAATTTATTCTGTATACACCAATCTATACTTGGATATATATATATATATATATATATATATATATATATATATATAAAGTATAATAAATTTTGTATTTCTATATATATATTTCTATGTAATCATTCTTTGTCCCATTATAATTACAGTTGTAGCACCTCTGTTTCTGTTTTTTTTTTTTTTTCAGCATTCATATTAATTTTATATATGGCTTCAGGGACGACGTGTCTAGGTATCCCATCTGTACACAATTTGATCTCACCATTACTACCAATTATTTTTTATACGCAACAGATACTTCATAATTAACTAAATTAAGTATCGCTAAGATACGTCGAATATATAATTCGCAAAAAATAATCTTCACATTTTTATTCTTCAGGATGAATTCATACGGGGCATTGATTTTTTTCGGAGCAAATTGTTTGCAAAAATTTTCGGTTAATATGGCGTTTTGGTTAATATGGCGTCTAGTTGTTTCCACCTCTGTCTTGGAAAGAGGCAATGTTACACGCGTTCGTTCTGAGTTTCTGTTTTTTTGTAATTTCGAGCTCCAACACCAGGAATTTTGAAATCGCATGAACTACAGCGTGGCATTCGCACCGGAATCTCCAATACGAACGTTTCGGAGTGTTTGGGTACCAATCTGAAAACAGAGCAGGGGATTCTCGAAAGAGTTGGATGAGTCTAATGATGATTACGAAGGTACGGCTGCTCGGAAAATATACTTTGATCGTTCTGACAAGAAAAGAATTCCCGAATTTGTTTGTAATGGTCTCAGATTCAACACCGAAGCCTATATCAAGTGACTTGAGGATCTAGTGTTGACATGGCAACTACAGTCTGCGTCATGCCACTCAAGCAGGAGAACCAAGTCAATTTCTGCGAACACATCCCTACTTACATCCTGCTACCTAACTCCCCAGACTGTATCACCCTGATTATTAAATGTGACGTGGATTTGCACCAAAGATGAACTGAAGGCAAGGATTAGCTAACTTAAACAAGGAGACCATCAAGAAAAGATACCGAAAATCCCGATGTCGTTTGGTGGCCGTGGTTGAAGCCTATGGCGATTATATTGAATACATTTACTCTTTAGTATTTCAAGAGATGTCTGTGTAATTTTGGTAAATCCATCTGTTATTTTCATTTCTGCATAATTTAGACGAAAATTTATCCATCCATCGCACGCTGTTTATATTTATCTGATTTTCATCATTAGTCCGTCTATCTATCTATCTATCTATCACTATTTCTTCAAATCTATGTCTATTTATCTATCTATCCACCTATCTCTCACACTTATTTCGAATATATCTATCACTATTTCTTCAAATCTATCCATCTATCTCTATATATATCTATCTCTCTCTCTCTCTCTCTCTCTCTCTATATATATATATATATATATATATATATATATATATAGGACAGGATCAGAGTGCCCAGTTGAAGGAGTATGCATGGCGGAAAATGTAATATATGAGGCACCAATTTTCCCCAAAGAGAATGTTGAGGAGAAAAGAATATACATGGGAATATCGACGGGAAATTGGAAACACTGACTGTATAACCATCGCCAGTCCTTCAAAAATAAATGTAAAAAGAACAAACGACACTGTCAAAGCATTATTGGGAGTTGTTGGAGGGTGAACAACCCCACAAATAAAGTGGAAATAATCTCGAGAGCTAGAACTCCCAAAAATTTCAGAGACAGATGTGACTTATGCATAAAAGAAAAAATCCTCTTGATCAAACACAAAGATTCAGATTTATTACTAAATAGACAATGAACTAATTTTTAAATGCCGACATAAGAACAACCTAAACCTAAGAAAATACATTGAAAATAACCATATAGGAAAAAAAAGATTGAATGACCTTGTCTTTTTTGCTTTTTGAAATGTTGCTATACACGCATGAACGCGAACACATGACTATATGTATATAACTATGTTATTGTACTTGAACACTGATACGTCTTTTAATATGTATATGTATATTTTAGATGGAAGAGGGCATGCAGGTTTTTATGTATATGTGAGGTGTATATGTACAGTAGATGGGTATTAAATGTCTTAGCCATAGATATGGGATGGCAGTAAATATATGTATATATATGTATAATTATAGGAATTTGTGTAGTCATAATGTAATGACGTATTGATATTGATATATTTTTTAATGCATGCAAAATGTGGGTGTATGTATATATATATATATATATATATATATATATATATATGTGTGTGTGTGGATGTGTATATGTGGGTATAGGTGTATATATGTCTGTGTGCGTGTATATGTGTATATATGTATAGATGTGCATGTATGGTGTTTGTATATATATATATATATATATATATAGGTTCTGACGCACTAGGATTTATATATATATATATATATATATATATATATATATATATAAGAATTATGTCAATTATTTCTTCTTAATCAAGTCAGAATAGACTGGGCAATCGTGAAGAGATCCCTTGATATTGGCTGGTAATAATCCACAATATCGGACTGTATTTGAACTAATAAAAAAAATAAATTTAATAGTTTAATAAAAGGTACAACCCAATCATTAAATAGAAAACCTTTTATAGTTGTCAGAAAGAAATAGTATTTCAGTGCGACGCGTCTATATATATGAAACAGCCATTTGGATAAAAAATGAATAAATAAATAAATAGATAAAATCAAACAAATGTTTCTTCAAACTCGTTTGATTTATGTTTTTGATCAATAATAATGTTTTTCTTGTGTATAAAAGGAGCTAGAACAGGCAATAAATTACATCTTTTATATAATACAACCCGGATAAAAGTTTCACCTCGGCTTGAACACTCGTTTCAGAATTTGTGATGTCAACGAATAAAATTAATTGCTTTTCATAAATCCACATTAAAATGGACTCTGTAAACACAGATACAACTTTAGTAATTTTGTGATTGAACAATACTGGTAAAGATGCGTAAATGAATAACACTCACACTAATGGTACTTTGCTGGAATATTAATCCGGGTAGTGAACAAGAATTTTAAAATTATATTGATGAATAGAGTAGAGAATAGAGAATGAGGGCTCTTATACGAAGGAAGGATATTTTAAAAAAAAAATTATAATTTAATCTACTTAAGTACAAATGTTTTAAAATAAACCAAAAATGAAAGAGATATACATATACAAATTAACACAAACCAAAACACACACACACACAAACACACAAATAATCTTCTTCTGTCTTAACGTTAAATTTACCTCTCCTCATCAATAATACCTCAAACACAAAGAATTTTGGATTATTAAAACTAAACAATTCTTTTCTACCATTCTTATATCATCCACCATAATACCACAAAAACTCTATGAGGATAAAAAGTCCCGTTTATACATCACGCTATATATTTTATACGTGTTCTAATGGGAATAAAAAATAATCCATTTTAAAAATTCTTAGTTAAAAGAAATCGTAAATATTTCGGATTTGCGTTCTCATGACGTGTTCTAATTAAATCGCCTAATATATATCCAGCCATTATAATATATATATATATTGTAATATATTTATTCTGCCTTTCCCAACATTAGTTTTGCAATGTAGAAGGAACAAAAGCCAACTGGTGATAATGAACTCGCCTCTCCGATCAATAATTCGAGCCAGTACCCCTTAAATATGAGCATCATTAATTGTTAACACTGTTTTCTAATTGCATGTGCGTTTTGTTACCCAGAAGAAAAGTTTTAATAATTTGGGTTTTGTTATTAAAAAATTGAAATTATCGTATATGGCATATATATATTTAATCTAATTATATATATATTAAGACCAGTAAGATATTCATGTCCGTTTTTTTTAGATATTTGAAAACAGAAAATCATGGGTTTTATTTTTTAGGCAAAGTTCTTTGTCAGATTATGTGAAGAATCAGTCCATAGGGTACAAATCTGGTGACCAAAATCTTTTAAGGATGAATGAAGTTTCACTTGAATTTAATTCCAAAAGTGGAAGTTTTGGAAAACGACATTTTAAAATATGAAGAGAAAATCTGTACCGTGGAAAACCAAAATCAATTAATCATAATATATACCGGAAATAATTTATATATATATCTGTTCTTTAAATATATTATAATTTAAAAATATGTCATATTAAAAATGGATAGTTTTGCAAAAAAAACGAAAGGGTCTTGGATATAGAGAAAATCTCGTAGAGTTATGAAAACCTAAAATGAAGTGAAAAATACTAGGCTTACACGGAAATAAATTTAGTTAGAAATCTGTTTAATTTCTATTTATATCCCTCCAAATGACATAAGAAAAATTGTCTTGTAAAAAGATAAACCTTATTTTGAATTGATTTTGTCTTGTTTTTCCTTTTCACTTCCCCATGTTTTGATAGGAAAACCTTGACAGAAGGAAAAATCTATTTTATGAAATAAATTTTCCTTTTATTTGTATTTAATTTCTATTTTATTAAAAATAAAAACTTTACTGAAGATTTAATTACTAGAAATACTTTTATTTTAATTGATTGATAGATTTTTAATTTAATATAATTAATTTTATTATATTTAAATTGAATATTTTATTTTATAAATATGTAAATAAATTGTTTAAATTATTAAATTTTTTATATTAATATAAACATATATATTTTATTTTATTTAAATATTTAAAATATTTTTAGTTGTGTTAAAATTTTGTTTTTTTATTTAATAAAATTGTTTATTTTATTAAAATATTTTATTATTTTATTCTTTTTAATGTATATATACATACTAAATAATTACTTTTATATTATTATTATACTTAAATAAAGGATATTTTTATTTAAATTGATTATTTTATTAATTATTTGATTAATATGACTGGATATTTTAATACTATAAATAACATAAATGTTTTAGGGGCTTAAGGATTTTATTACAAAGACCACTTTGAGGCGGTGTAAACTAAATAATTTCTTTTAGTGCAATAAAACTTTGCGTTCGAAAAAATTACTTTTATTCTATTATATAAATTACATTATTTTATTAAATTATATTTATATATATGTATTGATATCGGAGTTCTGAGTTACAAAGTACATAATTATATTTTTTACGTATTAACACCCTTTAATTGATGTTCTCTTATTGCTTTTCCGTGCATAAAAGCAATGGGTGTTATAGCTCGACCTTCTTCTGTATCTCTCTTTGGAAGCTAAACTTTAAGTCCAGAAAGAAATTTGCTATCCATATATATGTTCTGTATGGCCGTCAATTTGTTATAAAAGATGCTTTGATACCTTATTTACATTGTTCGGAACAAAAACTCATCTTTTTGTTAAAGGGTGTTTCAACTGTTGTACGCTGGAAGAGGCATGGAACGTGACACACACACACTTTCTACCCACTGGGCCATATATCCTAAGGATATGGCTCAATATCAATCCTCTGTGAATCATGCCTGGCTAGAACGGTTAAAAAAATTGTGTAGACTTGTTAAATTTAAATATGAACACAGACATCTGAAAATTTTAAATTTATTAGCAATTACAATACCTGGATGATATAAAGGGTTCATCGCTATTCAACCTCTCTAGAGGTTGAAGTTTGCAACAAAAAGATTTTTCATCTTTGGCACCATTTTATGAAGACATTTGTCCTCTGTTATTCTATTGCTTAAGCCTGCTCAGGTATGTTAAGGTGTGTTACACTAGTTTAGCATAAAAGATTTTCATCTTTTTGACTTTATTGGACCTTTTGTCTCAGATTCTATTACCAGAGATGTTTGTTGAAATTATCCAGTATATAGAAAGCATTAAAATAAATAAGATAAAACCTGATGTTTCAATTTTATTTTAATCAAATAAATTTCCAATTTTTTTTGTTTATATATTTTATGTTTGTTTCCTTGTCCCTCGAAAAGTTACAACTTTTCAGTTACACGAAAACCACTTGTATTAATTGAGGAAATTATTTGTTGTTCTAATTTGAAATAATTCATTGCTCAATACCTTCCCAATTCGTTACCAAAAGTAAACCTATGGCCATTCCAATACGTCTTTTAAACTATAATAGCATTTAGTAGATCAAGTTATTTGAATAAATTACTAAAAATTAAAATTTGGAATTGAAATAACGTTTATCTTTCTAATGTTAAATGTTTTTTTAAAATTACAAAAGTTTGGGACTATTATCTTAAATTCTTAAGAGCAACCATTCCTTGTTTTTTCGAACAAAAGTGTTACAGAAAACATAGTGATACCATCATCGTTTAATTATCACTTTAGCCCTGTGGTTCCCAAAGCAGCACATATCATTCCACAAGGAGGGTAATATGCATAGGACACTATACATTGATAAAATAATTATACAGTACATGGTGTAATTACGTACATACTATATACAATATATATATATATATATATATATATATATATATATATATATATATATATATATATATGTACATGCATATATATATATATATATATATATATATATATATATATATATAGGGGAGAAGAAGACTAATGTTAGTGTTTGAGCCTTTTATATATTATATTCTTACTGTCCTGGACGATTAGGTTCTACCTGGATTCTATCCTCTTGAAATTTATATATATATATATATATATATATATAT
>CAHIKZ030000293.1:37500-40000 GCA_903632075.3 Acanthosepion pharaonis
AGGTCCCCAAACGACCCTCCGCAAGTTTTGAATTCAGAGTTGTCTTTCTCCTAGACCAGTTGCCATCTAAGGATATACAACCCAGTCTGTCCTGTTATTTACCCATAGCTGGAGGGAGAAGAAGAGGATTCACACCTTTCCCAAGGGTATTAGCACGTAAGTGAATGTAATGGATTCGAATGGAATTCGAACTCGGCTCTCCGATTCCTCAATCCAAGCGACTATCCATTACGCCACCGTGCCTTTTATTTACAGATATTTTATTCTATATATCTTATTATTTTTTTTTTTTCTGGATAAAATTTTCATGGATAATTATACACACACACACACACATATATATATATATATATATATATATATATATATATATATATATATATATATATATATATATATATATTAATTCATAATTAAGTCTAGAAGAAACCTCAACAGAATGCAAAAGCACTAGACGGCCGTTTCGTCCTATATTTTGGACTCATCAGCTGTGCGCATCCAATACCGAGAATTGAAAGCCGGACAGTTGCGTTATCAGGCAAACGTCATACCAACTGCTGCAACGGGACTCGATAAAGAAGAGGTAGCGAATCAGACTCGATATAGTGCCGCTCAATCACATATTCCTGGGTTGAACTCATCCGAGTTTTTCTTTAACCCATTGTGCCCCCACCCGAGCCACGACTACTATCACCAAGCCCCTCTATCCAGAGCATTAGAAGCCGGTTCAAGCAAGGATATACAAATGTTTTAGACATTAGGAGGATTTAAGATAATTATAATTAAGTAATTCATCGAGTGTAGAAGAAACCTCAATAGAATGTAGAAAGCACTGGACAGCCGTTTCGTCCTATATTTGCGACTCATCAGCAGTGAGCATCCACTGCCGAGAATTGAACACAATTGAACAGTTACAATAGGAGGCAAAAACCATACCAAGTGTACCAATGGGCCTCGGTGACGAAGAGGTAACGAATTAGACTCGATAGAGAGGCGCTCGATCACATATTCCGTGGTTGAACTCATCCGAGTTCACTTTACCTATAGTTCTGTGCATCCACGAGCAAAGACTACTATCCGCAAGCCGCTCAGTCCAGTGGATGCACACTGCTGATGAGTCCCAAATATAGTGCAGTCCGTCCAATGCTTTCTACATTCTGTTGAGGTTTCTTCTAGACTCGATGAATTACTTAATTATGATATATATATATATATATATATATATATATATATATATATATATATGTGTGTGTGTGTGTGTGTATATATGTGTATGTGTATATATATATATATATATATGTGTAGGTATTTCCGGTCTCACAATAGTTATATATATATATATATATATATATATATATATATATATATATATATATATGCATTCTGTTGGGGTTTCTTCTAGACTCAATGAATTACTTAATTATGATTATTTCAAATCCTCCTAATTATTTCTATCTGTATATCCTTGCTTGAACCGGCTTTTAATGCTCTGGGGTGAGCGGCTTGGGGAGAGTAGTCGTAGCTTGGGGAGGCACAGTCCTATGGGTTAAAGAGAAACTCGGATGAGTTCCACCACGGATTGAGCGGCCCTCTATCGAGTCTAATTCGTTACCTCTTCATCACCGAGGCCCGTTGGTACAGTTGGTATGGCTTTTGCCTCCTATCGTAACTCTTCAATTGTGTTCAATTCTCGATAGTGTGTGCGCACTGCTGATGAGTACCAAATGTAATAAATATAATTGTCGTCTAAATTATGCAGAATTGAAAATAACACTGACATCTCATTTCAACAGATATATTTACAAATATTACACAAAACATCTTGATATACTAAAGAGTAAATTTATTCAATAATAGCGTCATAGGCTTTAACCGCAGCGTCCAGACAACTTTGGAATCTCATACAATTCTTCTGTGCGTTTTCCGTGTGTGAGTTGATGAATGTTGCCACGATCCTTACCTTTAATTCATTTTTGGTGTTACAAAGATTTTATAGGTCTCTAACTCAACTGTGTCCCACACGTAATAATCACTAGGTTACAATCTAGGGATTCAGGTGGCCAGATGTAAGGGGTTATGTACTCGCAGAAATTGTCCGACAGCCACGACTGGGTCCTCCTGCTTGTGTGACATGAGGCAGATACCTTTGCTAGACATAACATCTTCCAGCAGCCACTCTCTTGACTGAGGGCAGAACAACCTCCTCAACGCACTTGATGTAGGCCCACGCGTTATCTAAGGACCTCACCCAAAAATTCGAGAGTTTTTTTCCTATCAGAACGCTCAGAGATAGTTTCCCGAAGAGCCGTACTTTTGTAATCACCATTAGACTCATCCAACTCTTTGTGGAACCTCTGCATTGTCCACAGATTGACACTCAAATGTTTGTATTGGAGTTTACGGCACAAACAAATGCCAAGTCGTCCTTCATGTTGTTTCCAAATTTCTGGAGGAGTGAATTGCATCGTGTTGCTCTTTTTTGCTCACGGACGATGCTCAC
>CAHIKZ030000293.1:45000-47500 GCA_903632075.3 Acanthosepion pharaonis
GAACAATCAAAGCCAACTGCCCAGACATTGTTATTAGAGACCACAAACAAAAAAGTGCCTCCTTATTGATATGGCAGTCCCTGCGGACTGCAATGTATCATTGAAGTTCTTCAAAAAGCTGTCAAACTACAAGGACCTTGAAATGAAATCTCAAAAATGTGATACATGGGAGCATCAACAACCCCTGTTGTAGTTGGAGCCCTCGGACTGGTTGGAAAAGATTCCAGTAGATTAATTAAAGGGATTCCTGGAAGTGCATACCTTAAAGAAATACAAAAAATGTTCTCACGAGTACTGCCCACACCTTACGAAGGGCTTTATCTATGTAAAATATTTTTTAATTTTTTTTTTTAGTGGAATATGTCATGATTCCATTTCTAACCTTAGGTCTCTGGGCGATACGCGGAAGGAAATGTGTACACACCAGAAATGAAAGGAAATAAAATAATGATAATAATAATAATAATAATAATAATAATAAGAAGAAGAAGAAGAAGAAGAAGAAGAAGAAGATAAAAGAAATAGGAAGCTTTAGTCAGTCAGAAAAGAAGCCAAAAAATTCAAAATGGAATTTCAAGTGGAAATAAACCTAAATGCAGCTCATGCAGCGAAAAAAATAAGTTAAAAAGACACTAAGAGCAAAGGTAATGTACCAAATGCAGAATCGGTAGCAAGATAAGCCACTTAATGGTTAATACTCCACCTGTAACAAAAATGTTGATGTAGACAAACCCCTTACTCATCAGTGATAGATATAGTATAGATGGCCACTCATATTCGAGGAAACTCTTCTGCTGGGCGGTTTAGCCAATCCCTATAGCAGATGCTTGCACAGGCACATTTATGTCATTCAACACCCACAGAGCCCACCTGTGGTTTATATATATGCTTAGCAGACCTTAGTTACAGTTTCTAGGAAGGTTCATGTTATCTAGCGTGATCAACAATTTGAACAAGCCCAGTACGCTCAAAACCTCGGCCAAGATGACTTGTGGTTTCGTCGTCAGTTTAGTACAGTGCTTTCAATCATTTCTCTCCAAGAAAGGCACTGACACCACTAAAGCACCGGGGTTTATACGGAGGGAAAGAAAATGGGATGATTTTAGTTAGCTTAGCTATCGACGGCCCTCAAAAGGTCTGTCTACCCAATTTCCCTTACAAGTCTTGGGTCTACGCGTGATAAGTTTTCCAGGTACTTTCCAAAAGTGCCGCATGCTGGGATTGAACCCACCAGTCCGATAAAACCAGGAAGTCTCCTTCCTGAGAAATTGACCATGGTGAGATTCGAACCCGGGTCTCATGGTCAGAATGCGAACGTTCTACCTACTCGGCCACGTGATTACTTAGTGCGGAGTTGAAAGCTGAAAGCGAGTGGTTTATTTTTTCTGCATAGGACCAATGTTTGCTAGCGTGAAGATATTAAGCAAACACACTGACAAAATATGTTAACACGAAGTGTAGATTCTGTAATAATAATTTGGCTACGAGGACACGCGCTTTTACTTTTGAAACAGCTAAATCTATTAACACAGTTTCTCTTCTCACACTTCTCACCTGTGGAACTACTTACCGAATTATTGCTTTTTATACAATTTTCAAAAAAAAAAGCAATGCCTTCTCTCACCCTGAATCTTTTTTTTTTCATTTAGAATCCTTTCTTCACTGCTCCCAACTAAAATCATCCCATTTTTTCCCTTCGTATAAACCCCGCTGCTTTAGTGGTGTCACAGTGCCTTTCTTGGAGAGAAATGATTCAAAGCACAGTACTAAACTGACGACGAGATCTCATTGATTGAGTTGGATAGATGTAACCGTTTAGGCTACCAGTTTCATTTCTCGGTTGAGGAAATCCCTTCCGTCTCATTGCTTTTCATCCAACTTTAATCTTCACAAAATTAAATGCAATGTCAATCGCTATCTTCCGATTACTCTTTGTATTCGCTCCTTAGTAATGTTTCTGTTTTCTAATTCTTCCACACACATTAATCATTATGCACCTTCATGCATCTTTACTATATATATATATATATATATATATATATATATATATATATATATATATATATATATCAACAAGCAAATTAGCCCAAATAAATAAACAAATAAACGACTTCCGGCAAAATAAACGCCTACATAGACTACCCACAATGCACTACTCTCCCGTATATATAAATAGCCGAGGAAAAAAAAACACTCGTGGCCTGAAACACCCTGTCGCCTTTAAGTGTTGACTTCAATGTTCACTTTTATATTTACACACGCTCTATCTCTGATATTGAGCACTTTATCCCATAAATATAGTACACCTTAAGAGTATATTTCTTTATATATGTGTGTGTGTGTGTGTGTGTATTTCATTAGGTAGATTTACATTAGAACATGCACTACAAAACTGTACATCTATCTCTAATATTGAGCACTTTATCCCTAAATATAGTACACCTTAAGAGTATATTTCTTTATATATATATATATGTGTGTGTGTGTGTGTGTGTGTGTG
>CAHIKZ030000293.1:52500-95000 GCA_903632075.3 Acanthosepion pharaonis
ATGTGAACAGACTGGTCTATGTCCCTCGTTTTCCTGCTAGCATTGATGAACTCATGCAGAGAATCACTTGTGCACTGGATAAAGATCCTGCAGACAGGCTACAACGTGTTTGGCAATAGTTTAACTACCACCTTGACGTGTGCACATATTGAACACTTGTATTTCTATCGTGAATATTCTAGAATTTGTGTTCATAAAATTAACTCTATAGTAATTTCTAAGGAAGATTTCTGACTTTTAAATCATTAGAAGCAAGTTTTCCCTTATACTCAAAATTTATAGATTGATTTAAAAAAAATAAAATCTATATCATTCCATACAAGGCAATAAAGCCACTAAGACACAAGGGGTTACAATGTGTAGAAGAATTAGAAACAAAAACATTAATAATGAGCTGAAACAGAAAAGATTGATGAAGAGGAAAGTAGATAGCGATTGACATTGAATTTAAAAATTTGACATCATTTCGCAGGCCAACAATTTGGGCAATTCTTGTTGAAATGACCTCAAATTTTTAGAGAGTGCATAGAAACAGATCAAGATTTTATACTTAACATAAGAGGACGGTACATGATTATCTCAATGAGAATCTGCCAGAGAGATGGATCGGGTGTGGTGGAGATGAAGACAGTTTTCTAGTGAAATGACCGCCGCGTTCAAAGGACCTGCCCACACAGTGATTGCCCTTTATGTGCTTATGTGAAGGGACTGGTCTATGTCCCCCGTCTTTCCGCTAGACTTGATGAACTCATGGAGAGAATCACTTGTGCACTGGATAATGTTACTGGGGACATGCTACAACGTGTTTGACAAGAGCTACCGACTTGACATGTGCCGTGTCACAGGTGGTGTACATATCGAACACCTATGAAATCGGTCCCATAATAAACTTATGATGTTCATCACCTAAACTCTTCAATTTCATTGAGCTAGACTTAGTAGTTTTCAAGTTAATTGTTTTTAAAATGATGTCATATCTTTTGGGGCACCCTGTAGAACTCCAAGCAAAAAATCAAAAATCAAATGCTGTTAAATGAAGATTGAACTCTTCAGAGCCAAAGGCCATCCACCTCTAAATAGCCTTAACAATTCAAAATTGGCCAAGCACGCCAGAAGACATGGTCACTCAGGATGGGACTCCTCCTCCATCTTGGTTGGAGTGATTTTTTTCAGACGCTAACCAATATACCAACTTTATAATCATCGGGTACAGTAAATACTAATAATAGTTGATTTTTTATATTATTTGTTTAATCTTAATTCATTTTCTTTTCATCGCATCTGCCCAGAAAGTTTTATACTATTCGTAGTAAAAATATTGTGAATCATTAAAGGAAGTATTGTCCGTCAATATAGATTTTGACTAGTATTCCTTTAATCTTAATTTTAGTTCATTTTATGGGATTATAATACTACAGCTGCATGTAAATAATACAGTGTTGAACGGTGTTGGGAACACTTTTCAAGCACTACGGAGATTTTTCACTAGTATTTCTACAAATTTAATTTTAATTAATTTAAGGCAAATAGTTTGTCCGTAAATAGTATTTTAAATTATTATAGAAGGAAGTATGACAAACTCTACGCCTTTTTTCCTCGACAGAAATTAAATTTTCTTTTTCGGCAAAGATGAAACCACGGAAACATTTTATTTAATTATTTCCCCACAGGTGATAAAATTCCTTATGTTATATATTTATTTATTTTAATTTTAATCGGTGTTTTATTAACGTAGTAAAAAATAGTTTATATCGCTTATTTAGTAGTTTTGTTTTTGTTTTGGAAGATAATTAAAGCTATTTATTCGATTTTGGGCTTAATTGCTGTAGTTTATTCTATTATTTTAGAGGGAGCTAAATTAATTTGTTTATTATTTCATTTATTTATTTTGATTGATTATCTCAACTTGTTTTTTTCTAACGGTCAATTTATTGGGAGCGGTTTGTTAGTTTATTTATTTAATTGGATTGATTATATTAATTTTATTTACTTGTTTATTATTATTTATTTATTATACTGTATATAACAGCACTCGTGGCCTGACGATTGAGTCTAGCTTGAAACAGCCTGTCGCCTCTAAGTGTTACCTTCAATGTTCCCTTTTATAATATAAACGTCTTATATACATAAATATACACATAATTAGATAAAACACATAAACATATGATATAAATAATATAAACATATAATATAAATAAATACAAAGGTAAACATAAATGAATAAAAATACATAAGTAAACATAAAAATAAAATAAAAATAAACACATAAAAAATATAAATGCATGCTGGGTATTTTTCCAAACCAAAAGGACTGAGTTCCGGTCTTGTCTCGATCGATCGCCTGTATCCCTTTTGTGTGTTGGCACCAATTCTTAGTTTGTGAACTTTTTTGCCTTATTACTCTTGCTTTGTCTTACATATATGCTTTTTTTTTCTTTCTCTTGGAAACTTTGTCGATTCTGTTTTGGTGGGGGAGGGATTTTTTCAGTTACATTTAACCAATTACTCTACACAGCCAACAAAAAATCATGAAGCTTGCAATGATTATGACCTCCACGGCGAGGTCATAATGGTTCCTATGAGAGGAACCTATTCTCTTTTAAATCTGGTTATTTTACTTTTATTTATTCAAGACATTCTAGATCTATATGACCACGCTGATCTGCAAAATAAAATATATATATATATATATATATATATATATATATATATATATATATATATATATATCCATTCTTCAGGCATGTTTTTCACTTTTAAAGTATGAACAATCTTGTAAAAGAATAGATGATCATATTCTGATGGTAACGGGTATTTTTATTTCATTTTATTTCTTAGCAAACGCTGATTGGCTGTTTAGAAGAAGGCGACAACAATGTATCCGCTTGGATATAGCGATGTGATTGGCTGGAGGCAAATTCGTCAGAGCGACTGCAAAGATTAAGATTGGAAGACAAATAAAAAAAAAGTCATTTATTTGGGCAGCCATCCCAGAAACTGACAATTAAGATCATTCAGCCACAGAAATCCGAGGGTTAGGGTCGATGATGTATTACCCAGGCTTTCAGCCAAGGATCTGGTATTGTGACACGAGAAAAAAAAAAGAAAAGATGCAGGATGTAGAATCCAAACCTTGGGGGCATCTGTTAACGGTGTATCTGTTCTTGCATATTAGATAGAATACACACATACATACACAAACACACACACAAATACACACACACATATATTTTAAAAAGAAGAGAGATACCGCAAATCTTTCTGGCTATAATGTGCATTTTTTAAAAATATATATTATACTTTCTATTCCATATCTTTACTACATGTGTTATGCTGTGGCGAACGAAGTTTTTTTTCTTCCACCGAATGAATTCGAAACTTCGTCGCCACTTGTTATGGTCCGGTTCCTTGTACCACGGTGATGGTCCAAGGTAGACCCAATAAAGAAGAACTCGAACACAAGTATGGAATAACACAGATATATTACAAACAGGAATATATACAGAGAAGTAGAAGTGTTAGTATGAACAATCAGGTTTAGTAGAGAGAACAATGTAGTCTCGACCAGTATCACTATACCAATGTCTTGCAGTAATTGTCTGAACGCGACTCTGTTTCGGACTGCCTCTGACTCGACTCTTGACTCGACTTGAACTACTGACGATATTCAGTCACCCCACCACGATGGTGTCATGTGGCACAAGGTCTTTTTAACGTGGGCATTTCCGAGCCATTAGGCTCGGCCAAAAAAATAGCCCATTTGAACCCGTATAAACGGGTTCAGGGCCGGTTTTACCGTCCCGAAGGAGACTCAGCCCTTCGGTGTAGCCTCCTTCGGGTTCCTCCCGCCTGTAGGAAGAGAGTTTAACCGAAAAGTCGGTTCAGACTTGAACTACTGACGATATTCAGTCACCCCCACGAGGTTGTCATGTGGCACAAGGCCTTTTAACGTGGGCATTCCCGAGCCATTAGGCTCGGCCAAAAAATAGCCCATTTGAACCCGTATAAACGGGTTCTGGGCCGGTTTTACCTCCTCGAAGGAGACTCCGCCCTTCGGCGTAGCCTCCTTCGGGTTCCTCTCGTCCGTAGGAAGAGAGTTGAACCGAACAGTCTGTTCAAAGGTGAACGACTGACAATATTCAGTCACCCCCCACGAGGGTGTCATGTGGCACAAGGCCTTTTTAACGTGGGAATTCCCGAGCCATTAGGCTCGGGCCAAAAATAGCCCATTTGAACCCGTATAAACGGGTTCTGGGCCGATTTTACCTCCCCGAAGGAGACTCCGCCCTTCGGCGTAGCCTCCATCGGGTTCCTCCCGCCCGTAGGAAGAGAGTTGAACCGAACGGTCAGTTCAGAGGTGAACGACTGACAATATTCAGTCACCCCCCCCACGAGGTTGTCATGTGGCACAAGGCCTTTTTAACGTGGGAATTCCCGAGCCATTAGGCTCGGCCAAAATAGCCCATTTGAACCCGTATAAACGGGTTCTGGGCCGATTTTACCTCCCGAAGGAGACTCCGCCCTTCGGCGTAGCCTCCATCGGGTTCCTCCCGCCCGTAGGAAGAGAGTTGAACCGAACAGTCGCTCAGGAGGTGAACGACTGACGATATTCAGTCACCCCCACGAGGTTGTCATGTGGCACAAGGCCTTTTTAACGTGGGCATTCCCGAGCCATTAGGGCTCGGCCAAAAAATAGCCCATTTGAACCCGTATAAACGGGTTCTGGGCCGGTTTTACCTCCCCGAAGGAGACTCCGCCCTTCGGCGTACCCTCCTTCGGGTTCCTCCCGCCCGTAGGAAGTGAGTTTAACCGTGCAATCGGTTCAAAAGTGAGCGACTGACAATATTCAGTCACCCCACCACGAGGGTGTCATGTGGCACAAGGCCTTTTTAAAGTGGGTATTCCCGAGCCATTAGGCTCGGCCAAAAAATAGCCCATTTGAACCCGTATAAACGGGTTCAGGGCCGGTTTTACCTCCCCGAAGGAGACTCCGCCCTTCGTAGTAGCCTCCTTCGGGTTCCTCCCGCCCGTAAGAAGAGAGTTTAACCGTGCAGTCGGTTCAAAAGTGAACGACTGACAATATTCAGTCACCCCCCACGAGGGTGTCATGTGGCACAAGGCCTTTTTTAACGTGGGCATTCCCGAGCCATTAGGCTCGGCCAAAAATAGCCCATTTGAACCCGTATAAACAGGTTCTGGGCCGGTTTTACCTCCCCGAAGGAGACTCCGCCCTTCGGCGTAGCCTCCTTCGGGTTCCTCCCGCCCGTAGGAAGAGAGTTTAACCGTGCAGTCGGTTCAAAAGTGAACGACTGACAATATTCAGTCACCCCCCCACGAGGGTGTCATGTGGCACAAGGCCTTTTTAACGTGGGAATTCCCGAGCCATTAGGCTCGGCCAAAAAATAGCCCATTTGAACCCGCATAAACGGGTTCTGGGCCGGTTTAACCTCCCCGAAGGAGACTCCGCCCTTCGGCGTAGCCTCCTTCGGGTTCCTCCCGCCCGTAGGAAGAGAGTTTAACCGTGCAGTCGGTTCAAAAGTGAACGACTGACGATATTCAGTCACCCCCCCACGAGGGTGTCATGTGGCACAAAGGCCTTTTTAATGTGGGCATTCCCGAGCCATTAGGCTCGGCAAAAAATAACCCATTTGAACCCGTATAAACGGGTTCAGGGCCGGTTTTACCTCCCCAAAGAGACTCCGCCCTTCGGCGTAGCCTCCTTCGGGTTCCTCCCGCCCGTAGGAAGAGAGTTTAACCGTGCAGTCGGTTCAAAGTGAACGACTGACAATATTCAGTCACCCCCACGAGGGTGTCATGTGGCACAAGGCCTTTTTAACGTGGGAATTCCCGAGCCATTAGGCTCGGCCAAAAATAGCCCATTTGAACCCGCATAAACGGGTTCTGGGCCGGTTAAACCTCCCGAAGGAGACTCCGCCCTTCGGCGTAGCCTCCTTCGGGTTCCTCCGCCCGTAAGAAGAGAGTTTAACCGTGCAGTCGGTTCAAAAGTGAACGACTGACAATATTCAGTCACCCCCACGAGGGTGTCATGTGGCACAAGGCCTTTTAACGTGGGCACTCCCGAGCCATTAGGCTCGGCCAAAAAAATAGCCCCATTTGAACCCGTATAAACGGGTTCTGGGCCGATTTACCTTCCCAAAGGAGACTCCGCCCTTCGGCGTAGCCTCCTTCGGGTTCCTCCCGCCCGTAGGAAGAGAGTTCAACCGTGCAGTCGGTTCAAAAGTGAACGACTGACGATATTCAGTCACCCCCCACGAGGGTGTCATGTGGCACAAAGGCCTTTTAACGTGGGCATTCCCGAGCCATTAGGTTCGGCCAAAAAAATAGCCCATTTGAACCCGTATAAACGGGTTCTGGGCCGAGTTTAACCTCCCCGAAGGAGACTCCGCCCTTCGGCGTAGCCTCCTTCGGGTTCCTCCCGCCCGTAGGAAGAGAGTTGAACCGAGCAGTCGCTCAGAAGGTGAACGACTGACAATATTCAGTCACCCCCACGAGGGTGTCATGTGGCACAAGGCCTTTTTAACGTGGGAATTCCCGAGCCATTAGGCCCGGCAAAAATAGCCCATTTGAACCCGTATAAACGGGTTCAGGGCCGGTTTAACCTCCCGAAGGAGACTCCGCCCTTCGGCGTAGCCTCCTTCGGGTTCCTCCCGCCCGTAGGAAGAGAGTTTAACCGTGCAGTCGGTTCAAAAGTGAACGACTGACAATATTCAGTCACCCCCACGAGGGTGTCATGTGGCACAAGACCTTTTTAACGTGGGCATTCCCAAGCCATTAGGCTCGGCCAAAAAATAGCCCATTTGAACCCGTATGAACGGGTCCAGGGCCGGTTTAACCTCCCCGAAGGAGACTCCACCCTTCGGCGTAGCCTCCTTCGGGTTCCTCTCGCCCGTAGGAAGAGAGTTGAACCGTGCAGTCGGTTCAGAGGTGAACGACTGACAATATTCAGTCACCCCCCCACGAGGGTGTCATGTGGCACAAGGCCTTTTTAACGTGGGCATTCCCGAGCCATTAGGCTCGGCCAAAAAATAGCCCATTTGAACCCGTATAAACGGGTTCTGGGCCAGTTTAACCTCCCGAAGGAGACTCCGCCCTTCGGCGTAGCCTCCTTCGGGTTCCTCTCGCCCGTAGGAAGAGAGTTGAACCGTGCAGTCGGTTCAGAGGTGAACGACTGACAATATTCAGTCACCCCCCACGAGGGTGTCATGTGGCACAAGGCCTTTTTAACGTGGGCATTCCCGAGCCATTAGGCTCGGCAAAAAATAGCCCATTTGAACCCGTATAAACGGGTTCTGGGCCGGTTTAACCTCCCGAAGGAGACTCCGCCCTTCGGCGTAGCCTCCTTCGGGTTCCTCTCGCCCGTAGGAAGAGAGTTGAACCGTGCAGTCGGTTCAGAGGTGAACGACTGACAATATTCAGTCACCCCCCACGAGGGTGTCATGTGGCACAAGGCCTTTTTAACGTGGGCATTCCCGAGCCATTAGGCTCGGCAAAAAAATAGCCCATTTGAACCCGTATAAACGGGTTCTGGGCCGGTTTAACCTCCCGAAGGAGACTCCGCCCTTCGGCGTAGCCTCCTTCGGGTTCCTCTCGCCCGTAGGAAGAGAGTTGAACCGTGCAGTCGGTTCAGAGGTGAACGACTGACAATATTCAGTCACCCCCACGAGGGTGTCATGTGGCACAAGGCCTTTTTAACGTGGGCATTCCCGAGCCATTAGGCTCTAAAAAAAATAGCCCATCAGAACCCGTATAAACGGGGTTCTGGGCCGGTTTTACCTCCCCGAAGGAGACTCCGCCCTTCGGCGTAGCCTCCTTCGGGTTCCTCTCGCCCGTAGGAAGAGAGTTGAACCGTGCAGTCAGTTCAGAGGTGAACGACTGACAATATTCAGTCACCCCCACGAGGGTGTCATGTGGCACAAGGCCTTTTTAACGTGGGCATTCCCGAGCCATTAGGCCCGGCCAAAAAATAGCCCATTTGAACCCGCATAAACGGGTTCTGGGCCGGTTTAACCTCCCCGAAGGAGACTCCGCCCTTCGGCGTAGCCTCCTTCGGGTTCCTCTCGCCCGTAGGAAGAGAGTTGAACCGTGCAGTCAGTTCAGAGGTGAACGACTGACAATATTCAGTCACCCCCCCACGAGGGTGTCATGTGGCACTCAAATTTTTTAACGTGGGAATTCCCGGAGCCATTAGGAATTTAAAAAAATAGCCCATTTGGACCCGCATAAACGGGTTCTGGGCCGATTTAATTTCCCCCGAAGGAGACTCCGCCCTTCGGCGTAGCCTCCTTCGGGTTCCTCTCGCCCGTAGGAAGAGAGTTGAACCGTGCAGTCAGTTCAGAGGTGAACGACTGACAATATTCAGTCACCCCCCACGAGGGTGTCATGTGGCACAAGGCCTTTTTAACGTGGGAATTCCCGAGCCATTAGGCTCGGCCAAAAAATAGCCCATTTGAACCCGTATAAACGGGTTCTGGGCCGAATTTACCTCCCTGAAGGAGACTCCGCCCTTCGGCGTAGCCTCCTTCGGGTTCCTCCCGCCCGTAGGAAGAGAGTTTAACCGTGCAGTCGCTCAGAAAGTGAACGACTGACGATATTCAGTCACCCCCACGAGGGTGTCATGTGGCACAAGGCCTTTTTAATGTGGGCATTCCTGGAGCCATTAGGCTCGGCCAAAAAATAGCCCATTTGAACCCGTATAAACGGGTTCTGGGCCGGTTTTACCTCCCCGAAGGAGACTCCGCCCTTCGGCGTAGCCTCCTTCGGGTTCCTCCCGCCCGTAGGAAGAGAGTACAACCGTGCAGTCGGTTCAAAAGTGAACGACTGACTTCTTGCCTACTCCTGAAGCGCAGTATTTATTAAGTATGGAATAGTCGATTATTATTATTACGGGTACGATTCCATAACAACATGTGTTTCCGGTCTTGCAACTTTTATCAGGCAAAGAGTAGATATTTACATATATTATTAAAAGGAATTAATTATCTTTATATTTCTCGATGCTTAACCATTGTCTTTTTTGTGTAGTTGTAAACTAACGGATTCTTCTTGGACTGGTGTTTTTTTTCTGCTTGAGGAGAAATAAAACAATTAGGATTGGTCTTAGGAAGAGCTAAGGAATGGTGCCTTCGTTTTTACCTTTTTACGACTGCTGTTTTCATAGATCTATTTCCATTTCTTTGCATTGTGTATGCGTGCATGTTTTTGCTAGTATGTGCATGTATAATGATTCTCCATGCATGCATGTTGTCTTATTATAAGGAATCAGTATTTATATAATGGACTCTCCTGTCGGTTTCGACGTATGAGGATCTGACAGCTTAACCGAGTGGTCTAAGATTTCCATCTGCCGAATGGTTATACGGACATTTAACGAAGATATTCACCATTGAAGATGATATTCTGCTACGTTGACATAGAAGTTTGCTATGCGATGATAACGTGAGCCGAAAGCTTAGATTGCATAATGAAATATATCAAATTGCCCCAATACAATATATATATATATATATATATATATAAAGAAAAATATACTGAAAAAACAAACAAAAAACCTAATATGCGATTATGCTGTTTTAATGTTTAATGTCCACGTCGGACGTTTCGGTCTAATAGACCATCTTCAGGACATATTCATAAAACATAATTAACATAGACCATATACAATTCAACATGAAAAAGACGATGGGCATAAAAGCAATACCAATCCAAACAGATTGCTGAAATCTTTTATAAGATCAGCGTTCCGTTTAAATATGAGGGTGAAACATGTAGGTCCGTAAAATCTCGTGTTTTCGAACATAAACGAGATATTCGCCTCGGAAATTTAAGCAATGCTTTAGTTGTACACACAACTAAAGCTGATCATAATTTCGATTTTGATTCTGTGAAGATTTTAAAATATTTTCATAATAAAAATCTTAGGGGGATTTATGAAGCAGGCATAATATCTATCTCACGCACGGTGAACACTAGACCTGGCTTCTTTAATATTTCCCCTTTTCTAGCAAGATTAATGCTCGACAAACGTACATATAAGTTTTAGATCAAAATAAAATTCTTTTCGTTTTTCATTCAAAATACTCAAATTTTAGGAATACGCTTTCACACAAGCAAACGCACACACAGATACACGCACACACACACAGACACACACACACACACACACACACACACACACACACACACATATATATATATATATATATATATATATATATATATATACAGAAAATTCTCTTTTAGGCAGGTTTTATTAAATTACAAATATTATGGCTGCTTATTTTTATCATAATCGTTTCATATTCACGAATATTTTCCGTATATTAGAATTAATTTAGGCAAGACATGTACTGTAACAGTGACAATCACGTTTTTTATTTACCAAGTACTTTCATCTCTTTCTGAGATCATCACGGGTGCAACTAATCAGAAAAAAAAAACTTTGTGTAGCTATCCATTACTGGTTTCTTTTCTTTTGCATTTAATGCACGCTCCACCATGACATTCCAACATAAAAGAAAAAGAAATATTTGTAATGGATAACTATTCACATTCTAATGAACCCTAAAGCATAACCATCAGCCATAGCATTTAAACGCAAAAAGAAAAAAAATATCAGTAATGGATAGCTACACATTTTTTTGCCTTACCAGATGTACTCCTGATGATGATCTCAAAATGAGATGGGAGGATTTGGGAAATAAATGTAGTTCTCAATATTACAGTACATTTCTGGCCTTATTTAATTATAATATACGGAAATATATTCGTGAATATTAAATGATTATGATCAAAATAAGCAGACATAATATATGTAATTTATTTATACCACTTCTTTCCCATCATGGAAATGACACCTATAATCGAAGCATGCTGCTAACAACTTGATCAATAGAGAGACTATAGATTATGCAAGCTTTTACTTATTTAATGAACGCACATCTCTCGTAGGGACTTCTAAGAATCTAAAATGATGCTAGAAGATATAGGTTCATGCAAGTCTCAACGAGATTTGTACTTACTTTAAATAGGTAAATTGAACATTGTCTAATGAAGATCGTCACCCGGGGCAATACTGCGAATTGCAGTGGTTTTCCTAATGAGAAATGCGGTACCGTTTGGCTTACTGTTAGGGAGCACAATTCTTCTTTACAGGGACTTCTCGATCTAGGTGGGTTGATATTAATTTCACTCTTTGAGAAAATAAGTATACAAAAACAGATACGTCTACCCACTAAAAATGATGTTTATAGTAATAAGAAATACCAATTTAAAAATTACTGTCGTTTACGTTTCATAATTGACTAGTTTTCTCTACTCTCTAGTTATGACTTTTCTTTCTTTTACTTTATCTTCTACCTCTGAATTATCAAAAGATAATGTAACTAAGTCACTTCGTGAATCAGAGACGACATAAAACTAGGCTAATAATCCAGAATATTCAGGGCTTTTTAATATAGGTGTACTACGTTATTATTATTACTTTTTTGTTTATTTCTTGTTTAGATATATATATATTTGTTTCTTATTTTCTATTTCATGCATTTCTGTCTTTTATGTCCCGAGTAAGAATACGAAGTGAACAGATATAGATTAATAAAAGGGCAAACGAGAGATTTGCATTTCTTAAGAAATTGCTCCAAGATTCGCGAAGCCAAATTGGTTACTCCAGACTTCGGGAAAAGTATGAGTTTCCCCGATTGAAAATCGAAAAGGGTTCCACTGTTGGCGGGATACATTTTCTCATTAATTCGTCTTTCAAATTATTCAGCTTTACCCCGTTAACTCTATTTTTGCCTCGGATATCAATATACACCCTATTAACATGCATACGGCAAATTTTACATATGTATAATAATATACACCCTATTAACATGCATACGGCAGTTTTTATATATGTATAATAATATACACCCTATTAAAATGCATACGGCAGTTTTTACATATGTATAATAATATACACCCTATTAACATGCATACGGAAGTTTTTATATATGTATAATAATATACACCCTATTAACATGCATACGGCAGTTTTTATATATGTATAATAATATACACCCTATTAACATGCATACGGCAGTTTTTTTTATATGTATAATAATATACACCCTATTAACATGCATACGGCAGTTTTTACATATGTATAATAATATACACCCTATTAACATGCATACGGCAGTTTTTATATATGTATAATAATATACACCCTATTAACATGCATACGGCAGTTTTTACATATGTATAATAATATACACCCTATTAACATGCATACGGCAGTTTTTACATATGTATAATAATATACACCCTATTAACATGCATACGGCAGTTTTTATATATGTATAATAATATACACCCTATTAACATGCATACGGAAGTTTTTATATATGTATAATAATATACACCCTATTAACATGCATATGACAGTTTTTATATATGTATAATAATATACAGCGTATTGAAATGCATTCGGCACTATTTAAATATTGGCAGGTTTTATATATGTATAATAATATACACCCTATTAACATGCATATGACACTTTTTATATATCACTTTTCAAATTTATACATATTTTTCTATATCTTTTTCGATACCTTTTTATTTCATACATCTTTTTATATATCTTTTATAGATGGTATCTTTTATATATCCTCTCTACATATATTTTTTTGTATACATCCTTTATATATCTTTTTATATATCATTTATTTTTATACAGTTTTGAATCGGTAATTTGTCGCCATATTATATTTTTATTTTCAAGCATGCGCATTGTTTGGTCTGTTTATGAGAAAAAGAGCAACATGACGCAATTCACTCCGCCAGAAATTTCGAAACGGCATGCTGTATTTCTGGCATTCGCACCGGAAGCAAAAATAAGAACATTTCAGAGAGTTTGGCTGTCAATCTGATACCTTTGTCAGAAGAATATTACCAGCAATTCATTTCTGAAAAGAATATTACCAGCAATATATTTCTGAAAAGAATATTACCAGCAATGCATTTCTGAAAAGAATATTAACAGCAATATATTTCTGAAAAGAATATTACCAGCAATGCATTTATGCAAAGAATATTACCAGAAATATATTTCTGAAAAGAATATTGCCAGCAATGCATTTCTGAAAAGAATATTGCCAGCAATACCTTTCTAAAAAGAATATTATCAGAAACACCTTCCTAAAGGAAATATTATCAGCAATACATTTCTGAAAAGAATATTATCAGCAATACCTTTCTGAAAGGAATATTATCAGCAATACATTTCTGAAAAGGATATTACCATCAATATATTTCTGAAAGGAATATTACCAGCAATACATTTCTGGAAAGAATATTATCAGCAATACATTTCTGAAAAGAATATTACCAGAAATATATTTCTGAAAGGAATATTATCGGCAATACATTTCTGAAAAGAATATTACCAGAAATATATTTCTGAAAAGAATATTACCAGCAATGTATTTCTGAAAAGAATATTGCCAGCAATACCTTTCTAAAAAGAATATTACCAGTAATACCTTTCTAAAAAGAATATTACCAGCAATACCTTTCTGAAAGGAATATTATCAGCAATACATTTCTGAAAAGAATATTATCAGCAATACCTTTCTGAAAAGAATATTACCAGCAATTCATTTCTAAAAATGATATTACCAGAAATATATTTCTGAAAGGAATATTATCAGCAATACATTTCTGAAAAGAATATTACCAGCAATGCATTTCTGAAAAGAATATTACCAGCAATTCATTTCTGAAAAGAATATTATCAGCAATTCATTTCTAAAAAAGATATTACCATCTATATATTTCTGAAAGCAATATTATCTGCAATACATTTCTGAAAAGAATATTACCAGCAATGCATTTCTGAAAAGAATATTACCAGCAATTCATTTTTGAAAAGAATATTACCAGAAATATATTTCTGAAAGCAATATTATCAGCAATACATATCTGAAAAGAATATTACCAGCAATGCATTTCTGAAAAGGATATTACCAGCAATATATTTTTGAAAGGAATATTATCATCAATACATTTCTAAAAAGAATATTACCAGCAATGCAATTCTGAAAATAATATTGCCAGCAATACTTTTCTGAAAGGAATATTATCAGCAATACATTTTTGAAAAGAATATTACAAGAGATGCATTTCTGAAAAGAATATTGCCAGCAATATATTTCTGAAAGTAATATTATCTGTAATACATTTCTGAAAAGAATATTACCAGCAATATATTTCTGAAAAGAATATTACCAGCAATGAATTTCTGAAAAGAATATTACCAGCAATTCATTTTTGAAAAGAATATTACCAGCAATACATTTCTGAAAAGAATATTACCAGCAATTCCTTTCTGAAAAAGATATTACCATCTGTATATTTCTGAAAGGAATATTATCTGCAATACTACCAATTATTACCAGCAATGCATTTCTGAAAATAATATTGCCAGCAATACTTTTCAGAAAGGAATATTATCAGCAATACAGTTTTGAAAAGAATATTATCAGCAATACATTTCTGAAAAGAATATTACCAGCAATACCTTTCTGAAAGGAATATTATCAGCAATACATTTCTGAAAAGAATATTACAAGAGATGCATTTCTGAAAAGAATATTGCCAGCAATATATTTCTGAAAGGAATATTATCTGCAATACATTTCTGAAAAGAATATTACCAGCAATACATTTCTGAAAAGAATATTACCAGGAATGCATTTCTGAAAAGAATATTACCAGCAATTCATTTTTGAAAAGAATATTACCAGAAATATATTTCTGAAAGCAATATTATCAGCAATACATTTCTGAAAAGAATATTACCCGCAATGCATTTCTGAAAAAGATATTACCAGCAATATATTTTTGAAAGGAATATTATCATCAATACATTTCTGAAAAGAATATTACCAGCAATGCATTTCTGAAAGGAATATTATCAGCAATACATTTCTGAAAAGAATATTACCCGCAATGCATTTCTGAAAAAGATATTACCAGCAATATATTTTTGAAAGGAATATTATCATCAATACATTTCTGAAAAGAATATTACCAGCAATACCTTTCTGAAAGGAATATTATCAGCAATACATTTCTGAAAAGAATATTACAAGAGATGCATTTCTGAAAAGAATATTGCCAGCAATATATTTCTGAAAAGAAATATTATCGGCAATAGATTTCTGAAAAGAATATTACCAGCAATGCATTTCTGAAAAGGATATTACCAGCAATATATTTTTGAAAGGAATATTATCATCAATACATTTCTGAAAAGAATATTACCAGCAATGCATTTCTGAAAAGAATATTACCAGCAATGCATTTCTGAAAATAATATTGCCAGCAATACCTTTCTGAAAGGAATATTATCAGCAATACATTTTTGAAAAGAATATTATCAGCAATACATTTCTGAAAAGAATATTACCAGCAATACCTTTCTGAAAGGAATATTATCAGCAATACATTTCTGAAAAGAATATTACCCGCAATTCATTTCTGAAAAGTATATTATCAGCAATATGTTTCTGAAAGGAATATTATCAGCAATACATTTTTGAAAAGCATATTACCAGCAATGCATTTCTGAAGAAAGAATGATGCCAGCAATATAAATCTTGTTGGCATTAAATAAACCCATTGAGGTGTTGATATGCCATAAAACAAAACAAACAAAAACCGAACTAAACTCTCTCCTGGTTTATAAGGCCAGATGCCAGAAATCCCGAAACGTTGTAATAGCAACAACAAAGTTGAGAACCGAATAAAAAATTCCGCAAATAATAACTCCTCTTCCCAGAAATTCAGACTAAAATTACAACATTGTGCCAAAGTATTCTTAAACTTCTTGCCGTCATCGGGTGTGTTTTATTCACGCACACAATAATTTCAATTAACTATGCTTCTTTGTGACTAAGGTAATGATTTATAAGTCTAGATATGTTACTAAAATAAACTGTCGGGGAAGAATTTACGTGTTCTAAAGATAACTGTGAACATTGTACAAGACTCAGTTTGTTTCATAATTACTGACATCAGCATATTCTTGTTGACGTTACGATATTTGTAATGTTCTAAAGTAAAATTTGTCGTATTTCAGTCAACCAATAGAGATAACTTATGGCTTCAATCCGAAAATATCTAATTGTTTTTTTTCTTTTTTTGCATTGTAAATAAACCTAGTGCATTGTAAATTTTTGGTTTAATTATTTTTCAAATAGTCACGATTGATGACAACTCTATAAAAATAAATATTGAAAAACAAGCACTCAATAAAATTAACTATGAACACATACAATGTTCTAACCATGTTCGGAAAATGAAACATTTATATAACTTTAGACACATACATGAAAAACCCATATATTTAGTTAAAAATAAAAATAATAAAATTCGCCTTTGATAATGACTAAAACTATAGCCGAATGCGTTTGGATATGCAGAATTCTTGGACAATTTTTACACGCTATGTGTCCAGAAAGTAAACACTAGTATGAAAACAAGAAAATAATATATATATATATATATATATATATATATATATATATATATATATATATATAAAGACATTTTTTATGTTCATACATTCTTTTTTATAAATACAAATATTTAAGTAAATGCTCTGTTTATAATAAACAGTATTAACAACATTTACCGGCCTGAAAAAACAGTAAGTTTGATCTTGCTAATCGAACACTGCTCTGTGGCCAAATCGGTTAAAGCACGTCAGGCTATATGACGGTTCCGTATAGGGTACAGGTTCGATACCTGTCGGAGGACGCATATTTTCTATGACAATTTATCGGACATTCCATAATGGTCCTATTTCTGTAACCTGTTTAGGGCGATGTCCATATCAGTTTCTTGCAGTTTCCTTCCCCTAAAATGTTGCATATTTTCCAGTGCAGTTATCGGACTACCCTGTCATGCCGAATTTTATAAAACGATGCAACCTGATACCAAATCGTCAAATGTTTCTGGATATTTATCCCAGAATCTGTATTTGGGTCTAACGCAATTTTTCAGTATATGTGCTTGATCATTTCTATTTAGCAAGCATTGGTCCTGTGCAACAACAATAAAACCTAAGGTTTCAGCTTTTAACCCTGCACTATGTAGCTACTAATGGAGAGGGGTTGGTTAGAACAATTTTTTGTATCTCCTTGAGGCGTGGACTTCCAGGAATCCCTTCAATTAATCAACTTGAATCTTTTCCAAGCAATCCTAAGGCTACAACTACAACACAGATTGTTGATGTTCCCATGTGCCACAATTTTGACATTTCTATTTCAAGGTCTTTGTATTTTGACAGCTATTTGAATATCTTCAAAGATACATTGCAGTCTGCAGCAACTGCCATATCAATAAGGAGGCACTTTTTTGTTTGTGGTCTTTAATAACAATGTTTGGGAGGTTGGTTTTGATTGTTTTGTTAGTGTGTATGGTGTAATCCCATAGAATTGTAACAGGTCCTATCTCCGTAACCGGGTCTGGGTGGTGTTCATACAAGTTTCTTTCAGTTTCCTTCCCGTAGAAGTTGCAGATTATTATTATTATTATTATTATTATTATTATTATTATTATTATTATTATTCACAGCCAGACATAGATGGAAATCATAGAGACTCGTTAGCGGGCGTTAAGCTCTTTTATAGGTGTTTTTTTTTCTTTCTTTTTTTCTTTCTGGCCTCTCATATTCGGATTTTATTGTTCAGCAAGTTTAAGGTTTGTCCTGAAAGAAAGCACGCATCCCAGGTACCACTTGTTTCATCCATTACCAAGCGGTCGACGTTTTATTTCTATTAGTTCGAGGGAAAAGCGCTTGAAGCACGGCTCTTAACCTGCATAGGGGAACACTGCCGCAACGTTATTCAATATTATGGGTATTTTTGTGTGCAAATGTGGATTGATGTAGATGTGGTCTGCTTTCCAATTTCATTGTGCATTACAATAATACAAAAAAAGTGAATAAATAAATATAATTAAAATAAACTGATTCAGCGAAGAAATTCAGATAACTTGGGAATGTTTCTATATTTTTCCCTATTAGAGAGAAAATTTTTCCTATTGTTTTACGCATAAACGATGTCCGATTTAAAGGCTTTATTTCTCAGAATTTTAGGAACAATTTTCGCTTTTGCCGTTCATAATAGAAATACCTTCTTCTGACATTGCAAATTGAACTAAATATCAATTCGTAACGAATGACTAGAATTTCCCAGGTTTCATCTGTCTCATCGATAGCAAAACAGCTGTGACATTAGTTTGAGGAAGAGGCGTTCTTCCGTTCAACTGAAATTGCCCTAATATAATATGATGGGGACCATCTTTCGCTTCATTCCAAACGCACTGGAAAATTAGCACCTAACTTATTGGTAAGCTCCTCATTCAATCAACTAAATTTGTCCCGCAACTTCCCATTTTGACCATTGCTATTTCGTCTACGACTTCAGCTTTGCAATCACTATTTACGATGCAGTCTCTGTATTCGTTCACATTTGTATCAGGTGCCGTATCATTAGGGGGAAACTTTTCCCGTTTCTTTTACTTTCTAAATTTCCATCACATAAACGTCTCATCGGTGGACATTCTTCGAAGAAATTGAGGTTGCGAAAATGCTTATAATGGCGTCCAAATTCCAGAGGCTACCTTTGTCTCAATATTCTTTTTATTTTTTTTTTGTTTTGGTCTATCTTACACGATTCCACGATATCTGGCCAAATTTATATTACCCTCCTCGTTCATAAATTGTGATTGGAGAGTGGGGTTATAACAGAAAGGTTACATAGCTTTGAGCGACGTTGTTCATGTCAATTGATTTACCGTCTGAATTCAGAACTCTACACACACACACACACACACACACACACACATATATATATATATATATATATATATATATATATTCGTCTTACACCCTACAGATCGCTTGTTACATTGTTTAATAAAAAAGACAATGATAACAAATAACAAAACAAAAACGTGTAACCAATAAAAATAAGTCTATAGTATATATATATATATATATATATATATATATATATATATATATATATATATACCAAGCGGCAAGTTCCACTTTCATATATATATATATATATATATATACAAATATAAATTATTCGAAAATTATAACATAAACATGTTGAAATAAAATGGCTACAAAAATAGCCATTTTATTTCAACACCATCACTTGATAAGATACCGGAAGTGCGGAAACAAAATGGGTGTTTCTGTCGTGATTTTATATCATGTTTATGCTATAATTTTAGAATAAATTATATTTGCTTCGCTCTGTATTGAGCACTCTTATAAGAATAGTATTTTTGATTATGGGAATCTATTACGTATACACCAATCCTATACTTGTATATATATATATATATATATATATATATATATATATATATATATATATGAAGAAAAATATATACGGAAAAAAAAATCCTATAAATTATAACATTATCAATATAACATGACAAATTTATGAAATAATAATGTATGAAGATGTTCTGAAGATGGTTTATTAGTCCGAAACGTCCGACGTTGACATATTAACATTAAAACAGCATAATTGTATACAAGCATTTTTTTTGTTTTTTTTTTCCGTGTATAATTTTCTTCATACTGTCGGATCTATATCAATATATTTGCTTTATATTATATATATATATATATATATATATATATATATATATATATATATATATATAGCTTTCCCTGACGATCCGTTTAGGTGAAACCTGGGTAGGTATGTCTGGCTCACTAGGTTTATCTAGGTCTGCTCTATGGTTGTATTGAGCTCGTTAGTTGTTTACTCGTGTCGGGCTTTTTTGTTTGTATTTGTATCTGTGCGATTTTTTTTTTTTTTTTTTTTTTTTTGACAGACTTTCATGTTTCTAGCTCTTTCTTTTTTAAAAGCTTTTTTTCCCTCGGGATTGATTTGATTATTGGCAAATCAAAATTTCTGAAGGTTTTTCGAGACGAGTATAGTTACCTATATACATATATATATATATATATATATATATATATATATATATATATTAAGAAATGGACAAGGTCCGACAATTTATTTATTAAATACATTATATATAGTCATACACACAACGGCTGTAACAGCAAAATTGGTCAATTCGTGTAACAGCATAATCATCCGCAAAATCTAAAATTTCCCTAAAATGTGTTTATATCTACAAAAAAAAAATAAATAAAATAAATAAATCTAATTAAGTTTTTGGTCTATGTTTTCAGATAAGTTATTTAGTCATCTTGACACTATTTGTCGTATGGATCATCGAAACAGCCTTTAAGATATTGAGTTAAAAGTGGAGCAGATTAAAATCGTTTTGTGTCAGACCCAAGGGCTTCTCAGTTGATCAAAGGTGAGAATAAAAATATCATTCATGCCTTCAGTAATGGTACTAACATTCATAGTCTGGCTTCCATCTTCAAAGTCTATTCAAGAATAAACGAGAGATCTGTGAGTAACTTTAAAAAAGTTATTATTTAAATATTTGTATCTATAAAAATAACGTATAATCAAAAAATATATTAAAATAAATATATAGTATAGCACGTCACACGTATTTGAGGATACCGGTCTACTAGGGCAGTTAGCCAATCCCTATTGCAGACGCTTGCTCAGGCCCATTTGTGTTTATTGCACACCCACAGAGTCCACCTGTGGTTTATACTGCAACTATGCTGAGCAAACCTTAGTTACAGTTTATGAGAAAGACCGTGTTATCTAGCGTGTTCAACAATTAGAACAAGGCCAGCACGCTCAAATCCTCGGTCACGATGACTTGTGAATACATGCTAGTATATAATTATATTAACTGTAGCCCAACCCAGACACTTCATTTGACTGAATGACGGTCCCCATTAGGGTTACAGGTTCGATTCCTCTCCGAAGGCGCATCTTTTCTACGAAGTTTTTCAGACATTCAGGCCGGTAAATGCAATTATAAGCGTTTAATTAAAAATAGACCATTTACTTATTATATCTATAAAAATAACGTATAAACAGAAAATATATTAAATCATTACCGGATTTAATCCATATCAATATATATATATATATATATATATATATATATATATATATATATATATATATATATATATGCAATATCGTCATTTCAAGAGCTAAAACAAAAGCTTTTTAAAATTCATCCCCATATTCCCTAGCACGTAAAGTTTGCACTATAGTGGCCGATAAAAACCTCCGAAATACCCGGATAGAAGAACTACAAAAAAATCTCAAAAAATGAGGCTACCCTACAACACTAATAGACAAAGGTTTTGAACTAGCAGAAAAATATCTTTAAATCAACTCCGAAATCCAAACAAATGCAACTTCAAGCAAATTCTAGCATATGTCTCAACATACAAGAAAAATCCAGAAATATTTACAGAAATACAAGAAATCTAGAACTACTTAATAAGAAAGATGAAATGAAAGATATACTAAAATAAACCCAAATTATTAAAAGCAAACTACAATCAGAAACCTAAAACACATATTAACCTCATCCAAATTTCGCCAAAAGAAAATACAGGGGGTAACAAAATGCAACAAGAAAAGATGTGGAATTTGTGATATCATGATGGAAGGAAGGAAACTCCTACACACTTGAAAACGCCACTAAAGATAAACGTAAATTTCAACACCTAAAATATGATTCATGCGCTTAAGTGCACAAAATGCAACAAGTCCTATATAGGTATCATCTGAGCACTAAATAAAAATTTACCTTCACAAAAGAAGCTTTAAAGTACCAGACAACTGAAAAACTTGGAATCACAACACATCAACAAATGCAACAAAGGTAAATTTACAATCATGCCAATACATCAAATAGACGATTACTCTTACCTACACATACAAGAAAAATCTTTATTGACAAATTTACACAATTATTTCCATTATTCGGAGTATCGTCCTCATCTTCGTCGACATATTTATTACAACGTTTCGGCCGTTGTACCCTCCGGCCAACTTCATTAATTTCGCTCCCTGTTCTAGTTCCACTTGACAACTGTATATGAATTTCTGGGTATTATAAACCTAATGTCTTCAACGACCATTTTTTAACAGTACTATTATTGCAATTTTTGCAGCTATCAATCATGTTTTTACCAGAGCTTATATTGCAATTTTTGTTGCTATTCTCTCTTTTTCTCTGGTATCTTTATTAATGGTTCTCATATTGTTTCCATTGCTATGCTTGGTCGGCTCAGGAGATTTTTGTGGCCTAGATTATGTGCTGATTCTTTAAGTTTACGAATTTTCCAAATTTACGAATTTTCCAATGCTTCTTTGTCTATGATCTCAACCTGATCCCACAAAAGTCTCCTGAGCCGACCAAGCATAGCAATGAAAAGAATATGAGTACCATTAATAAGGAGTGCCTGAAATAAGCGATAATGACAACAAAATTTGCAATATGAGTTCTGGTAAAGCATTGAATGTTAACAGCAAAAAATGCAATATGAGCCCTGACAAAAATGAATCCTGAAGACATTAGATTTATAATACCCAGAAATTCATACACAAGTATCCGCAAGGACACTTGGCACAGTGGATAAAGGCGTTGGTTAGATCCAGTGAGAGGACCCAAAGAGTGTGTGTTCTATACCCGTTTAATGCAATGGAGAACTTTGAGAGGGAAATTAATAGGAGATAACTGATAACTGCCACCCATTAAGAACATGGCGCAGGAACTAGAATAGTCTACCCCAGTGAGCGAATTAAGGGTTAAGTTCGGCATTCCAACCACCTGAAGAAGTCTGTTGTAATAAATATGGCGACAAAGATGAGGACAATACTCCGAATATTGGAAATAATATCTATATATATATATATATATATATATATATATATATATATATATATATATATATATATATATATATATTCACTTGTTTGTTGATAAACTACATTTTCTCATTAAATGTAAATGTTTCGCAAATATATTTTGATTAAAGTAACCGTATTTTACTTTTTTTTCACCGTTTTGTGTCTGGTCTTAAGATTTTGACAAGGGCGTGTATATATATATATATATATATATATAATAGAGGGAGTGAGAAAGAAATGGAGAGAGATTGCGTCTGAATTTGTGCGAGTGTAATCATCAAAATCAACGCTGCATGGTGACGGCTTTTATCACGCTTCGATGCGGACATCAGACCAATTTGTGGTCGGTCGAGTATAATCCGAATATAATATAAATCTCTGCGATTTTGACACTGAGCATTTTTACCCGGCGTATTTTTTTATTATATGCCCTCAGGAAGCTTAATACTTTTGTGTGGTAATACACACACACACACACACACACACACACACACACACACACACACACACACATATATACATATATATATATATATATATATATATATATATATATTACTCTGATACAGAGACTCTAATAACCCAGTATTGTAGATGACTTTTTAAAAAACCTTTTTGTGCAAAGTCCCTTTGCCGAGGTTCATTTGTTCCTGTTTCATGGAAAACCTTTTTACAAACTTCTATTTATTCTGGGTTTTGAAGATTTTTTTTCTCCTCAGCTGTGATTTTTCGGCTATTCAATCTTTTGGCGTATGGATATTTCCCTCTTCGGTGATTTTTACCCTGCAATATATGTATCCAGCATCGACATTTATTGTAAGAACTTGAGTCAAGTGAAGAGCAATGTCCGATTTGACTAATAAATTTATAAATAACCTTTGTAATATATAGGGTATTGTGTATTATTTTATTTTTCGTGTCTATTCAGGACCTTGGCTGCCATGGTTCCCGGCAATTTTTTGTAGCTTTTTGTAACTCTTAATAAATTTTCTTCTCTCTGTCTTTTCTACATATACTTCCATGGTAACTGCTCTGATGAGCTGCTCTCTCTGGTTCCCAGACTCCATGAATTCAAGCGCCCTACGAGGCTGGCATCCCGCTCCCACCCTTACACCGGAGAAACCTTCAAATGTAGCCGTCTCTTCTACTCCAATAGCTTCATACCTCGCACCTCTCGCCAGTGGAACACCCTCCCCAATTACTGTTTCCCTGAAAGCTATAATCTCCAACTATTCAAATGTAATGTCAATCGACATCTCCAATTACCTTGATCTACCCACTATCCTTCTACTCTTCCTTTCTTTTATCACTCTTATCTGCTCTCGCTCCAAATCTTCCGCACCCCCCCCCCTGCGGCCTAGTGGCTTCACGCCTTGCTTGGTTAACGGTTAGGATTAAGCTTATGCGTTGCCTGCCGCTGTTTTCTTCAATCTGTCCTGTGAATATTTCATTTTCGAAGCCCTCTTTCATCATTATTGGGTTCTAGGAATTTCGACTGTCTCTTTCTAATATTAACTATAACTGTCCTTTTTGCTTCCCTCTTCTCTAAAACGTCTTTGTTTCTTACATGTTCGGTCAGTGACATCCTCAGTAAGCTACTGTAGAACCTCTTTACTCTTTCGTCACGTTTCTTCTTCATCTTTGAGGAGACTGCCTAGCTTTCACTAACATCTAGGAAAACCGATATTGAATAATATTTCAGAACTCTGTTGTAACCAAGTAAATGGTTAAGAAATAATAAAACAAGAGGTTGCAGATAAATCGTGTATTGAACAGTAAATACAACCCTAACCCTTACACGACTTGGGGGGGGGGTCGGTTGACCAGCGTTCAATCTATACTACTGTTAATATTTAACAGTCCCCACCAAGAGAGAGATATGTGGCACAAGGCCGAGTTTAACGTGGGTGATCTGAGCCCGTAGGCTCGGCCAATCAAAATTGCCGTAGAACCCGCGTAAATTGGCTCGGGTCTGTCTCCCTCCCCGGACGAAACTCTACCTTTTGGCAAAGACTCGTTTGGGTTCCTCTCTGCCCAAAGGCATAGAGTTCGATAGGAGCTGCGAACTCTCACAGCCCGACAAAACAATCTATACTACGTTTCCCCGAGGCTTACTTTCCTACTAATTTTATAGTAAGCGGAAGAGTCCAAAATTGACTCATTAGAGTGGGGACACCACAACATAAGCAATACTAGTTTAATGTGCATTTTATCAACAGGTTTACTTTATCAATGCATTACCTATTTTTACTGCAATTTCATTCATTTTGCAATTATGGCGTATTGGATTTCGGCAAAATATGTCATTTGTGGTAATCTTACCTTGAGCACTCAGGTTAATATTTTTTAATTATTTTCACCCCAAAAAGGTGGGAATTCCACTAGTATGCATATGGGTTACACAAAGTAAAATTAAGAGAAAAGACCTGGTATAAAAAGAAACTGTTTTAATATAGTTTATGCTGCTTATCATGCACATACCAGCGAAACTCACATCATATCGATTAACGTTGCATTTAAATTTTTGAATATTGTAGTCATCAGTGAAGCACGTAAACGGAAGTGAATTTCACAGGCAGGAAGTGTGAATAAATAAACTTTTGGAGTAGAATTAGCGGTTACATTGAACTATTTCAACAACAAAAGGGTGCGATTAAGATTTCAGTCTAGTAACAAGCTTAAATTCAGGTTGGAACATTATCAGTCAGATTCTCATATATCTGTGAGAATGTAACTGAAAACATGATGCCAAGACTGGATCGATTACACTGTAGATCCCTCTTTGGAATTTGTCAAGAACATCGAGATGAATAGCAGGAGCACCAGACCAGATATTGCAACAGCATTCAATGCACAGACGAATGGTTGATTTGTCAACGTGCAAGATGAACTCTGACGAGACAAAAAACTTCTGGCACGATATATTAAAATTATTGAAGTCTTAAGTGAAGTTTAATTAGATTGTGAATAGGGAGAATATTAATATTGTTACTAATTTAAAAAAAAATAACTGTTTAAGTGCAGTTGATGCTTGTCTTACCATGCACGTACCGGCCAAACTCACCAATCAGGGAAGGAAAAATTGTTTAAGATGAGGTGATTAAATTAACTTTTGGGATCTAAATGCCAATAAAACTATATATTTCAGTGTATTCACTTTTGTAGTTTTGGAGGCAAGAAAGCGAACTGAATGTTGTAGTAAAAAATATAAGTATTATAACTGATAAGTACCTATAGAAAATTATTTCTTTTTTTATTAATACTTAATTCCAACGTGAATTTAAACAGGATTTTTCTCAAAGGTTTCTACGATTGGTAGTTTTGGTTTGTATAAAATATCGTCAATGTATCTTACATATATATTGAGTTAATTAAATGACCTAAAGGGCAGTCTAGTTGTAGATATTACTTAGAAAATGATTAAATGGAACATGGGTTTACATGCACGAGTAAAAGGTATCAAAATCTCTTCTTATGAATTGTTTTGTTTACGTTAGGATGCGAAACTGAGCAGATACGAATGATTCGTGGGCCTTAGGTATAAGGTTCTATAAGGTACTATTCTCCATCTTAGCTTGATCATAGACGTACTTTGTAGCCGAGATGATCTAAAACAACCCGCATCTAACGATGTTTTTTTCTTGCCAAGGGGAATGCCGGTTCGAATACTGTCAGAAAGTGCGCTTTTTACTGTAATAGTTTTTTTTTCGAATATTCAGGCCGGTAGATGAAAATAAATATACGCTCTGATAGATAAATAGAGCGTTTACTCCAATAAGGGTATCCACTAAAAATAACATGGCTGGAAAATCGTAATTATCTGCCATAATTTAGTTTTTAATCGGAATCACCACAAGCAAGGCAGTAAAGCCGCTAAGACGCAATGTGTTACAGGGTGTGGACGTATTCGAAACACATAAGCAGAAAGAGAAAAGAGTAATAAGATGAACAGCAGATAGTGATTAAAATTACATTTAAATTTTTGAAGATTAAAGCTGGTTAAAAAAGCATGGAGCCGGAAGTGATGTCTACAATCAAGAAGTGTGAAAGAAGAAACAACATAGAACTTACGGCTACATCTAGCCATCTCAACTGTAAATTGATGAGATCTCGACGTCAGTCTAGTGTTGCGCTTAAATTAAAATATATTTTTTTTTACTATACCAATGAGCTCATTCGAACAATTACCATGAAATTTTTTCATAGAAAAGACATAGAAAGGTAACTTTAAGCCTTTGGGAAATTGACTGGAGCTGAGTCTCCAGATGAGGACCAATAATATTGCAGATTCTTCTTTGGATCTTATGAAAGAGCTCAAGGTATATAGCAGGGGCACCAGACCATGTGTGGTAGAAATATTCTAAGCATGGACGAATGGTAGACTTATAGATATGTACGATAGATTCTGAAGAGACAAATACTCTCTCTTGATATACTGAACCGACTTTTTTAGCCGTTGACCTAACAATATTAATTCGAAAATGCATTTTCGAATTATTGTGTTAAAATCTTTTGTTACCCGAACGTTTGCAAAAGGAAACTCAAGGTTTTTGTTTTTTTTCTTGCTCGCTTCATGCAAGTTGACAGCCGACGGGAAATTTAAATATGCTGTTCAATAAACTAATGTTAGATTAAAATATATATCTAAGAAGAACTAAACTAGATATGTTTCGAAAGGGAGAGTCGAACAAGAATTACATACGGCAATATATTATAGTAATGTAACAGTAATATACTGAACAACCGTCTCTATACAGGAAATCCTTTTATTGACCAAACAGTTAGTATTTCTTTTGCTTGCCATTTATAATATGCTAAACAACCCGTGATCCGTTCGGTTGCCGACGGTTCAGGTTATAAAATGAAATTTAATTTATAATGATTCAACTAAATATTTCAATTCATTCCTGTCATCCTTGATCTGGTTTATAAGTTCCTGTTTAACGTTTTATTGATTGTTTACAGCATTTAATAGCAATAGATCTTCTGGGATAAACTTGAATTTTAAATCAGAATAACTTCAAAATATTTTTTTAATATGCCAAAAAAAGATTGTTAAATCATATTCACTTGAAAATATTTTTAAATATGCCGTAAAAGATTTAATCGTTTAAACTAAACTAGAAAGAAACTAGATATTTTTTCCTAAGGGAGAGACGAAAAAGAACTATGATACTCCAATATATTAAAAAAAAAAGAGTTCAATTCGAACCGCCTTGAAGATTACCCAGATCGAAAGATACTCTAGACATCCCCATGGTTATACAAAACATTGTGACAGTAATAACAAAGATGAGATATTAGTCTGGCTGTAAATAATTTCAAGTTGTGTGTCCCTTCAGAGCATTGTCTCTCCACAATTTCCTTTCTTTTGTTGTTCTGAGGTCTATTGTATTGTACAATAGTAACAGTAATGTACTGAACAACCGTCTCCATACAGGAAATATTATCCTTTTATTGACCAAACAGCATTTCTTTTGCTACTAAACCATCCGTGATTCTTTGGCTTGCTGATGGTTTAAATTATAAAATAATGAAGGTGATTTCAACATTTCACTGAAATGAAAGTTAATTTTATTATGATTCAATTAAATATTTCAATTTGTTCTTTTCATCATTGGCCTGGTTACACAATTTCATGTTTAACGTTTTTTGAAAGTTTACAGCATTTAATAGCAATAGAACTAGATAAATTTAAATTTTAAATCAGATTAACTTAAAATATTTTTTAATATGCCAAAAATAATTTTAAATCATATTGACTTTAAAATGTTTTTTAAATATGCCAAAAAAGTTTTTAAATATTTAAAATAGTGTTTAGTTAAAGAAAGCTGAAATATGAATAATATCCGTTAAAACAACTGGACGAAACAGCAAAGCATAATCTTTATGTTTCTGTCTATAACTTTAAAATATTTTAATTAAAAAAATATCTGTTTAAAGAAGGTTAAAATAAAAACATTTACTCTATAAACAACTCTTATTTTAAATTCTTATTCATTTCAAATATGTTTTAATCAGATTAGCTTTGAAATATTTTTTTAAATATTTAAAATATTTGTTTAACGAAAGCTGAAATGTAAATGATTGCTCTACAAACAATTAGACAAAAGAGCAGAGAGGGATCTCTTTATGTCTGTCTTTAACTTAAAAATATTTTAATTAAAACATTGCCTTTTTGAAGAAAGTTAAAATAAAAATACTTTATAAACAACTGGTAAATTATTATGCGCCAGACGTACGCACCTTACCAGTAGGAACGCAATCACAGACTTTTAATATATATATATATATATATATATATATATATATGGTGTGCTATATTTGTGGGATAAAGTGTTCAATATCAGAGATAGAGCGTACGTAAATATAAATATAAAAGTGAACATTGAAGACAACATTCAGAGGCGACAGGCTGTTTCATGCTCGCCGCAATCGTTGGATATTTCCTCGACTATTTATATATGTGGGTCAGTAGTGCATTGTGGGTAATCTATTCTGGCGGTTATTTTTGTGGGAGTGACTTTTTTGTTTATTTATTTGTTTGGGTTAATTTATTTTGCATTTTCATATTTTTTATTTCATATATACATACATACATATATATATACATATACATTTATTAAAGACATTTTTATGTTTAACGTTCTTTTTTTATAGATACAAGTATTTAAGTAAATGCTCTGTTTATAATAAACAGTATTAAATAACATTTACCGGCCTGAATGTCCGAGAAATTTTCATAGAAAATATTCGTCCTTTGACAGGATTCAAACCTGCATCCTATACGGAACCGTCATTTACGCTGACGTGCCTTGACCGCTCGGCCACAAAGGATCGTTCGGTTGGAAAGGTTGAATTTACTGCTTATAAATAATTGTATCTATAAAAAAGAACGTTAAACAAGAACGTTAAACATAAAAATGTCTTTAATAAATAAATTGTCGGACTTTGTCCATTTCTTAATATATACATATACATATTTATGAACTTATTTATTGAACTGCGGCGACCTTCATTAACGAACGGTAAAACACGTCAGATCAAACGAAAGTTTCTCCTACAAATCGACAGTCAGTTTCGTTCCTTGTCGGAGTGTACATGTTTCTTTATTTTAAGATTTTTCGAATTGTCTGATTGTTGTAATAGGCATTGTTAAAACATGAGTCGCAATTTAGTAAGGTTACGTTGTCAATTGAGAAAGAAAGTGAATTATCTTCGACCAGGTTATTTTACTCGAGATCCTATATGTTAGGGGACCTGACCCATAATAACATAATGGACTATTCCATACGTAATAAATACTGCGCCTCAAGAGGAAGCAGTGAGTTCCGTCTGAAGTCTGAAGTTCCGTCTGAGGTCTGGAGAGAAGTCTGTCAGTCAGAGCGAACGAGTCAGTCAGTCGAGTCAGAAGCAGTCCAACAGAGTCGCGTTCAGACAATTACTACTAAACCTGATTGTTCGTACTAACACTATCTACTTCTCTGTATATATTCCTGTTTGTAATATATCTGTGTTATTCCATATCCGCATTCGAGTTCTTCTTTATTGGTTCTACCTTGGACTATCACCGTGGTACAAGGAACTAGACCATAACACTATATCTGATCATTTTCTTATCCAAAATGTAAAGAAAGCAATTTCTAAAGAATCGGATTTTCTTAGAATTGTTCAAATAATGTGTTTTTTATTTGGTAAAAATCTTGTTGATTTTTTTTTTAGCACAAGTCTGACGCATATTATTTTGTTTGTTTAACGTCACGTCAATTCATTATGGGTTATTTAATATCGAAATTTTATTGTGAGTTTTGGTAACTTTCTTTTCCAAAAGTGTATTGCTGTTTTTTTTTTTTTTTTTTTTTGCTTTGAAAATAAATTACTGGTCATTTTTTGCGGTGTATCTTAATATTTTCATGTTTGGAACCCAATTTGGGAGTTCACTATCTGCTCATAGTTGAGACCCTAACAGACGGTACCACCCTAGTCAGGGCAGGCTTGGTACGACAGCAATTAAGAGGTGCTTCTACGATCCTCAAAACCTCCCGATCACAGGCATTGCTGCCGAATATAGTTTATCGTCATGCCCAGAACGACAAATATTGCTTTCTTTAAGAATTTTACTATGCATTCGTTTGAAGTCATTTTTAATCATTAAGCCGGTCGTAACCAGATGGTGGGTTTCAATATTTCTGATCGAGTTGAACCTAATGCATGATTTCTATATGAAAGTCCTCTTTTATGGTAGTCTTCCAAAAGTACTTTGTAAACGTTGTTTAATCTGGTTAAAGGATGCGTTAGTAGAAAACAAGGAGGCCGGTTGAAGAAACGACATACGATTTTATCGGTAAATAAGAAGAGCGAAGAAATTTGTTAGTTATTTCAAAATGGACACTATACACAAATATTATGAGATAATTTTGCAAAGAATGATTTCGTAAAAAAAATAATATAACGCGTTACACACTTACACGTATATACACTCAAATATCCTATCTTAATATATATGTATAAATATATATATATATATATATATATACATATATATATGCGTGTGTGTGTGTATTTGTGTATATAATATGTATATAAATATATATATATATATATATATATATATATATATATATATATATATATATATATATATAGAAAGAACAGTAAGATATATAATTGGTGTTCTTAATATATTTTTTATTTTTATTTTTACAAAACAGTGCTGAATGTAAATATATATATATCTCAATTTAAATATATATATTTATATATATGTATATCTCTTTCTTTCTCTCTCTCGCTATACGTATGTGTGTGTGCGTGTGTACTTGATTTTGTATTTATATGTTATATATATATTAAATTTGATATTGCAAATATTAATGCGCCGAAAAGAATATTCAAAATACAAAACCTATCCAAGTTAAATATTGAAAAACTTCATATGTAAATCTCGGAAAAGATATGTCAAATACAGAAAATAAATGAGCCTGTATGGAGAAAAAAAAATCAGGAATTTGATTAAAAATTTTTAAAAAATATATTAAGTCAGTGCCATTCGATAAATGAATCCAACACTTTTCTTATTTATTTCCTCGTGATATTCTAAACTGGTGCAATTCTTTTTTTTTTTTCAGTTCTAACCGTCCATTTCTCCTACATATATATATATATATATATATATATATATATATATATATATATATATATATATATTTCTGTAAACTTTCGTAATATCTAAGTCTTCGATCAGAGATACTTTGCAAAAATTAGATAATGCAATTACAATATGTACATCTTTTTAAAAAGCTTACGCCAGTTTTACTTTTAGAATTATTTTTATTTTATTTTATGCTATTTATTCATTTTCTTTGCCAATATGGCTAATCAAATTTTCTGAACCCTCTAAATTATTAATAAGTATCTAGCCAAATTACTACTGATATTACGCTCACATCACATTTGGTCGTGATGTACTAGTTGAAAGAAAATAAAATACGATGTAACAGCCATTTTTACATTAAATATCGCATCGAAAAAGACATCAGCAGCAGTTGTTGACGCACTCTTATGTGTAAAGAAGTGAATTTAAATACGTAATACAAATCACAAAAGCAATAATAAAAATAATACAATAAAAAAAATAATGTCCCGATTCTACAGCAGCCATCTTACTCATGGTTTTTAATTTTGAGTGTTTGAAGTCGTTAACACGTCCAAGTTTATCTTATCGAATTATCTATAACAAGAGTAGAAGTAAACAAGTGAGGCAACAGCAGATATCACAACTAGTACTCCAGATGTTTTTTGTCAATTGTTTAGCCTTAACCAGCTGAACATGTCTTCTGCGTATCTGTTCATTATCAGGAGTTGTCGTTGAGCATCATCTTTAGTTGTTGAGAAGCTTCTTTTATTTTTAGCTTGAAGGATGAGTCAGCAAAGGCGACTCACAGGTTACATCTAGATACTTGGTAACACCCTCAATTGCAGACCGTCTGCGTGGAATAGGTTACTCGGCCTGGAAGTGTTTCTAGCCGTACGCAAATTGCACCGTCCTGGGTATGACGATAAACTACATTTCCGTCTTGGGTAAGACGATATGCTACATCCGCCTCCTGGGTAAGACGATAAACTACGTCCGCGTCCTGGGTATGACGATAAACTACATCAGCGTTCTGGGTAAGACGATAAGCTACGTCCGACAGCAAGGCCTCTGATCAGATTTTTAAGAGCGTGGAACCACCTCTTAATTACTGCTGTTCCCAGATCCTCCCTGACCCGGGATTGTAGCATATGTTAGGGTTTCAGTTAACCTCGAAACTGTAGCTTTACTATTTTGGGAAAAATATTACCAGAAATAGATTTTTGAAATAAAAAAAAAGATATTACCAGGAATATATTTTTTGGAAAAAAAATATTATCAGCAATATAAATAGATCATTGAGTTTAATATACCGTAAAATAAACCAAACCAAAGCAATTTAATCTCCGTCAGGAATCTTTGGTTCAAGCAGAGTTTATCTGTGATAATCCCAATATGCTCTGTGTTCACTTGTACATATATAAAAGCAATCTTTGTACTCGGTGGCACATTAGAACGTAAAATGAGCTAGGTGATTCGAGAGTTCATCTATAATAGGGGCAGTCAACTTCCAACCCCTCTGAGTCACGTCTGGATTTTCAGGAAATAAGTTTCTAATAGGTGAGTCTGCCTGAAATTATTTCTAACCGTACACTACTTGCAAGATTAAGTGTTTCATTTATCCAACCACATCTCATATATTTAGCTTCGACGCATGCGCATTGTGTACACTTGCTAGATGGGCGTCCTGGTAATGGTGAGATTATCCATTTCATTATAAGGAAACATTTGACATTCATCGAACGAACAGCCAGTACTACTGTTCGTAGAAATTTATAAAATCTTTCTATTAAAACTATTTTTCAGGAAATTAAGTTTCTTGTTGTAGAGTAGCTAGCACCCCTTCAACACTCTACCAGATGGCTTGGCTGATAGCCTTCAATAATCTACAATTAAGCACTTAAACAGTTCACCTAAATCAGGTTCAAATACTAGCAAACAAACAACATGAAAGAACTCTTTCATTGCACTAAACCATATCATATACTACGATATCTTAAATCAAATTATATTCCAAAATATAACTTCAGCAAAACCACTACATAAAACGCACATCACCGTCTTTAGTGATCATGTCCTTACAAACATATATGTATATCTACAAAAAGCTGAGTATCATCTACCATGTATTCAATTGTGAAAGCAGAATAACGTATATCATATTTTTATTACTTCATGTTACTTCCTTCCCCCAAAAATCAAGTTGTCCTGGTAGTTCATATAGTTCTTTGTGTTGTTCCTTATAAAATGCTTGTGCTTAATCCATAGAAAGGTAAATATAAATAAATATTTGTATTTCTTTCCTGCTTTATTTATAGGAATTCATCTTCGTTATCATTAAGTCGGTATACCAATGGAGCTCGCATACATTTACAGCTGGCTTCTCAGAGAGCGACACGGAAATAAATCTTTACTTTAATAATGGTAATGTTAAGATTAGTCGTATCATTATAAGGAAACATTTGGCATTCATTGAACAAGCAGCCAGTACTACAGTACTAATTTATAAAATCTTTCTATTTAACCTCTTTTTCGAGAAAATAAGTTTCTTGCTGTAGAGTAGCTAGCACCTCTTCAACACTCTACCACATGGCCTGGCTCATAGACTTAAGTTGTGTACGATTAAGGACTTCAGCAGTTGATACTAAGCTGATTAATATTCGGACTGATCTTACTTCGTTTGGCTATACATCATTTGACCCTCTTCTATTCCTTGTAAGTTGTCTTGTTAATTTTTTTTACATATTGTTCTATGATTTTTCGATGTATTCTTTAGCACTGGATAATGGTGCTGAATAAATATATTAAGCACACTTCTCTGTTTTCATTCACCTCGTCGATATAACATTTCTCATGCCCAGTAGATGTTATCGATCTGTCCACTATTGATAGGGATTTCTTTCCTAACCATTTATTTGAAGTATTGTAGAATGTCGTTATTTTCTATTCGAATTGTATGCAATATCCATGTCATATTAGAGTTGCATTTTAGTTTGTCAGTATCAATCTGCACACGCACTCACTCACTCAATCAATCTATCAATCAATCAATAATAATGATAACTAGCCCAATCTCCATCTTACGAACATTTCTCTTAATAATAATTTTAAAATAATTCAGCAGACGATGTTATTTTATTTTTGGTAACTGGATTTTTGACGATTGCTTTACTAGGTTTTACGATCGGAATTACTTCTCGGCCTATAGCTAGGATCGAAGTGTAGTATCTGTTCTCAGCAGCTCAATCTCTCTCTCTCTCTCTCTCTCTCCCCATTTCTTTCTTCCTTTTATTTTCTTTCAGAAAGCACGTTTTGTCTTTTCCTCACTTTCCACACATTCAAAGCAGAATAGAACTATCTTTATCGGGTATTGACAGGGTGTGACGGTCGTGCAAACTAACGAATGGAGAGACAAGCACAATTATAACAGGATTTTTCCTTTTTAGCTTAATACTCTAAAATGGCCTTGTCATTGCTTCTTGTAAACTGAATTCCATTGATGATTTGTTCCTTTCGCCAATTCCCCATTCTTCTCCTAACCCAGAAACTCACCCCAATCCAGTTCAGTCCAATCAAACATTTAACAGAAGCCATGATAAGTGACCCTGATAATCAAATTTATGGTAACTGAATTTTTTGAATTGCTTTACTGTGCAGCTGAAAAATGACGCTTTTTCACCCCAATCCAGTTCAGTCCAATCAAACATTTAACAGAAGCCATGATTTTGACCCGATTTTTGGTAACTGAATTTTGACGATTGCTTTTACTGTGCAGCTGAAAAATGACGCTTTTATCACCCCAATCCAGTTCAGTCCAATCAAACATTTAACAGAGGCCATGATAAGTGACCCCTGATAAGCTATAATCAAATGTTTATGGTAACTGAATTTTGAATTGAATTTTTGACGATTGCTTTTTTATCACCCCAATCCAGTTCAGTCCAAGCTGAAAATGAATTTTGACGATTTTTTACTGTGCAGCTGAAAAATGACGCTTTTATCACCCCAATCCAGTTCAGTCCAATCAAACATTTAACAGAGGCCATGATAAGTGACCCCTGATAAGATTTATAATAAATGTTTATGGTGACGATTAACTTTACTGTGCAGCTGAAAATGACGCTTTTATCACCCCAATCCAGTTCAGTCCAATCAAACATTTAACAGAGGCCATGATAAGTGACCCTGATAAGATTTATGTTTAAAACTGAATTTTTGACGATTGCTTTACTGTGCAGCTGAAAATGACGCTTTATCACCCCAATCCAGTTCAGTCCAATCAAACATTTAACAGAGGCCATGATAAGTGACCCCTGATAAGATTTATGGTAACTGAATTTTGACGATTGCTTTACTGTGCAGCTGAAAATGACGCTTTTATCACCCCAATCCAGTTCAGTCCAATCAAACATTTAACAGAGGCCATGATAAGTGACCCCTGATAAGATAAGATGTTTATGGTAACTGAATTTTGACGATTGCTTTACTGTGCAGCTGAAAAATGACGCTTTTATCACCCCAATCCAGTTCAGTCCAATCAAACATTTAACAGAGGCCATGATAAGTGACCCCTGATATAATCAAATGTTTATGGTAACTGAATTTTTGACGATTGCTTTACTGTGCAGCTGAAAATGACGCTTTTATCATCCCCCAATCCAGTTCAGTCCAATCAAACATTTAACAGAGGCCATGATAAGTGACCCTGATAAGCTATAATTGTTTATGGTAACCTTTACTGTGCAGCTGAAAAATGACGCTTTTATCACCCCAATCCAGTTCAGTCCAATCAAACATTTAACAGAGGCCATGATAAGTGACCCCTGATGATAAAATTTATGGTAACTGAATTTTGACGATTGCTTTACTGTGCAGCTGAAAAATGACGCTTTTATCACCCAAATCCAGTTCAGTCCTCAAACATTTAACAGAGGCCATGATAAGTGATGATAATCAAAGATTTATGGTAACTGAATTTTTGACGATTGTTTTACTGTGCAGCTGAAAAATGACGCTTTTATCACCCCAATCCAGTTCAGTCCAATCAAACATTTAACAGAGGCCATGATAAGTGACCCCTGATATTTATGGTAACTGAATTTTTGACGATTGCTTTACTGTGCAGCTGAAAAATGACGCTTTTATCAAATGTTCAGTTCAAACATTTGGTGATAAGTGACCCCTGATAAGATTTTTTGACGATTGCTTTACTGTGCAGCTGAAAAATGACGCTTTTATCACCCCAATCCAGTTCAGTCCAATCAAACATTTAACAGAGGCCATGATAAGTGACCCCTGATAAGCTATAATCAAATGTTTATGGTAACTGAATTTTTGACGATTGCTTTACTGTGCAGCTGAAAAATGACGCTTTTATCACCCCAATCCAGTTCAGTCCAATCAAACATTTAACAGAGGCCATGATAAGTGACCCCTGATAAGCTATAATCAAATGTTTATGGTAACTGAATTTTTGACGATTGCTTTACTGTGCAGCTGAAAAATGACGCTTTTATCACCCCAATCCAGTTCAGTCCAATCAAACATTTAACAAGGCCATGATAAGGACCCCTGATAAGCTATAATCAAATTTATGGTAACTGAATTTTTGACGATTGCTTTACTGTGCAGCTGAAAAATGACGCTTTATCACCCCAATCCAGTTCAGTCCAATCAAACATTTAACAGAGGCCATGGTAAGTGACCCCCTATAATGAAGATTTTGGTAACTGAATTTTTGACGATTGCTTTACTGTGCAGCTGAAAAATGACGCTTTTAAAATCCAGTTCAGTCCAATCAAACATTTTATCATGATTATGGTAACTGAATTTTTGACGATTTTTACTGTGCCTGAAAAATGAGCTTTTATCACCCCAATCCAGGTCCAATCAAACATTTAACAAGCCATGATAAGTGACCCCTGATAAGCTATAATCAAATTTATGGTAACTGAATTTTGACGATTGCTTTACTGTGCAGCTGAAAAATGACGCTTTTATCACCCCAATCCAGTTCAGTCCAATCAAACATTTAACAGAGGCCATGATAAGTGACCCTGATGATAATCAAATTTATGGTAACTGAATTTTGACGATTTTTACTGTGCAGCTGAAAAATGACGCTTTTATCACCCCAATCCAGTTCAGTCCAAACCAAGTACGATTGCTTTACTGTGCAGCTGAAAAATAAGCTTTTATATTTTATGATAGTGACTGATCCGCACATTCCAGTTCAGTCAATCAAACATTTAACAGAGGCCATGATAAGTGACCCCTGATAAGATAATCAAATGTTTATGGTAACTTTTTGACGATTGCTTTACTGTGCAGCTGAAAAATGACGCTTTTATCACCCCAATCCAGTTCAGTCCAATCAAACATTTAACAGAGGCCATGATAAGTGACCCATGATAAGATTTCTGAATTTTTGACGATTGCTTTACTGTGCAGCTGTGACGCTTTTTATCAAACAGTTCAGTTCAAACGAGAGGCCATGATAAGTGACCCCTGATATAATCAAATGTTTATGGTAACTGAATTTTTGACGATTTTTTACTGTGCAGCTGAAAAATGACGCTTTTATCACCCCAATCCAGTTCAGTCCAATCAAACATTTAAAGGCCATGATAAGTGACCCTGATAAGCTATAATTGTTTATGGTAACTGAATTTTGACGATTGCTTTACTGTTGAAAAATGACGCTTTATCACCCCAATCCAGTTCAGTCCAATCAAACATTTAACAGAGGCCATGATAAGTGACCCCTGATAAGCTATAATCAAATGTTTATGGTAACTGAATTTTTGACGATTGCTTTACTGTGCAGCTGAAAAATGACGCTTTTATCACCCCAATCCAGTTCAGTCCAATCAAACATTTAACAGAGGCTCTATAATCAAATGTTTATGGTAACTGAATTTTTGACGATTCTTTACTGTGCAGCTGAAAAATGACGCTTTTTATCACCCCAATCCAGTTCAGTCCAATCAAACATTTAACAGAGGCCATGATAAGTGACCCCTGATAAGATTAATCAAATGTTTATGGTAACTGAATTTTTTGACGATTGTTTTACTGTGCAGCTGAAAAATGACGCTTTATCACCAATCCAGTTCAGTCAATAAACATTTTAGATTCCAACTGAAAAATCATTGATAAGATCTGTTTTTCTTCTCGCTCTCTGAATTCTTGACGATTGCTTTTACAACGTCTTTTCCGCCATTCAACCAGTTCTTTCATCATGATCAAACGGGGCGTGATTATTGAAGGGAACTGATTGGTCTGAATTTTTCGAAAATGACCTTTAATGCGGTATTCCATTTAATTTGTTCCTTTCTCCAATTCTCTCATCGATTCTCGGCCTTCTGGTCCTCTCATTGCACTAACCAAAATATTATTGAAAGTTGGTCAGCTGCCGGCGGTAGTATCCACCCCTCTCATTGCACTAAAGAGCGGGGTACGACCGGTCGTAAGACCGATGCCAACGCAAACAACATTTGCCGGGGTGTCGTGCTGGACTATGGGACTCGGTTTCCCCATATAAAACTCAATTTGTGTCACTTATTGCCAGTGGGTGCCGTAAGAAAATACAATAGATTCTCTGACTTTTGGCTGGGATCAAAGTGTAGTATCTGATCAGCTTAATCTGATTCTCTCTCTCCATTTCTATTTCCCCTTCTTTATTTCTTTTTCTCGCTAAAACAAATGGTGTCTTTTCCCCTCTTTACAGCCGATCAAAACTGAATAGTTCGTTATTTAGGGCATATTGGCAGGACGTAACGATCATGCGAACTAACAAAGCGAGGGACAAGGATATTTATGATAGCATAATTCTTTAATACAAGAGCTACTTTCACCGGTAGCCCAACTGCATCAATATAAGCGTGCTAAGAGGTTGACATCTCGAGTCATTTCAATTGTAAAATGAAGTGATCTATGTGCCAATTCAGTATCCCGCTTAAATAAAAAGGTGAAAGCACATCAGAACAATTGGAAATATTTATAGAATAGGCACAGGGAATCTACGTTATGGCTGTGCAAAATGAAGTCGAGATGTCAGATCAGCACCAATAACATTGCAGATTCTTTGGATTTTGTTAAGAATCTCCAAATACATAGAGGAAGCATCAAACAAGACGTGGCAGCCATAATCAATGTATGGATAACTTTAACATCTAGATACGTTAGACATTTGTATACGTTTTAAAATTTAAAATATAGCGTTGTCTACATGTTCAGCCTTTTCTTTCGGTGTAATATTATAACTGATATTTAATTATAAATGTGTAAGACAAATACTGGCGAGAAAAATTGTCTAGAACGACACAGGGATCCAGTTCATGTCATGCCACTGTAAAAGCATGAAACCACACACAAGATACACCCTTGTTCAAATTAATTAAAACAATCGCTTTAGTTTCCTTTCTTTCATCATCGATCAGTTTTAAACCCCAAAAAATAGAAATCGATTGCATCCTCATTTAATCGACTACACTGTCATTTTGATTTTGATATCAACAATACTGATGGAAGGAACAAAGGTTTTTAAAAAAAAGCGTTTCATTTTGAAAGTGTTAAAATAAGGGTCCCAGCTACAGGAAAATAGTCTTTTGATTTTTGTTTGGTGGTTCGCCAATAAAGTATAAACATATTTTATGGTAAAATATACAAACAATATATTTATTTAAAAAAAAACAGCAGTAGTAATACATTTTGTAGCAAAATGTCAATCAAACACCACTAAAGCATAAAAATACGTTTATATAGTCAAATTACAAGCAATACATTTACAACTTTGTGCACATTAAATGAAACAATCACTTTAGTTTCCTTTGTTTCACTATACGGTCAATATTAGGCCCACTGGAGTGACAGTGTGCAATAGATTAATTTTTGACTCAGATTAGGTCATTTTCACTGATGTGCAGTAATATAAATCTATTTTCAGGTGGTATGATGAAATTTATTTAGACTTGAAAAATATTGCATCTTCCGTGATTGCATTAGCTTTTTATCACGTTCAGACACTATTGTCTCGACTGTCGATTAGTTACCCTACGACCATTATCTGCGATGGACGTTACTCCAAAGAAGCGTAAGAAAATTGTAACGCTGCACGAACACACTGGCAAGTCTTACAAGTGAGAAAATCAAAGTACTATCGACTGGCCTGGAACGTCTCCAGATTTAAATCCAATCGAGAATCTGTAGTCAATCTGCAAGGAACAACTTCGTGGAATGGACATACGAAATACTAACATATACACTAGGTCATGTTTCATTATAAAATACGAAGAAATAAATAATAACGAAATTATTCGTTTTGATTCAATTAATTTCCACAAGATGTCGCTTTTTAAAATATCGTCACCTACAGTCTATAAGATCCAAGATAGAAAAAAGTGAGTATATATGTAAAAATGTCAGGAATGTTTAGCTTCGAGGTATTGTACTTATCATTATCATCATCCCGGCTGTTTCGACTAGAAGGCAAATCACTGTGATTTCACATCTTCATAAACCTTCTAACGAACTCTTACCCCTCTATTACAAACCTCCCTGTCTTACGCTATTTCTGGAAAATACTGCAGATACACCAAGCTTCTTATTTTTTTTTTTACGCACGTTGATTGAACTTTATTGATGGTTCTGTAAGGATACAGAAGGCGATTATCTCACTTTGGTGAAGATAAGTCACATGGGTCACGTGAGAGCTGCTTAATGACTTCACGCGATACAGCGACGAAAGCGGTAACCAATTTCAGTTTGTTTTACAGCAGCCCAACCGGGACGTTGCTTTCTCTGGCCCGGGCCCCCATGGTAGAGACTAAATCTGCCTCCCCAGAAGTTGACAAACCCATGGTGCCTTTTTCATTTGGGTATATATACACAGGATTTATCTTCATATTATATGTAAGGAACTTTTTGTTCTGCTATCCGTGTCTCTTCAGGGCGTAGGCGATCATGTCTCTCCACAACTTTCTTTCTAAGTATAATTTGTCGCTTGGCTCTGTCTCCTATTCCCTGTTCTGCGCATCATTCTCTCAATCTCGTACAGTAAATTATCCGCTGGTTTCCTCTTTCCCTTTTACCTTTAATATGTCCTGTGAGTGTCAAATTTTCCAAACCTTCTTTTCTTATTATCTACCCTAGATATTTAGCTGTCTCTTTCCGATGCGACTTATAAGTGCCTTTTTGATTCCATTCCATACCAAAAGAAAAATGTGGTTGCTGACCTATACAGTCAATGTTATTCTCAGCATCCTTCTGTAGAACCACATTTCCATTGCGTCATGTCACTTCTACATTTCCGATGAGATGGTCCAGCATTCACTGCTATATAGGAGAAAGATATTATTTAACAAGTCAATACTCTTTTTCTCTCTTTCTAATGAAATTTTTAATCAATTTCGACTAATGCTTTTAAAATTACATTCGAACAGAAATTAAATTCGATC
>CAHIKZ030000293.1:100000-157500 GCA_903632075.3 Acanthosepion pharaonis
AAACACAAGATATAAAGATATGTTTATTTTAATGTAATAGTGATAAAGAGTCGGAGAAGAAAGAAACGATAAACAAAGAATAGGAGAAAATATAAAAGAATGTTATGAGAGAAACGTTCAATGGTTACTTATCTATCGAATCATATCGACAATTTCATTGATCATTATTTCTTTTATGGCTTTCTTTTATGAATCGTTTTGAGTAGATAGATCTTGACTTGTCTGGGTTGAGACGTTTCTCTTCATATATTGTAGCATTTGAGTTATTCAACGTAGTTCAGTCGTTTGGTTATTGTGGCACCTTGCATTATTAAAATATTCATAGAAATATGATTTAATTTTTTTTTACTCGGTTTATTAAACAGGTTGTTGATTTTTTTTTTAAACGGAAAATAATTGAGTTGAAAATAATTCACTAAGTTGTACTTAGACGATCCTAAGGAAAAGAAGAAGGAAGGGGATCTAAAAAGGAAGAAAGGAAAAAAAAAGGAAAGAGATGGATGATGCATGACCCGGTCATAAGCGAAGATAGGTGTCTGAAAGATATCTTGGCCTGCGTGTTGGCCGAATTTTAAAGACAATAGAGAATTGTTATTTGAAATGAAAAATCATTTAGAGGGAGAAAAAGAACCAGGCTTGATGACAGTGTATTGGCGATAAGAATATCGGTCAAAGCACCTAGCCTACTTTTTGCGTGGAAAGACTCATTGTCAAATTGGAGAAAGGGGAATTTCTTTTAGAACAATAGAAACGAAATTTTTTTTTTAATCGGAGAAAAAGTGTCTTTTTGGGTTGAGGGAGTGACCGGTGGAACTGTATACAGATTCTGGCCTGTTAAAATTGAAACCCACGATAATAATGTGGGGACATTTTCAATGTAGATAATTAAGATTTTCTGACTGTCGGGTCTGACAAAAACAAAATTGAAAAAAACGATTGTCTCAGCTCACAGGTGGCGCCAATATTCTTTCCTGAAGTCACATCTAATTAGCGGTAGGCTGTTTGACAGAGCCCAGGTGAGAAAAAGCCAAGATTATTCATTTTCATTACGTGAAAAAGGGCAAAATTAGATTTTTGTTTTTTTAAAACAAGAACGATGTAAGCCACGCCCGATTTGAGATGGGAGGCGCCCAACCACAATCTCATTAGCCGAAAGCGGTCACGTGATATGCGGAAAGAAGAGGAAGAATGCTCGATCAGGAACCATTGGTCAAAAAACGGTCACCTGACATACGAAACCGGGAGAGATGGGTGTACGCCTCCCCACCAAAGGCACTGTGAGGAAGTAGGGTGAAAACAATAGCGATAATGGGGAAACAGAATTAATGCGGCTATTGGAATTATCGAAACCCCTGACGCCAACAGACCCACCCCGGTTTGCTGCGGCGTCAATAAAAGCAGGACTGAGTCGACAGAAATCAGTTGAGTTAACAAGTTTCGGCAGAGTTGCAGCTGGACCGCGGGCAGGGATAGAGCCTGAACGCGGGCATCAAACCGATTCACTCGCCCCTTTGCGGGCAAGAGAATCCTCAGACAAGGAATCCTTCCACCCAAGTCGAAGACAAGAGAACTTCCAGCCCAAGCAGACGAAGAAGGAGATTGCTCGAAGGACGCCAAGAGTTGTGGCAGAGTTACGGCAGAGTTACGGCAGAGTTCAGCCCCGGACGGCAGCGAGAAGAGATCACCTCGGACGACAGAGAGTAGCGGCTGAGTTGCGGCAAGAAAATCCTTTCCACCCAAGTCGAAGACAAGAGAACTTCCAGCCCAAGTAGACGAAGAAGAAGATTACTCGAAAGCCGCAGAGAAGATCCAGCCCAAGTCGAAGACAAGAGAATTTCTATCTAAGTCGACGAAGAAGAAGAATCAACTGCGAATGATCGATAGAAATTAGCCCCAGTGTCGAGCTAAACCACCTCCGACATACACAATTCTAAAAGTAGGCAATTCAGAAATCCTTAGGTTGTGTGATAGAAGCTTGGTGCCATAGTCCACAGAGCGGGTCGGGAAATAAGAACAATTTTTCTTTATGTAACGGACATTAGATATAAAACGTTGTAACCCTTTTTATCAGTAATTTTTGTCTCGAGTTTTTTTTTTCTTTTACTTGTGTTTTGCCACCCCCGTCGGACTCAACTTGTATCGGCCCCAATCCCTGCTGGTCCCGTCTGTCTAAGATCTAAACACAGCGTGGGTAGACAGACCGGAGATCAGTACAGTTGCTTCAGTAACCAGGTATTGGAAGCGAGTTGGGAAAGGCGAGGCTGGTGATCATCTAACCAAGGGGTTGGAGCGGCACGCTTGGAACCAGGAGGAGCGACCAGGAGGAGCGACCAGGAGGAGCGACGTCACAGTTGGCGCCGTAACCAAGGGATTCGACCCTGGGCCAGGTGTGTAACCGTCACATGTGGTGCCGTGACCAACGGATCAACCCTGAGACAACCACGTCACAAGTGGTGCAGTGACCGAGGATTTCAACCCTGAGAAGACCACGATAGACCGCCGTTGCTGAAAATTCAGACAGAACTCAGAACGACCCGGGACCAAAAGAAGAAAAGAACAGAATCGTCTGCAAGGTAGGACACCTTATTTTATTTCCCAACCTCGATTGTTGCTGCATAGACTGTCTTTCTCTGTAGACATGTCTGACTATGATTCGGATAGAGCAGTGGAGGGTGAAGAGGAAGTAGGACGGGGTTGTCAGTGGATTTAAGGAAGCTGTTAGGGTGGACCGAGGGTCCCAGTATTTGATGGCAGCGGAAGGAGTTTAAAACTGGCTGGCAATCCTCGAGAAGAGCCGAACCATCTACGAGCTTTCGGACCAAGAAACCCTGTATTTGGCATACGATGCCACAAAGGGAAAAAGCGTCTGAGTTCGTGAGGGGCTCTTGGAAAATCAACCCGCTTGTCTTGGGAAGAAATAAGAAGACTGCTAACCAAAGAGTTCGCCGACGAAGGTACGGCCATAGAGGCCATGAGGGCCCTTTAAAACTGACACAGCTACGGGATGAAACCCCAGGAGAATGGGGGCCCGAGCGGGAAGCTATCGTCGTTGGCATTCCCGAAGTGGTCAGGGATAATGCGGTTATGCAGGCTCAACTGGCGGACCTGTATGTAGAGGCGCTGAGCGACGAGCGTGTTCGTCACGACGTATTGAAAGAAGGACCGCTCAGACTGTCGGCAGCGATAGAGCTGGCCAGGGAGAGCCAGGGGTGTGGGATAAAGTGAAGAGTGTGGGAAGAAGCAGATACCAAGTCAGGAGGCTGGAAGAAGGGGGGTAGGCGGAAGATCCCCGCGTGGAATCAGAGGGTTAAGGAAGAGGTGGATCGGGCAGAATTATGGGAGGAAGACCCCAATAGAAGGGCATGGTCGACCAGGCATGGCTTTTTTATAAGCCCACGCCGGGTCGATGGGCTTGTCTGCTGGACCTGTGGGTACGAGGACCAGGGCGGCGGAATGTCCGACGAAGTGGGGGTTGCCCCAGACTTCGATCGTGACAGGTGCACCAGGTGTGGTAAGAAAGGACACCTGGCCAAGTGGTGCGGGCTGAGGAAGGTGCCCCACCAATATTAACAAAGAAGGCTGAGCCCAAGAAAAGCCAGCGGGCCACCCCAGAATTAAGAGGGAGGGTGGCCCAGTTAAAAAGGAGAGAAATAAAAGCTTGGACCAGTGACCGGGTGAACCGCTTGAATAGAGGACAGGTTCCCCGAGAATAGATGCAAGGCCAACCCAGTTAAAAAGGGAAAGAGCAAAATGTTGGACATGTGGTCGGGCGGGCCACTTTGCGGCAAGCTGTCCAGCAAGAAGGTGCTGGTTTTGCAGGAGGCCAGGACACCTGAAAAGAAACTGTATTCTTAGAAACGGCCATGGAGACCGGGAGAGGTCCGGCCGGGGTCGCCCAGTGCAGGGGGCGCAGAACTCCACCTCATAAAAAAATGAAGGTGATTTATTACTACCGGCGCCTATGGCTGGGTTAACCCAAAGGTGGGGGACCCAGGAAGAAGAAAGCTCAAGTGTTCTCTTTTCTAACGCAGGAGAAAGAACTATCCTGTAGAGCAGAGATAGGTGGTAGAGAGATGAGGGCTTTGGTGGACACAGGAGCATCTGTGTCATTGATGAGAGAGGAAACATACAGGCGGGTGAAATGGAAGAGAAGGTTACAGGGAAGCGGACATAGAGATCACGCAGGCAGATGGAGCCCCCCTGGAGATAAAAGGGATGGTGAGGCTCCCGGTGAGGATTGGGAGGGTGAAAAGCACCCAAAATTTTACGTAACCCCGACCTGTGTACAGAGGCAATCTTGGGAGAAGATTGGCTCCGGAGCCAGAAGGCCCAGATCGAGTTTAATCCTACTGTGTTGGTGGTGAACGGCGAGAGAACGCCATTGGGATGCCCACCAGAGGAAGAGATAACTATAGTGGTGGAGGAAGATGTAAAGTTACCTCCTAGGACCGCAGTGTCGGGAAAGGGGTAGGCTAATGTCAGAAAAAAAAAGGTACGGAGAGGACCTCTGCAGTTGGTCCCTGTAGAAGGAAAGGGCCTAGAAGATAGCGAGGTAACCCTCAGGTGAAACGGTAGTGGAGGATGTTAGATTTCATTGAAAAATACATCCCTACCCACTACCAAAACGTAAAGCAATAACTGAAACATTAAAATATAGACATATTGAACACCCAGACACCCCTGTCTAGAAAAAAATAGATTTATCTGTAACCATGGAAACATGAATTTTGTTTTAGCTGTGTTCAAACCCAGTAATTTTAAAAGTTACTCCAAAAATTCGCTTGAGGATGAAATGGAACTAATGTCTTTAATTTAATCACAAAATTAAATTCGGGGCTTTTTAGCTTCCATTTTTGAAATATGGTTAGAACTGTGTAGCGAATAAACCATATTTTAAATCAATTAATTTATACTATATATATATATATATATATATATATATATATAATGATAATATATCGAACATATAAAGCTGCTGTTAATAAAACAGTGCTCGGCCTATTACCAAATTTATCTTTCGATAAAAACAAACATAGAGCTTCAAAAAATGGTTCACTTGAAAAAAAAATGGAATCTTCTATTCAGTTAGGGAGCAATATCCAGAGACAACGTATAGAAAACAAACACAAGATATAAAGATATGTTTATTTTAATGTAATAGTGATAAAGAGTCGGAGAAGAAAGAAACGATAAACAAAAGAATAGGGAGAAAATATAAAAAAAAAGAATGTTATGAGAGAAACGTTCAATGGTTACTTATCTATCGAATCATATCGACAATTTCATTGATCATTATTTCTTTTTATGGCTTTCTTTTATGAATCGTTTTGAGTAGATAGATCTTGACTTGTCTGGGTTGAGACGTTTCTCTTCATATATTGTAGCATTTGAGTTATTCAACGTAGTTCAGTCGTTTGGTTATTGTGGCACCTTGCATTATTAGAAATATTCATAGAAATATGATTTAATTTTTTTTTTACTCGGTTTATTAAACAGGTTGTTGATTTTTTTTTTTTAAACGGAAAATAATTGAGTTGAAAATAATTCACTAAGTTGTACTTAGACGATCCTAAGGAAAGAAGAAGGAAGGGGAAAGAAAAAAGGAAGAAAGGAAAAAAAAGGAAAAGAGATGGATGATGCATGACCCGGTCATAAGCGAAGATAGGTGTCTGAAAGATATCTTGGCCTGCGTGTTGGCCGAATTTTAAAAAAGACAATAGAGAATTGTTATTTGAAATGAAAAAATCATTTAGAGGAGAAAAAAGAACCAGGCTTGATGACAGTGTATTGGCGATAAGAATATCGGTCAAAGCACCTAGCCTACTTTGCGTGGAAAGACTCATTGTCAAATTGGAGAAAGGGAATTTCTTTTTAGAACAATAGAAACGAAATTTTTTTTTTAATCGTAGAAGGAAAGGGCCTAGAAGATAGCGAGGTAACCCTGTGCGAAACGGTAGTGGAGGCAGCCGAGTTGGTGCCCATTATGATGGTGAACCAGGCCCAAAAGACTATAAAGGTTGGAGAGGGGAGAAGATAGGGAGAGCGCTTCCCCTACGAACTCTGAATCGGGTGAGATTCGAGGAGGAACGAAGGAAGCTAGTAGAGCAAACAAAAGGAATCTTAGATGAGGATATATTAGCACCGGATCAATTTAGAACCAGAGTGGGGTCTGTTAAGGAACAATCGATATGTGGTGGCCCAGTCAGACAAGGAGCTAGGTCAGACCCACACAGTCGAAATGAAAATCGACACCGGAGACCACCCCTGTGAAATTAAAACCCTACCGAACACCTATACATAAAAGACCCTTGTAGAAGAGGCAGTAGAGGAAATGTTGGAAGCTGGGATGATCGAAAGATCGATCTCTCCTTGAGCTTCCCAATAGTAATAGTAGGAAAGATGGCGGCCACCGTTTCTGTGTAGATTTTAGAAAGCTGAATTCTATATCGAAGCCGTTGGCGGTGCCATTGCCATTGATAGACGACATTTTGGCATTATTAGGGAAGGCAAAGTACTTCTCTACGTTGGTCTTGAGGTCCGGGTATTGGCAGGTAGCCCTGGATGAGGCTGACAAGGAGAAGGCCGCATTCGCGTGTCACCTGGGACTGTTTCAGTTCAGAGTGATGCCATTCGGTTTAGCTAATGCCCCGGGAGTCTTCCAACAGCTAATGTCAATAGTGTTAGGAGGATACGAGCTTTGCCATGGCGTATTTAGACGATATCTTGATATTTTTCGGAGACAGTGGAACAACACTTTTTTCATTTAAGACAGGTGTTGGAAGGTTGAGGAAACACGGATTAAAATTGAAATTGTCAAAGTGTCAGTTTCTGAGGAAGAAACTAGGTATTTAGGCTTCGTCATAAACGGAGACGGTATTAAACCCGACATGGATAAGGTAAAGGTCACAAGGGAAATGCCAGAGCCTAAGACAGTGAGAGGCAGGTAAGAGGTTTTATAGGAGCTATAGTCTACTACCGGCGCTTCGTCCCGGCATTTTCAAGAATTGCCATACCGCTAGTGGCCGTGACGAAGAAAATACGCTAGGTTCAAGTGGACAGAGGACTGTCAACGAGCATTTGATTCGCTAAAGGAACAGTTGACGACCGTTCCACTGCTGACATATCCAGACCTCAGCAAGCCCATGATATTATACACGGATGCCAGTGAGCAGTGTGTAGGAGCAGTACTTACCCAGCCGTGTCCTGATAAGGAAGGACCAGTGCCAGGCATACCAGAGGAAACCGATATACTTCCTCTCCCATAAGCTCTCAGAGACACAACAGAGGTGGCCAGTAATAGAGAGGGAAGCATATGCTATCATGTATGCTCTCCAAAAACTGGACTACTATTTAAATGGTGCGGTCTTCACTATAAAAACAGACCACAAGCCTCTGCAGTACCTATTGCAGGCAGAGTGGACAAATAATAAGAAAATTCAACAGTAGGCACTTAAGTTAAGTGGATACCACTGTAAGATAGAGTATTTGGCAGGAAAGGAAAACACGTGCAGATTTGCTCTCAAGAATACCGAAACAACTAGAAGAAAGATCTGTAAAGGTAGAACAGGGAGTAGATGATAAAGCCTATAGAATAGGAGTAATTAACTCTAATAAGCTAAAAGATCGCCCTATGTTAGAATCGGACGAAGAAGGGACGCCCAGATAATAACCGATCCCTACTGGACAGAGGGAATTGAAAAGGAGCAAGCAGACAGTGAAATAGCTGCTCTGAGAGAGAAGGTGAAGGCAGGAGAGACCACCAAGTATGCCATAATAGAGGAAAGGCTGTATTATCTCTCAGGAAGGGATGAAGAAGTCAAGCCCAAGTTGTATGTGCCCAAAAGTTTAAGACCAGAGATATTGGAGCAGTGCCACGAGAGGTTGGGTCACATGGGAATTGATAGGACATGTGATCTCATAGGAAGAAAGTACTATTGGCCCAAACTGTACGGAGAAGTCACTAACTATGTTCGAAGTTGTGTAGTGTGCCAGTCGCAGAGCAGAAGGCAGGAAATGGCACCCTTGGAGGAAACAGACGTGCAAACTTCCCCTTCGAGAAAGTGAGTATGGATGTATCAGGACCATATGGGAAACTGCACAAGGAGGAAACAACTATATAGTGAGTTTTGTCGATTGGCTAACAAATTGGCCTGAAGCATTTGCAGTACCAGACAAGAAGGCCAGAACTGTGGCCGGGTTGATAATAAGTGAAATCTTTCCTAGGTATGGTGCCCTGTGCAAGTGGTAACAGATAATGGCACGGAGAATGTGAACAGCATCATGAGAGAAGTTTTGACAGGTTTGAATGTAGAGCACATAAAAACATCCCCATATCACCCCCAGGGAAATGCTAAAGTGGAAAGGTTTCATAGAACCTTGGGAGATGTATTAGCCAAGTTGGTCAGAGAAAACATGGGAAATTGGGACTTGTATTTGACGCAGGCTCTGGCGGCCGTGATATTTACGATAAACGAAACCTCCAGATTTTCTCCTTATTTTTTTTGTTGTTTGGCAGAGACGTGGTCCTGCCTGTAGATAACCTACTGAAGCCCTGAAGAAGGTATATGGGAGGAGATCATCATCAACTATTGCTGGAACAGCAACATAAGATATTCGTACAGGCCAGAAGAAGAATAAAGAGGGCCCAGAAGAAAAAGAAATGAGAGGGTGAATGCTGAAAGAAAGGTGGTAGAATTGAAGGTTGGAGACCCTGTCTACTATAAAATCCACCAGAGAGAAGGAAAACTGGACCAGAGATGGGAACCGTACTACCGGATAGTGGAGCAGACGGGCCCAGTATCATATGTAATATGGGATCAAGTGGCAGGACGAGCGAGGAGGGTTCATGCCAATGATCTGAAGAAGGCCGAAATAGCTAACCTGGAAATGAGCGAGCCGAGGCCTAAGAAGACAAGGAAAAGGAAGGTAACTCTGGTTGAACCGGAAGAAATGGAGACGGAGGAAGACTCCGAAGAAGATGAGAGATAGGTCGACTTGACCAGATAAACGAAGCAGCCCGAGTGACAGAGTTGGAACCCTCAACGAGGGATTAGCGATGTTCAGTCGTCGACTGAATCAGTGCAGAGAAGACCCCGTGAGATCGCCATCCACCCCCATGTCCGAAGAAAAGGAAGAAAAAGACGAAGAGGCCCAATCAAGCAGTCGAAGGTTCTAAAAAGAGACACCCTGAACAGGAAGAAGGACCCAGCGAGTGGGAGGAGGAGGATCAAATACCCTTTCCCAGCTTAGGGAAAGGATAAGGAACAGGAGAAGTTTAGACATAGAGTCGAGAGGTATTGAAGACATTCAGGCGAAGACTCTAAACAGAAAGAAGAATCAGGGGATGAAGAAGAGGACAAAAAAAACCTCCTGGACGGGGGAGTTAAACACAGAAGGAAGAGTGGAGGTTGAGCAGGAATCACCTCGGAAGATGAGATCAGGAGGAGAAGAACCCCAAATCTCAGTAGAACAAAAGGGCTGTGCAGAATAGAAGCATTTAGTGTCGACAGATAACGACACTGGCTCATCAAAATCCTATTGGCTGACTATGGTAGATGTGAGTGGAGGGATGGAGTCGCGGGCTGCACCTCACAAAGGGACGGAAGAAGATCATTGGCATTGTTGATTGATCACCAGTGGTGTCATGAAAGTACGACCTTTAGGGTGGTCGCCACGCACACCTGACCGGACCATTCTGTCTGCTAGAGGTTAGTTAGAGGAGGAAGAGCCGAACTAAGAGAAAAGTTATGAAATGATTGAGTGATTAGTCGAGCGAGACTAAGCGATTGTGAAGAATAACAACAAGAGAATTTGTTACCTTTCAGGAATGATAGCAAGGTACAAGGTGGAAGCAGACTACATAGCATTAAATTCGGGGAGAACGAAATTCATGTTGCTATCAGCTGAAGAAGCTAGAAAAGGTGTAGAGATGATACCCTGGGACTTGGCCTCGTTGAGCCCTATCTATAAAACTGGTAACCGCAGACTGTGCATATTAGAATTTTTTGAAGGGAGGGGGAAGGAATCAAAAGAATCTGCCAAATAGAGGTATTAACAAACTCAGCATTACACAAGCTATCAGTGTTTCAGACGGGGTGTGGGCAGTAGCCACACAGAAACATATCAACCTGTCTAGGGTATGTGGGGAGAGTCCACAAGGACATTAAGAATAAGGCCACCGTTATCCCTGGTGACGCTACCCATGGGATGTTCGGCGGTTGGGGTGTCCATCTCCTTGCCCCCTATTACCAGATGGAAGAAAGGTATGAAGAAAAGATTCACTCATAGAGATGATTGGTAGAGGCTTAGTCAATTGTACAGAATTATGAGAGGCGATAGTGAAGAGATTCTCTAATGTTACCTTAAATAAGATGCCAGTATTAATGAAGCCAATAGAAAAGATCGATATGGATCACTTAAGAGATAAGTTAAGTGCGTTGGGAGACGAAGGTGTAGCTTGGGAAGACGATGAGCAGATCGCGATAAGTTGGTCAATAGTAATGGGTACATTCCTAGTTATAGCCATCGGGGTGTAATAATATGGAAGATTAAGAGTAAGAGAAGATTAGCGAACGACAGTCTAGTGAGCATGCAACAACTCGAGAAGGAGATGCCGAGCAGTGTTCCTTACTCAGACAGGACTGGCGAAGAAATTGCTGAAAGACCAATGGAGGAGGCTGGCGTGAGACCACCACGTGCGGCGGAAAAACCCCACGGCAGAGAGGAAAACATTGACCAAGAAGAACAAACCCTAGTGAACACATCTGCACCTACAGACACACACACATTACCTTGCATGTAGAACAGAAGAAAATGAAAAGAACATTACCTTGCATGTAGAACAAAAGAAAATGAAAAGAACATTTCATTTCATGTAGAACAGAAGAAAATGAAAAGAACATTACCTTGCATGTAGAACAAAAGAAAATGAAAAGAACATTTCATTGCATGTAGAACAGAAGAAAATGAAAAGAACATTTCATTGCATGTAGAACAGAAGAAAATGAAAAGAACATTTCATTGCATGTAGAACAAAAGAAAATGGAAAGAACATTACCCTTGCATGTTAGAAAGTAGAATAGAATTGCATGAGACAAATGCATGGTGCATGTTAAATGATGTAATTGGGTTTAGGTGTCATTTACGGGTAAATGACAAATCATTTAGGGAGGATTGTGGCACCTTGCATTATTAGAAATATTCATAGAAATATGATTTAATTTTTTTTTTACTCGGTTTATTAAACAGGTTGTTGATTTTTTTTTAAACGGAAAATAATTGAGTTGAAAATAATTCACTAAGTTGTACTTAGACGATCCTAAGGAAAGAAGAAGGAAGGGAAAAAAAGAGGAAGAAAGGAAAAAAAAAAAAAAGAGATGGATGATGCATGACCCGTTCATAAGCGAAGATAGGTGTCAGAAAGATATCTTGGCCTGCGTGTTGGCCGAATTTTAAAAGACAATAGAGAATTGTTATTTGAAATGAAAAAATCATTTAGAGGGAGAAAAAAGAACCAGGCTTGATGACAGTGTATTGGCGATAAGAATATCGGTCAAAGCACCTAGCCTACTTTTGCGTGGAAAGACTCATTGTCAAATTGGAGAAAAGGGTAATTTTTTTTTAGAACAATAGAAACGAAATTTTTTTTAATCGGAGAAAATGTGTCTTTTGGGTTGGGGAGTGACCGGTGGAACTGTATACAGATTCTGGCCTGTTAAGAATTGGAAACCCACGATAATAATGTGGGGACATTTTCAATGTAGATAATTAAGATTTTCTGACTGTCGGGTCTGACAAAAAAACAAGAGGTGAAAAACGATTGTCTCAGCTCACAGGTGGCGCCAATATTCTTTCCTGAAGTCACATCTAATTAGCGGTAGGCTGTTTTGACAGAGCCCAGGTGAGAAAAAAAAGCCAAGATTGTCATTTTTCGTACGTGAAAAAAAAGGGCAAAATTAGATTTTGTTTTTTAAAACAAGAACGATGTAAGCCACGCCCGATTTGAGATGGGAGGCGCCCAACCACAATCTCATTAGCCGAAAGCGGTCACGTGATATGCGGAAAGAAGAGGAAGAATGCTTGATCAGGAACCATTGGTCAAAAAACGGTCACCTGACATACGAGAAACCGGGAGAGATGGGTGTACGCCTCCCCACCAAAAGGCACTGTGAGGAAGTAGGGGTGAAAACAATAGCGATAATGGGGAAAACAGAATTAATGCGGCTATTGGAATTATCGAAACCCCTGACGCCAACAGACCCACCCCGGTTTGCTGCGGCGTCAATAAAAAGCAGGACCCCAGTCGACAGAAATCAGTTGAGTTGAGAGTTTCGGCAGAGTTGCAGCTGGACCGCGGGCAGGGATAGAGCCTGAACGCGGGCATCAGGCCCGATTCACTCGCCCCTTTGCGGGCAAGAGAATCCTCAGACAAGGAATCCTTCCACCCAAGTCGAAGACAAGAGAACTTCAGCCCAAGCAGACGAAGAAGAGATTGCTCGAAGGACGCCAAGAGTTGTGGCAGAGTTACCAGCAAGTTACGACGCAGAGTTCAGCCCCGGACGGCAGCGAGAAGAGATCACCTCGGACGACAGAGAGTAGCGGCTGAGTTGCGGCAAGAAATCCAGCCCACCCAAGTCGAAGACAAGAGAACTTCCAGCCCAAGTAGACGAAGAAGAAGATTACTCGAAAGCCGCAGAGAAGATCCAGCCCAAGTCGAAAAGTTCTATCTAAGTCGACGAAGAAGAAGAATCAACTGCGAATGATCGATAGAAATTAGCCCCAGTGTCGAGCTAAACCAGACTCCGACATACAATTCTAAAGAGTAGGCAATTCGAAATCCTTAGGTTGTGTGATAGAAGCTTGGTGCCATAGTCCACAGAGCGGGTCGGGAAATAAGAACAATTTTTCTTTATGTAACGGACATTAGATATAAAAGGTTGTCACCCTTTTTTATCAGTAATTTTTGTCTCGTGAGTTTTTTTCTTTTACTTGTGTTTTGCCACCCCGTCGGACTCAACATATCGGCCCCAATCCCTGCTGGTCCCGTCTGTTCAAGATCTAAACACAGCGTGGGTAGACAGACCGGAGATCAGTACAGTTGCTTCAGTAACCAGGTATTGGAAGCGAGTTGGGAAAGGCGAGGCTGGTGATCATCTAACCAAGGGGTTGGAGCGGCACGCTTGGAACCAGGAGGAGCGACGTCACAGTTGGCGCCGTAACCAAGGGATTCGACCCTGGGCCAGGTGTGTAACCGTCACATATCATCCTGCAAAGACTTTGTATTTATTCCCAGAAGATATAGTTTATCCTTGACCTGGAGTTTCTGATTATACAGGAACATTTCAACTTTCCGTCACTGTAAGATCTGAGGATAAACTTATGTCAGAACCAGCCAATATGAGAGCAAGACATGTTTTCACTTCTTCTCGATGTAGCGGCTATAATCTTTCTGATCAGTTTTTTACAAATGTTCGAATTGTACTCGATTCCTTCTCATCTTACTTAATCCTTAAAAATGGATAAATGTATAGCCGAAAGCGCTCGGACAGTTTTTAGAAAATTTATCATCTGAAAAGAAAAAAAATATTACATCGCATGACAAATTTTATAAAGAACTAAATAAAATTCCCTTGCCTGTCATATTCAATGAAATGTCCATGAAAGAAAGATTGCTGCCTAAATACATACACACAGATATATATATATATATATATATATATATATATATATATATATATATATACTGATCTACCGCAGAAAGAAATAGCAAACCACTGCTGGAAAAATCTGTATTGTCAGTCATGTATCGAAAGATACATGATTGACTAAGCGTGTATCACGCATGGCACATAATTGACTGACTGTTTCCTGGTCTAACTAAACTCTGACCAATAAGTTTTTAATAATTACATACACACATACATACATACATATATATATATATATATATATATATATATATATATATTGTGTGTATTTAGGCATCTTTTCATTCATACACATTTCATTAAATAATATAGACAAATGTTGTCTATTTATTTTATGTAAATTCTTTTCATAACGTCTGCATATAAGACGCTAGAAGCGAAAATCGATTAATTTATTAAAGTTTCGTCAGAGATCGTGAGAGACCTTGTAGCGTCTTCTATGCACGTGTTTATCGTTGCTTAGAAATCATCTATATAAACATTCACAGACTGTCATCACTGTCTTGTCCGTATATTGTTTAATATGTTGTAATTGGCATCTTTGATAATGGCTTATGTGAGCCGAAAGCTTAGATTGTATTAAATCATATGGATCAATATTGTGAATTTCTTTCTTCGTTCAACGATAATGCTATTAAACTTATTAGACGTTATGAAAAGAATTTACATAAAATAAATAGACAACATTTGTCTATAGTATTTAATGAAATATATATATATATATATATATATATATATATATATATATAGATAGAGAGAGAGAGAGAGAGAGAGAGAGAATGAAAAGAGAGAAAGTGAGCAAGATGTAAATGGTCATACTAAATGTATGTAACTATATATTTTTATCTCAAATTCATTATAAATATTTTGTGAATTTTTCGTTTCACTCAGACAGGAAGCCATTATATGAGGTTTATAATACAACATTTGGAAATTAATTATATTTATTTTTGCTAGGTCAAACAGAAATGTTTTTTCTTCTGATGTAAATATATTTCTCTCAGATTTCTATTTAGATTATACAATATTTCTGTACTTATTTCCGTTGCAATATTTATTCATTTTTCTCATTTTAATTGGATCTCAAGGTAGTGTAATCGACAACAGGACTTTGGAGATCATAGCTCTCCACAATATCCTTTCTTTTGTAGCTCATTACTATCCTGTAAACCATTTACAAAAGCATGTTTACTAGATTATAAACTAATTTCATCAGTTCCTGTTACCTTCATTGTATTGTGAGTGTCAAATTTTCTAAGCCCTCTTTCCTCATTTCGTCCTAGAAATTTCAACTGCCTCTTTCTGATGTTAAAAATAAGTGTCATTTTTTTCCATTTTCTTTAAACCTCTGTCATTGCACACATGCTCCGTTCACGTTATTCTCAGCATCCTTCTGTAGAACCATATTTCTGTTACTTCAAGTCTCTTCTCCATCTCTGACGAATTTGTCTAGCATTTACTGCCAGACGAATTTGAATTTCTATATCCGTTCTTTCTTTGATTCGAACAAAATTTTTCTATCTCTTAAAGAATTAAAAATTCCAACGATATATTATTGTTTCTTTCCGTATCAAGTCACCCCAGCACGTGTGTGGTCATGTCTCCATACGTACGTGTTATATTCTGCCCTAATTTCATTTTGAAACGTTGTCTTTATTAAGATTATTTACCCTCAGACTAATATCTTTATCTTTCATAGCATATGTTCTAATTCCTTTGACAAGTCAGTCAGTAGTCCTAGCATAAATATAAATACCATAGAGGGTCCTTTAAAAAAGAAAAACAACGAACAACATGCGCAAGAATTTCCAGTAACTTTTGATGCTGGAGAATAGCAGCGGCAGAATGACGATGAGGCAAAAAGAGACTCAGCGGCGGCAGAGTGAGTCAAGCTTGGAAGCAAGGCTGCCGCAGGAGCGGAAGAGACAGAACTACATTAAACTATAAGACTCTAATTTGTTACTTCCGGAAGTAAAACGGAGGATTATGTGTTATAAATTATTAGTTTATTGGTTAGGCCGGATAATTAAGTATAGTCAGTCAGTTATGTGCCATGCCTGATTCACGCTTAGGCGATCATATATCTTTCTATACATGACTGACGAGGCAGATTTTTCTTGCAGTAGGTTGCCATTTCTTTCTACGGTAGACTAGTTTCCATCCAAGGCCATAGAAACCGATCTGTCCTGCCATTTAGCCATTGCTGGGGGGAGGAGAGGACTCACAACTTTCCCAAGGGTATTAGCACGTAAGTGAATGCAATGGATTTGACTGAATTTCGAACTCGTCTCTTATTCCTCAATCCATTATTCCACCATCCCACCTATATATATATATATATATATATATATATATATATATATATATATATATATATATAATGATGAGAAGGAGATGGATTTCGGATTAGATGAATGTGCAAAAGCAACATTTAAGATAGGAAGAGTTACAGAAACACACCCAATAGATCTAGATTTTGTCACAAAGATTAGCGAATTGGAAGAAGATGAGGTCTAGAAATACCTAGGAATTAGCGAAGAAGATGGAAAACAGCATACCCAAATGAGGAGGGTAAGGTAGGAATACTACAGGTGTGTCCTTCTAGTACTGAATATCGGTCTGATTTCAAGGAACAGAATATCAGCCATAAACAACTTGGCTGACCCACTGGTGCAATACACTTTCAATATCCTTAAATGGATCGTAGCTGACATTAAGCGAATGGACGCCAAAAGAACAAAACTTCTCACATGCCACCGCATATGTCACCTCAAAGCTGATGTTGATCGTCTGTATGTGCCCAGATCTGAAAGAGGAAGAGGATTACTTCAACTAGAACCTTCTTATAAAACTTCAAAAATTGGCCATCGGAGATAACTGAAAACTACAGAAGACTGTATGATGATATGTGTCAAAGAACAAGAAAGTAGTAAACGACTTTATTCAGTAATAAAGGAAGCCAACAATTTTAAAATGGAGTTTCAAATGGGTAAAGAAATACAAGTAAAGTATAATACATCCACTGAAACTGCAAAATACCTAAAAAAAGAATTCAAAAGCAAATGTAACCGACCAGATACAGAAACGATGGTAAGATAAACTGCTTCATGGTCAATATTCTGCCCTTACCAAACAAGATGATGTAGACAAGCCCTGTACTCATCAGTGGCTACGTAGTGCAGGGTTGAAAGCTGAAACCTAAGGTTTTATTGTTACTGCAAAGGACCAATGCTTTCTAGAAAATATCCAGTACATATACTGAAAAATTTTGTTAGCCCAAAATACAGATTCTGTGATAAATATCCAGAAGCATTTGACCACTTTGTATCAGGTTGCTCAATATTGGCACCCACTGAATATAAAACCCGGCATGACAGAGTGGGCCAATATCTGCACTGGAAAATCTACGGAAAGAAAACTGAAAGAAATGTATGGACACCACCCAGACCTGATCCAGGAGATAGGACTTGTAACAATTTTATGGGACTTATTGATATGGTAGTCCTTGTAGACTGCAATGTATCTTTGAAGAACTTCAAAAACTATCAAAATACAAAGACCTTGAAATCGAAATCTCAAAAATGTGGGCCATGAGAATATAAAAAATGACAAGATTCCGGACTGAATGGAAAAAATTTTAATAGACTCATTGAAGCGATTCCTAGCAGACGACGCCTTAAAGAAATACAAACTAATATTCTCAGGAGTACAATCCACACCTTATGAAGGGATTTATATGTGTAAAATATCTGTTAGATTTTTTTTGTTTTTTAATTGCTCAGTGGAAAATGTCATGATGGCATTTCTGACCTTAGGTCTCTGGGCGGGATCCGGAAAGAAATGTGTACACATCAGAGATGAAAGGAAATATTATAATAATAATAATAATAATAATAATAATAATATCTCGAAATAGAAATCTCAAAAATGTGGCATATGGGAACATCAACAATCCCTGGAGTAGTTGGAGCCCGAGGACTGGTTGGAAAATATTCCTTTAGACTAATTGAAGGGATTCCTGGAAGTCCATGCCTCAAAGATACAAAAAACATTCTGATAAGTACAGCCCACACTTTACGAAGGGCTTTATCTATGTAATTTTTATTTTGTCAGTGGAAAGTGTCATGATGTCATTTCTAACCTTAGGTCCCTGGGCGGGACCCGGAAAGAAATGTGTAAACGCCAGAAATCAAAGAAAATAAAAATGATAATAATAATAATAATAATTGTAGTGTGAGTGGCTATGACTAATATAAAATAAATGACAGATCTTTCTAACAAAGAGAATTGATCATGTTTGAAATAAGCAATAACTTGAAAACGAATAGAACATGGCAAAAATAATATATCGCAAGCATACGGTATATGCAAGACAAATTAACAGTAATAAGACAAAGCAATTGTAATATGGCAAAAAATTCAACATAAATTACCTTTAAAAAGCTGGGGCTTACAACCCGAAACATGATGATTATTCCAATAAAGATAATGATATATATATATATATATATATATATATATATATATATATATATATATATATATATATATATATATATATTGTGTATGTATACAAACAGGTTTGATTAAATAATTTAGACATATAATGTTGATTAGTTTTTGTTGTCAGCCATTCATGTTCGCGGATGCATTTCCTGGTAGCCTTAGAAAATTGATTAAGAAAAATGCCAAAATTTTCTGTCAAATAGTTTTTATTTTCCCCAAGTACTTTCAATCTCATCAGAACCCCGCGTAAGCAGTAATAACGAACATTGAAATGTTTTGAATTTACAGAAAAAAATATAGATACTCAACGACAACTTAAACCCTTGAAGAGGGTCTCAGTAAAATAAAAATGTATTTTGTAAAGTTTAATAGAAAATAACTCCAATATATCATCATAAAAATATATGTTTAATTCTGCAAATAGTTTTGTCCATTAATAAACTCCAAACCAAAAATATATATATATGTCTTCGTATAATTTTCTGGGAAAACGATTTGAAACGGATTTGAGACGTTAACATATTTTCTGAAATTTAAATTAAAACATTCTTCTCGTATTTTATGATGAAACGATTTCGCATCCAATCAGATTTGCGTAATAATATTTATTTATAACATTATTAATTTTACAATTAATACTTGTTTTTATCCTGACGGCAAACGGATTAAATCTCATCAGACATGTTGATAGTTAGACAATCCTTAGAAATTAATGAAAATATTTTATTAGAAAAGAATGAGATGATTGGAAAATGGTTGACACAAGATAGAGAAACGGTGAATAAAATCACGGAAAACAGACAAAAAAATAAAGAAATTAATTGAAGAAAAAGAAAAGAAGGAGAGAATCTGGCTAGGTTTCTAGCTATCCTTACAGATATTTACGAAGAGAATTAAATATATTGATAGATAGATTGGAAAAGTATGAGGTACACAGATAGATAGATAGATAGATAGATGGTTATGGTACCTTATAAGGAAATATTCGTATTTTATTTATCGATTGCCAGTGCAAAGAAAGGTTATATATATATATATATATATATATATATATATATATATATATATATATATATATATATATTTAGATATAGATATAGATAGATAGATAGAGAGATAGATGAATAGATAGATAGATAGATAGATAGATGAGGATATATATGAATAGAATGGGATAGGTAGATATGAACAGAGTGGTATAGATAGATATCAACAGACTGGTTTAAATAGATAGATAGATAGATAGATAGATAGATAGATAGATAGATATGGTACCTTATAAGGAAATATTCGTATTTTATTTATCGATTGCCAGTGCAAAGAAAGGTTATATATATATATATATATATATATATATATATATAGATAGATAGATAGATAGATAGATATGAACAGAATGGGATAGGTAGATATGAACAGAGTGGTATAGATAGATATCAACAGACTGGTTTAAATAGATAGATAGATAGATAGATCGATAGATAGATAGATAGATAGATATGGTTCCTTATAAGGAAATATTCGTATTTTATTCATCGATCAGCCAGTGCAAAAAGGTTATATATATATATATATATATATATATATATATATATATATATAGAGAGAGAGAGAGAGAGAGAGAGAGAGAGAGAGATAGATAGATAGACATGAAAAACAGAATGGGATAGGTAGAATGAACAGAATGGGATAGATAGATAGATAGATAGATAGATAGATAGATAGATAGATAGATAGATAGATAGATATTATTTCATGGGTGACTTTCGCTGGATTTCACAATTTCGAGTATTCCTAAATTTATTTCCAAGTTATAAAAATCGTTATCGTACCCAAAAATTCGTTGCAAAAAATCACGTAAAAAATCGACGAAAGCAAATACTTTCAGAACTGCGGCTCCGGGTACTGCCTGCAATATTTTTAATTTGCGCACGGAGTAGTCCAGATCACCAAATTGTATGTTGGGCTACAGCCCCTAAGAGTAAAGCTGAAAACACGGATAATTTTATTTTGAAACCCTGTAATTTGAGAACATTATTTTTTTTTGCATTTGAACATGGGCTATTGAAAGTTAGAGAGTTATGTCCCTTTAGTTGTTTTTATCAGTAGAAGCCAATATGCAGGAATCCCAAAACAATCGCATTAATGAAAACTTCGAAATTCAAAATTTCAGGTATGCGGGACCTAATCCGACCCGGAATGGTTTAAATTTACTCACGGAGTCTACCCGATTCCAAAATGGTAAGATATATAGGATAACTGTCTCTAGGAATAAATTTGAAAAAAATTGACACTCTGACATTCGTGTTTATTGTTTAAGGAACTATACTTCGAAATTCTGACTGTAAAATATGATTATGGAAAAACACCGTTTCAACTAAATAATAGAATAAGTGAATGATATTTCGACGTTTGAGAGGTGATGCCAGGCTGCAGTCGAAGCAAGATGCGCTCAATAAGAATTTCACTCAATCAATCAACTTTTGTAATTACTTTGGTTGCGCAAGATGTCAATATTTCATCTCTTCTGCCTCACCTGATTCACCAGACTCATAAATTATTCGCTGAAAGAAAAGGATCACGTTTAAATTGAAAGAAAACAAAACAGGGCAAGAATAGAATGAAAGAACTAGCGAAGGCTTGCTGGAATTAAATTTTAAAATATAAAAAAAAGAACAACGTGAGACATATTGATACAGATAGAGCAAGAGGAACTTTAAAAGGCGAGAGGTGTTTAATAATGAAAGAGAAAAAGTAAAAGGCCATAATAAGAAAAGTATATTAATAAAGAAAGTGAATTTAGAAAGATAAATATGGAGGAACAAGATAAACGATGTAAATACAACACGAGGTGATAACAGATATTTCTGGCACAGGGCTCCATCCCTCTGCTGGTGGTATCACGGCTACGACTAGCTTGGACCGGCTCCGACCAGCTTTGACCAGCTATGACAAGCTAAGACCAGCTATGACTAGCTTAGACCAGCTCTGACCAGCTTGGACAAGCTAAGACCAGCTTAGACGAGCGATCCGAGTGAAAACACTCGGGTCCCCACGTTAAAAATTGGCCTTGTGTTACAACCTGACTCAGTGGTGGTGGTGGTGGGGGGTCAAGTAAATCTCACTTATTGACGTTCTCATAATTACCTGGTGTAGGGATACGTCCCTGTGCTAGTGGTATCACGGCTACGACTAGCTTGGACCGGCTTTAGCCAGCTTGGACCAGATAAGACAAGCCAAGACCAGCTATGACTGGCTTAGACCAGCTCCGACCTGCTTGGGCAAGCTATGACCAGCTTAGATCAGCGACCCGAGTGAAAACATTCGTGTCACCACGTTAAAATCTGACCTTGTTTTACAACCTGAGTCAGTGGGGGAGGGTCAAGGTAAATATCTACTTAATATGAGAAAGGAGGAAAATGGTGGAATAATGGATAGGGATTGAGTTTGAATTCCTTTTCCTTTTCTATAGTTTCCGCACTATCTTTTCTTTTTTTGATCTACCAATCGTTCGTTCATTGAATACTGCTGTCATATCTGATCTGGTGTTCCTCCTATATATCTCAAGGGTCTGTAATATTATGGGTCCTGATCTGGCATCTCGACTACATTCACTTTCTCACCGATATGTTGTGGCTTCGCTGTATGCTCTCTATAAATGATGATTGTTCTGTTGCGTCTTTATCCTTGATTCCTCGGCAACTTGAATTTAAGCATACTACTACATTGGCAATGTCTTATCATCGTTTTATTCTTAAAATATCTACATGTCAACTTAAATTCTTTCTGATAGCTTATTTTCTGTTCGAATAAATTTGTTTCATTTAAATATAATGTCTATCAAGATTCTAGCATCCTGAATTCTGTTCTCTTATTTTCCGCTATTTTCACTAACGTCTCCGCATTCTCTATTACTCCCACTATACACTTGAGTCTTAGGGGCATTATCTCCTTTCTTGATGAGGCACGAAGAAAAACAAAACGGAAAGAAGATAACACGAAATCTCAGTGGTATTCAGTGAATATGAAATTAGCTTGACAAACACAATTTACCATCGTCCTATATTACATCTTTCAATAACGATAAAAGAAATTTCTGAAGTCAACTAATTGTTAATTTTCATTTTAGTATTTTTTATTCATACCTTTCCCAAAGGTATGATCCCTTTCAGTCAGTCACTTATGTGTTATGTGTGATACACGCTTAAGTGATCATGTATCTTGTGATACATGAACTGAGGAGGCAGATATTTCCCGCGGATTTTATCCGTAGCTGGGAGGAGAGAAGAAGAGGATTCATACCTTTCCCAAGGGTATTATCACTTTCAGTCAGTCAGTTATGTGCCATGTGTCATACACGCTTAACCGGTCATGTATTTTGTGATACATAACTGACCAGGCAAATTTTTTCATGCAGTATTTAGCTATAGCTGGGAGGAGAGAAGAAGGGGATACATACCTTTCCCAAGGGTATTATCCCTTTCAGTCAGTAAGTCAGTTATCTGCCATGTGTGATACACGCTTAAGCGATCATGTGATACGTGACTGGCGAGGCAGATTTTTTCTAGGTGTATTTAGCTATAGCTGGAAGGATCGAAGAAGTGGATTCATACCTTTCCCAATGGTATTATCCCTTTCAGTCAGTCATTTATGTGCCATAATCTGATACACGCTTAAACGATCATGTATTTTGGGATACATGACTAACAAGGCAGATTTTTTTCTCGCAGAATTTACCCATAGCTGGGAGGAGAAAAAGAGGATCCATACCTTTCCTAAGGGTATTAATACGTAAGTGAATGTAATGGATTCAACTGGAATCCATTAGATTCACTTACGTGCTAATAACCTTGAGAAAGGTATGAATCCTCTTGGATGGCAACTGGTCTACCGCAGAAGGAAATGGCAACCTACTGCGGGAAAATTCTGACTCGTCATTTATGTATCGAAAAATACATGATCGCTTAAGCGTGTATCACGCATGGCATATAAATGACTGACTGATACTCTTGGGAAAGATATGAATCGTCTTCTCTCCTCCCAGCTATGGGTAAATAACAGGACAGACCGAGTTCTATAACTTATAACCTGAGTGAGAAATTTACTCCCTGGCTTTATGTGTAAAGTCATGTGGATAACCAACTTCTTGATTATGTCTTTATTTTTCTATTAGAGTTACATCTGCTATCCTTTTTAGTTTTTTTCTGTTGTTTTTACAGTCTTTATCTTGTGTGATTACTTTTATTTGGCGCAATTGTTTGAGCACAAGTCTCCGATTCTCAATAAACGTTCTCGTTAACGCCTTGCCTTGCGTGAAATGATTTAAAAACAAAACATACTCTTTCCTTTACTGTCCATTAACAATTTTTGTCTCCTGTTATTTTCTCTTCTGCTTTCTCTTTCTCTTTTTTCTCTTTTTTTTTTCATCAATAAATGTTTTCTTATTGATTTCTCTTACTCACTTATGTGTCATGTGTGATATAAACATAGAAATGTCATATACAGAGATAAACCATTAAAATTTGGTTAATTTTCATTTTAAAAATTCTATTTTAGTAAATAAGGAACATTATACTATTCTTGAGAATAATACCAATAATAATAATAATAATAATTTTCAAATGGGCGCCGAAATAAGGAGTTTCAAATGGCAGCAGAAATGCAAGTACAGCATGATACACCGGCTGAAGCTGCAAAATACTTAAAAAAAGACAGCAAAGACAAATGCAACAGACCAGTTACAGAAGCGATGGCAAGATAAACCGCTTCATGTCCAATACTTTGCCCGTACCAAACAAGCTGACGTAGACAAAACCCGTACCCATCAGTGGCTACGTAGTGCAGGGTTGAAAGCTGAAACTGAAGGTTTTATCCTTGCTGCACAGGACCAATGCTTACTAACTAGGAATTATCAAGCACATATACTAAAATATTGTGTTGGCCCAAAATACAGATTCTGTGATAAATATCCAGAAACGATTGATCATCTTGTATCAGGTTGCACGATATTGGCACCCACTGAATATAAAAGCCGGCATGACGGAGTGGGCCAATATCTGCACTTTGGAAAAATTGCAACTTCTACCGGAAGGAAACTGAAAGAAAATGGTATGAACACCACCCAGACCCGGTTACGGAGATAGGACCTGTTACAATTCTATTGGACTACACAATACACACTGAAAAGATTTTTCCAGGCGTAGCTTAGATGTGGCACAAGGCCGAAAGTATGGGACATCCAGTGAGGATCGAACTCACTTTTCAATAGTAACTGATCTAGCAAGACAAGCTTGCTAGCCATTACACCACGCCGAGGTGCCCTATACAATGCACAATCAAATCCTACCGCCCAGACATTATTATTAGAGACTACAAGCAAAAAAGTGCCTCCTTATTGATATGGCAGTCCCTGCAAACTGCAAGGTATCTTTGAAGATATTCAAAAAGCTGTCAAAATACAAGAACCTTGAAATAGAAATCTCAAAAATGTGGCACATGGGAACATCAACAATCCCTGTTGTAGTTGGAGCCCTAGGATTATGTTGGAAAAGACTCTGGTAGACTAACTGAAGGGATTCCTGGAAATCCATGCCTCAAAGAGATACAAAAAAAATAGTTCTTACGAGTACAGCCCACACTATACGAAGGGCTTTATCTATGTATTTTATATATATATATATTTGTTTTTGTCAGTGAAAAGTGTCATGATGGACCCGAAAAGAAATATGTAAACGCCAGAAATCAAAGGAAATAAAAATAATAATAGCCGTTTCCCTAGAAGGAAACTGTCGGCATCCATTGATTGTTTTGGTTGAAATCAATAAAATCTTATTCTTATTTTTCAGGCAAACAGGTTTCTCAAGTCCAGTAGATGTTATCGATTTTTTTCCATATTGCCTAAGACTTCATCACGTTGAAACATCTGTTCACCTTAAGATCCCCAATGTAAGCAACGTCAAACCTAGTTAGTATCTAAATGGATGGGTTCTTGGGAATACCAGATGCTGTAAGATTGGATGTGAAGGTAGTGTAATGGATAACGGCTAGGAAAAGAGCAAATTTCAAATTCCGGTAGGGTTTCTTATATTCACTTACGTAAAAATACCCTTGGGAAAGATATGAAAAGAATAAAAGACTAAAATAAATTCTTAGTATTTCTTACTCTTAAGCATGCAACGTATAACTAGCCAGGCGTAAATATTTCTTTCTGGAGCCAAATATGGCGATAAAGATGAGGACGATAATCCGATTAGTGTAAATACTGTGCTATCCGTTTTAGTTCCTGCCGTCTTTGGCAGTCATCAAGTGATATAGTTTATATTATTTGTTACAATTCGTTGTTTGTGATATTGTAGCACCAATCCAGGAAGTTCAAATAAGGATGACTTTTGCCAAGACCCTCATATTTTATACGCTTAAAGACTTCTTTTATCATTTATCTGAAAAATAAAGCCGTTGTATACAGCTGAGAGATGAGATATTTCTGAACGCATTTGGCTCAATCTCTGCCATTCATATGCAGGTATCGATCTGACTTGGCTATTTAAGAACTTGATTCAAGTTTTCATTTTGATATTTTTGGTTTTGTAGACATTTGCGGTTTTGGATTGAACTAATTTTGGTGCAATCTATTCTCTGTTCAATACCCTTTCCTCCTATACTATACTGATCCATGCGCCTGGGGATCTGAAGTGAATTTTCTAATTTCACATCCTGAATTTTTATCATAAATTTATGGTGTCATCACTGCTTTCATTCAATTCCAGATCATACTTTCTGTTTAAAAAGGTTTCCCTTGACCCTATTACTATGAATATTCAGTAGAGATTTTTTTTTGGGTTTGATTTGTTTTACGGCATATCAACCTCAATGGGTTATTTAATGCCGACAAAATTATTATTGCTGCTAATATTTTTTTTTATCTATCTATCTATCTATCTATCTATCTATCTATCTATCTATCTCAGTCTATACATTATCTATCTATCTATCTATCTATCTATCTATCTATCTATCTATCTCAGTCTATACATTATCTATCTATCTATCTATCTATCTATCTATCTATCTATCTCAGTCTATACATTATCTATCTATCTATCTATCTATCTATCTATCTATCTATCTCAGTCTATACATTATCTATCTATCTATCTATCTATCTATCTATCTATCTATCTATCTATCTCAGTATAGTTAGGTTTGTCTTGTTTTGTTTTACGGCATATCAACCTTAATGGGTCATTTAATGCTGACAATTTTTTTTTTCCTGTTATTATTTTTGTTTTATCAAAAATCAATTACTGTTAATAATTTTTTCCTCAAAAATTTATAGCTGGTAATATTATTTTTTTAAAAATGTATAGCTGGTAATATTTTTTCAAAAATGTATAGCTGGTAATATTATTTTTTCAAAAGAACGTATAGCTGGTAATATATATATATATTTTTTTTAAACGTATAGATGGTGATATTATTTTTTTTCAAAATTAAATTATAGCTGGTAATATTTTTTTTTTTTTCAAATATGTATACCTGGTAATATTTTCTTTTCAAAAATGTATAGCTGGTAGTATCATTTTTTTTTAAAAAGACACAGCTAGCAACATTATCTTTCAAACACGTATAGCTTGTAATACTATTTTCCCAAAAACGTATGGCTGGCAACACAATTCTTTAAAAAAAATGTATAGATGGTAATATTATTTTTTCGAAAAAGTATTATCATACGCCTGCTGTTGGACGTAGTTTATCGTCTTACCCAGGACGCGGATGTATTATATCTTTCTACCCAGGACGCGGATGTAGTTTATCGTATTACCCAGGACGCAGATGTAGTTTATCGTCTTACCCAGGACGCAGAGGATTGTAATTTGAGAAATGAATATTACTAAATAAGCAACATATAATTAATTTTCACCTGACTAAAGTGTTGATATCACCAATATTTTAAAACGTGTATCTTTTTTGATACACCATCAGTATCATGTACAATGGAATAGATGCATTCAATTGGGATGTCTTTAGTTGGAGTTTCCTTCCAACTGTGAAAACAAAATGCTCTCAATGTGCTTGGTTTCCTTTCGTAGTGAAGGAATAAAAGTGATGGGATACATTTATGAATATCAAACAGAAGATTTTAGGGTTTTCTTTTTTTTTTTTTTTTTTTTTTTTTTTTGATGCCACCTTAAATATTAGGTTTACTAAATTGTATTACTGATAAAGTTTATCAGTTAATTTAGATTTTGGCGACAAATTGGAATAATTCGGTGGATCTATTTTAAAATTTTTGACTCAAAAACACTTTTTTCTTAAGCAAATAGTTTATTTCAAGTGACTGACATAAATTTCTCTGAAATTAGCTTAAAAAATGTGCTTTTTTTCTTGGCACCAAAAATTCTGTTGACCAGTTTTATCCATACACTGAGGGATTTTGAAGTGTTTAGTATATGCTAAATTCACATCTTGTATTTTTATAATGGATCCAGGATATATGTCGTCACTGCTTTCATTCCAATTCGAGATCATATTTTTTGTTTTGAAAAGCTTTATCTTAACACTATTGATTGGAATATTTGATAGAGGATGGTCATTTGAGAAATGAATATTACTAAATAAGCAACAGATAATAAATTCGCGATGTATATTTTCATATCAGTCTATATCTCTGAGATGAGGTATTTTATTACTCGCATTATTTAAATTATTCAAACTGTTATCCTCATCTTCATTGCCATATTCACAACTTTTGGGCCTCTATATCTCTGAGATGAGGTATTATGATTACTTGCATTATTTACATTAATCAGACTGTTATCCTCATCTTCATTACCATATTCACAACGTTTCGGCCGTTGTCTTCTCTTCTCTCTCTCTCTTCTTGCGGCCTCAGCCGAGATTGAACTCACCAATACTTTGAGCAGGTTTGAATTCAGAGTTTTCCTTCTCCTAGACCAGTTGCCATCCAAGGCTATAGAACCCAGTCTGTCCTGCTATTTACCCATAGCTGGAGGGAGAAGAAAGAGGATTCACACCTTTCCCAAGGGTGTTAGCACGTAAGGGAATGTAATGGATTCGACTGTAATTCGAACTCGGCTCTCCGATTCCTCAATCCAAGCCGCTATCCATTACTCCACCGTGCCTCCTCAGCCTTCTTCTGGTGATTCGATCTCTGAGATGAAGAATTATGATTACTTGCATTATTTTTATTATTCGGACTGTTATCTTCATCTTCATTGTCATCCATTGTCAAGGACAATGCCCCAGTGGATAAAGACGTCAGTTAAATGTTTTGACTAGACCCAAAGAGTTATGAGTTCAGTACCAGGATACTGCAGTGGTGAATGAAAACTTGGAGAATAACTGAGACATCGGAAAGAGGCATGGCACGTGGAACTAGAATCATCTACCCCGGTGGACGAAATTCCAATGGCTTGAAGAAGCCGCAGCGTACAGCGGAAACGTTGTGTATATGGCAATGAAGATGAGGAGAAGAATCCGGATAATGTAAATAATGCAAGTAAAATTTTCATATTACCAATATTTTAAAACCTTTAATTAAGAATATACGATTAAAACATTTTCAGACGACATAACCTAGTATTTATCAACGATTACTTCTAATGGCCGTCATCTTTCATATTAGAGAAAAGCGCACAGAGTCATGCGGCAAACTGATACATACATGGGCACATATATTCACACAATCAATTAGAAAGACGACGTCAAAATAAACAGAAATGGAGAATAAATTGAACAAGAGTACACACAAAGTGTGAGTGAAAATAAAAGAAAAAGGTGATAGGAGAAAGATTCCCTACACATAAGCCGCTAGTAGCCCGCTAGCGGTCCGCCAGTGGTAACATTGCCGAGACAAAAACTCTGGCAGTTCGACAGCGGACCACCAGCAGTAAACGCTAGCGGCATGCCACCCAGTGGCTGTTTGGTGGCTTGCGTGTGGGGTTTTGAATATGACAAGAAGGGAGATTTTAAAAGAAAGAAGTTGAAATTTGAATTAAAAGAATTACAATATTTAATATTGCTGAAGATATTGCTAACATTTTTTGTCGTGATTTACAAACTCCGCGTTTCGTTTAATTTAGCAAACCAATCGATGAAATTTACGCAAACTAATTAATTTCTTTAATTTAATTTAATTTTATAGCACTTCATGGACAACAATATTTTTAAGAAATGTTTATTTTCCTTTTTAACAGCAAAGAATAAATTCTTAGGATTTCTTACTCTTGAGCATGCAATGTATAACTGGACATGCGTAATTTTTTCTTTCTGGAGCCAAGTTGAAAGCGTTTGGCCTTGTATTTTGTTTATATTTCTCGCAAATGCAGTGCGAACTGGAAACTAAATTCTTGGATATAAAAAAAAACTTAAGTTAAAGACATGCAAAAATAATATTGAATTTTCACTAAATAGGTGTTTGTTATCTTAATTGGTTTTAAAATTGTGGGTGCATTTTGAATGTTAAATGATAAAACGCTTGATTTTTTCCCCCAAAATTAACAAATATTTATTAAAGTAAGTTACGAAACCTAGTGAAACCAACTGCACTTTGCAACACCTTACCTGATTACATTTCTTCCCAAAATTTCTTTCGATCGATCTTAGCTATCTTAGAAGAAGGACGGACTTACGGGAGTTACAGAATTTTACATATAGATAAAAAAAATTAAAACTATAATCAAAGGGAGAGTAAATCTAGATGTACAGATTTTCCCCGCTCAGTATCTATGATGATGGAACTATTATTTGCACCTGTCTTAATATTAAGTGTGACAGAATCGATAAATTTGCCTGTTGATCTTGAAAATGACCTTCAGTCCTTGGTAACTGAGGCAAGAAAGGCTATTGTTAATTTTAAAGCCTCTAAAATAAAATTGTTATCTTTTCCTTATCTTAGAGAATCTGTTTTTCTTTTCATTACCACATCTGTTTAGAATTCGCCATTGTGATGGAAGGCAAACTCTGGACATTTTCCTTGTTTATGTTGGTGACTGCTGCCATAATCCTTGCCTTCAGTTCATCTTTGGTGTTATAAGGGGTTTTCTCTCTCAACTGCGTCTCACACATTATAATCAAGGGAGTAGCAGCCTAAGAAGTTAGGTGGCCAGATGTAAGAGGTCATATAGTTGCAGAAATTCTTTGACGGCTATTAATATGTTCTTCTGCTTGTGTGGCATAGTGCAGAGCCCTATTGCCAGGCATAGTGACTTCCATCAGCCAGCCTCTTGACCCAGGTCACCACTACTTCCGTATTGAGTGAGACCCTCTGGGAAAATGAATGGAGGCATAACTTCGCCATCTCTGGTGATCACTCAAAAAACCTTCGTAATCACAATTAGACTCAACTAAGTCTTTCTGAATCCTCTACACCGTCTTGAGATTAACACTCAAAAACTCTGAAACTAAAGAGTAAAACTATTATATAAATTTGTCATTGGCTTTATCCAGGGTTTCCAGATGACTTCGGAATCACCTGCATCTCATCTGGATGGTCAACTTGCTTAATTTGGTGAACGCTGCCATAATCCTTGCCTTCAATTCATGTTTTGTGTTATTAAGAGTTTTGTTTTTCTCTCGCTCAACTGCGCCCCCTACACACAAGAGGATTGCAACTGGGGAGTTAGGTAGTAAGATATAAGGAGTTATGTGGTGGGAGAAAATTTCTGACAACAATTAATGAGTTCTTTTGTTTTGTGGCATAGTGCAGAATCATGTTTCAAGACATAGGTTCTTCCAGCGTAACACCTTCTTGAACCAGGGTAGCACTATCTCTAGGTGAGCAAATCGACACGCCTTCTTGCTTTCACATATTACACTAACATGAAGGGGATGATTATATTGAATCAATTACTAAGTTCACTACTCTTCCCTATATTGATCTAGACAACTACTATTACTTGCGCGTTCATATCTCTAGCATTTGTCGGGACATCGAATATCTTTGCCATATTTGGACTGGTGCTTCTGCTATGTAGCTAGAGAATATTAACAAAACCCGAAGAAGAATCGTCAATATTATAGTTCCTGAACTAGCATCTCGGCTTCATTCACATTCGTGCCACAGTAACATAGCTTCCTTTTGCCTGGTCTACCTACATTTATTGGTAGCTCGACTTCGCAAATTTATGTCCTGTACTAAATTGGCGTTGAGGATACCACTTTCTAAAACATCGTATCAACGAGGTTTGGGAGAAAATAGAAACAAAAAGGAAATTTAAACTTAATATCAGCAAGAGGTAGTTAAAATTTCTGGGGATCGTAATGTGGAAGGAGGGCTTGGAAAACCTGGCACTCAAAGGGAAAATGGGACAGATAAATGGAGTCGTAACGTACTTGATGAGAGCGAATAAATGGATGATAGAATAGGTTTAGATAGAAATAACAAAAGCACCAAATTTATTAAGAGCTAGACGGTAAAGAAAGATGTGGAAAGTAATGATCGTCTACGTCCTGAAGGGACACGGTACATAAAAGAAGACTCGTCTCCACATATTAAGTCAACTTCAAAGAACAGATTGAGGGAAAGAAAGAGAGAAGAAATCAAGGCGTAACATACTTGATCAGCTTTAGAAAATGGATGGCAGAACAGGGTTTAGGAGAAATGACAAAAAGACAAAACTTATTAAGAGCTACAAAGGATAGGATGATGTGGAGGGCTATGATCGCCCACGTCCTGAAGGGAGACGACACATAAAAGAAGACAAACAGGACAGATTGAGGGAAAGAGGGACAGAAGAAAGCAAGGCGTAACATTCTTGATGAGTTTGAGAAAATGGATTGCAGAACAGGTTTTGGGAGAAATAAGAAAAAGACAAAACTTATACAAGATAAAAAGAAATAGGAAGATGTGGAGGGCGATGATCTCCTACGTCTTGAAGGGACACGGCACATAAAAGAAGAATATTCTCTACATATTTATTCAACTTCAAAGGACAGATTAAGGGAAAGAGAGACAGAAGAAAGGAAGATGTGGGGGCCATGATCGCCTACGTCCTGAAGGGACATAGCACATAAAAGAAGACTCTTCCCGACATATTTAATAAACTTCAAAGGACAGATTGAGGGAAAGAGTCACAGAAGAAATCAAGTCGTAACATACTTGATGAGCTTGAGAAAATGGATGGTAAAACAGGGTTTGGGAGAAATAACAAAAAGTCAAAACTTATTAAGACCTACAAGTGATAGGAAGATGTGGAGGGCCAACATCGCCTACGTCCTGAAGGGACACGGCATATAAAAGAAGAAGACTCACAGGACAGATTGAGGGAAAGAGAGAAAGAAGAAATCAAGGCGTAACATTCTTGATGAGTTTGAGAAAATGAATGGTAGCACAGGGTTCGGGAGAAATTATTTAGAGCAACAAGGGATAGGAAGATGTAGAGAGCCATGATCGTCTACATCCTGAAAAGAACACGGCACATAAAAGAAGACTGGATTGACAGCTACGTTTCATAATTTCACTGTTAGAATTATTAGTTGTAAACATACGTTCTATGAAAATAAGTTCTTCTCTTGAACTTCGCGCTTGTAAAATTCTCTTTGGTTTTATTAGTTTCCTGAGAGCAAGGATTTTTAAAAAAAATAAATTCACTATCAATTTTCATCTTCTGTTTCCTTGAAGTTCGTTCTTTTATTGTCCTCTATGTTTCCTTCACTCTTCGTAACCCCTTTATATTATAGCTGATATGATTTCTCTGCTAGAGTAAAATTATCAGAACAAGTGTAAAATAAGTATACCAACTAATAAAGAAAATGCAAATAACAGGAATGAGACGGAAAGCACAAGACTTAATAGGTATATAAGGATTAATACGTAAGTATGAAAGAAAGAAAGTTGAAAATAGAAGGAAAGGGTGCTAATTGAAAACAGATTTGGCAAGTGAGAGAAAGTGAAAGTGAAAGTAATAGAAGTAGGTTAAAGATTTGAACTAAAAGTGAAAGTAAATCCAAGATTTCTTTCACTCATTTATTTTCTCTCTTAATTTTTTTCTCTCCGACACATTTCATTTCCATTTCTGGCGCTTTTTTCTTTGAACGTTCAATCTACTTTCACTTTGAGTTGAAAGAAAAAAGCGCGAGAAATGGAAATGGAATGTGTTGGAGGGAGTAAATTAAAAGAGAAAATAAACGAGTGAAGAAGAAGATATAAGCATAAAGAATAACTTGTCAGATTCAAACAGAAAAAGAAAACAGAAAATAGATTAGATTGAAAAATAAAATCTTAAATCAACAGAAATATAAAACGTAAGCAGAAGAGATTCTTTTAATCAATTCACACCTATCAAAGCGATAATGCCATTAAGATGCAAGGGTCTACTGAAAGAGAATGAACAAAACATTAGAAAGAACAAGAAAGCCAATCTTAAACAGGAAAAATCGATAAACTTCTAATAATGTTCAAAACGCCGAGAAGGAGTGTGAACCGGACGACAGGCGAACCTATTGACGAAAAATTAACAAATATTTACAAATTTCTGAGTTTATACGGATACGTTGGAAGTTTTGAGCTAAAGTAGATTATCTGTATATATTTCTGAGATGAGGTATTATGAACACTATTTACATTATTCGGACTCATCTTTTACGCCATATTTATTATTACAACGTTTCGGCCGTTATACGTTCCACTGTCTTAACCGGGTATTAAAATCACACTCTTTGGATCTTGTCACTGGATCTAACTAATGCCTTTATCCATTGTGCCAAGTGTCCTTGGAGAGGGGAATTAACAGGAGATAACTGACAAGTGACATCTATTAAACATGGCACATGGAACTAGAACAGTCTACCCCAGCGAGCGAAATAAAGGGTTCAGTTCGACATTCCAACTACCTGAAGAAGGTCGGAGCGTACAACGGGCGAAACGTTTTTAACTAATCTACTTTACAACAAAGATGAGGACAATTGTTCGAATAATGTAAATAGTGTACATAACACCTCATCTCAGAAATATAGACAGATACTGAAGGGCCGAAACGTTGTGATAAATATGGCAACAAAGATGAGGACAATAGTCTGAATAATGTAAATAGTGTAAAGTAGTTTAGTTAACCTACTTTCTGAGCAGCAGACCTAACAACTGATTTTTTTTTAATCGTTCCACTTCATGCGAGTGGATAATCGATAATCTTCCAATATACTTATCAATGTACCATTCCAATAGAAGGATGGAAGGAATTCCAGTCTCAGAACACCAGTATAGTTTATCAATTTCACTCAGGCTGTACAACACAGCATCTCTTACAATAAACTGGTTAATTGCATTGGGTATACGTCAGCTAAAGTAAGTGCTGATGTGATTTCAGAATCATAAAAAAAAAGAATTTAGGAAGTCACGCAGAATGTCCTGGCCCTATTGTGAAAATTATATTAGATAAAATAGTCATTCTAAAAAAATAATTTTAAAAGACATTTCAAGATAATCGAAAATCTTTACATCAAACAGTTTAAACCATATATCAATCTTAACCTGTAGTGACTTATGAACTGTCTTTTAAAGACATACCCAACATGGAACTGCCACCGTCTCCCATTTATCCCAGTTTTTAATTGCGTTTACTCCCACACAGTTCAACTTAGATCATATATATTCTTAATCAATTCACCTTAAGCAAGGCGATAATGCCTCTAAGACGCAATGTGACGTTACCCTGAGCCTCACCCGCGCTATTCTGTGACGATCTAACCCTTGGCTGATTCAGATGGAAATCGGGTTAGATTCGGCATCAGCTTTGTCGTTCCCAGCTCGTCTCCAACGTCTGGTTACCGAAGTAACTGCTTTGATTTCTAGTCTAACGTACCCCCGTTGTGATTTGATCTTAGGTAGATGCAATCAATCAGTCGTCGGGCCGTAGTGCAAGTCAAATTCGAGCAAAGGTGATACCGCACAAATATATGTAAAAGAAAATAAAGTAACAACTCGAAAGATTCAAATGTGTTAAAAAAAGAATAACAATTAGCTTTATATCTGGTTACTGAATACAAGACTGCTTCTTTCTCCCAAACCGCTTCTATGGATACGTGACACTTTGCGTTTGTTAGGCGAGTCTTAATATCTTAAGTTGTTTTTCAAGAAACTGTTTTTTTGGTATCTTCAGGCGATATTCGTAAAACTTATTTTGGTTGTGTGAGTCTAAGTCGTTCTTCAAAAAAAAATAATTTTTGGTTAGAAGTCTAAGTCGGAATGCGTGAAATCTTTCAGTCAGCTGCGAGGATGGTCTCCGAGCTCACAGCTCAACTCTGTGGCTTTGTAGCTCTGTCTGCGTCTGCCCAACTGCCCAACTGAAACTCCTGTGGCAGCGGCTGATCCAGGGTCTTATCCTGTTGTCACGGAACCAAATGTGACGTCGTTCTGGTCCCGGTCGCGGCGCCAAATGTAACGTTCTAACCCTTGGCTTATTTGGATGGGAATCTGGTATCAGCTTTGTCGTTCCCAGCTCGCCTCTAACGTCTGGTTACCGAAGTAACTGCTTTGATTTCTAGTCTAACCTACCCACGTTGTGATTTGATCTTAAGTAGACGAAATCAATCAGTCGCCGTGCCGTAATGCAAGCCGAGTCCGAGCTAAGGTGACACCGCACAAGTATATGTAAAAGAAAATAAAGTAACAACTCGAAAGATTCAAATGTGTTAAAAAAAAGAAGTAGCTTTATATCTGGTTGCTGAATACAGGACGGCTTCTTTCTCCCAAACCGCTTCTATTGATACGTGACACTTTGCGTTTGTTAGGCGAGTCTTAATATCTTAAGTTGTTTTTCAAGAAACTGTTTTTTTGGTATCTTCAGGCGATATTCGTAAAATTTGTTTTGGTGGTGTGAGTCTAAGTCGTTCTTCAAAATAAATTGTTTTTGGTTTGAAGTCTAAGTCGGAATGCGTAGATATCTTTCATTCCGCTCCCGCGAGGCTGGTATCAGAGCTCACAGTTCAACTCTGTCTGCTCTGTCACTCTGTCTGCGTCTGCCCAACTGCTCCTGTCTAACTCTGGGGACGTTCGTCTATATGGACGCCGACCAAAACCTTGTCTGTCGTGGTTTGGGTTGATCGATAATTCCAAATCCGCAATAAGGATTTTCTTTGTTTGCGGACAGGAAAATTTATCACTTCCCATTTTTGGAAGTCAATTACTTTCTGCTTTAGAGGGGTTCTTAAGGGAATCGTCCTCCCAAATTCTTCCTTTCTCATATTGGTATCTCACACCAATCCCCTCAGAGAGCGTCAACAGGTTTTCCTTCTTTCTCATATTGATATCTCACACCAATCCCCTCAGGGTCGCCAACAGGTTTCCCTTCTTTCTCATATGTTTACCTTCGCCCATCTCTCACGCCACCATTCATCCAATGAACGCTCAGCAGTGAGGGTGTGGCTAGACTGGCCTCAGTTTCCAATTATCACTCAAAGAAAAAAATTATCTTCCTTTTTCTTTTCCCCGACTAAGACCCCCACGACTCGTAGTGTGGTCATTAAGTCTCTATCTTAACTGAATGTCATCTGGAATTCATCAACGAGATTTTTGCCAAGTGATTATCGGGGCGGTTAAGTTAATCTCTATGTCTTCCTCAAAGTCTTCGTACTTTTGTCGCCAACAGTCTGTCCAGGTAACAAACTTTTATCATGGTAAGGTCTGGACATAAAACAGGTGGTTCCCTTCCAAAACCAAATGATATCTCCGAAAGATAGTTAATGGTTTATTCTTTTCCTTTTTCTCTTCTTCCTTCCTTTTTCTTTGATGGTCTCAGCTGATCCTTTCCTCGGTCGCATGCTTGACGCAATTCTGATTATCTTCTAGCATTCCGCTTTGTAAACCACTTGACCAATTTGAAATTTTCATTATTGCCATGGGCAGATTGCTATCTTTTATTCGCCGCGACATGGCATAAATTAATTCTGACAGATCCGAGATCTTACAAATTTCCTATCTTCTGCGAAAAAAATATTTTTCTTCGCAAATGAAAATAAAATCTTTATCACTTTTCTTTGTTAAAAATAATAACATCGCTCAGTATGTCTTTCGTGATAGCTTCTTCTCGCCTTAAGTATTTCTCGCTTTTAATTTTCACGCTTAATTAATTAGCCAAACGCTAAATAGTGCCACAGCAAGGGTTTATTGGAAGTGAAAGAAAATAAGATAACTTTATAAGGAACGGGAAACCCAAAACTAAACCGGAAACAAGGGATGAACCTCTACTTGTATCCAAGACTTGAGAAGATTGTTAACTGGACGATAGGCGAATCAATCTACTCCTGTTAATGTAAAATAAAATTAAAGTGAATGAAAAGAATAATTAGACAGAATGTTTAAGTGTAAACTAAAAGAAGACCTACTTTGAGAGAATAACAACGTGAGAATAAATCAAAACGTAAACTCGAGAAAAGTGCAAGGTGAGCAAAAAGGAGAGTCAGGAAATCTAGTGTTGGAAGAAGAGTAATGTGTAAATATAAAACAAATTAAAAAGTGCAAATTCTTACCAAAGGTAAAATAATATTAAAGAAAAATAATGTGTATATGAGAACGACACGAAAAAAAAGCTAATAAACAAAAGAAGTGAATGTGAAACTTAAACCAAAAATATACTCAAATCTGAAAGTGACATATGAGAAACTGAAGGCCGTTGTACACTCCAACCTTCTTCAGGTGAGTGGAATTTAGAGCCGATTCCTTTATTTCGCTAACCGGAGTAGATTGTTCTAGTTCTCCGTGACATGCCTCTTCCGGATGTCTCAGTCATTTCCCTTTAACACTACTCTCCAAGTTTTGGTTCACCACTCCTATAGCCTGGTATTGAACTCACGACTCTTTGGGGCTAGTCACTGGATCTAACCAACGCCTTTATCCACTAGACCATGTGTCCTGAACAATCTACCCCGTTGTATGAAATGAAGGGTTCGATGTAAATTTCCAATCCCCTGAAGAAGGCCGGAGCGTACAACGGCCAAAAAGTTGTGACTATAGCAATGAAGATGAGGATAACAGCCCGAATAATGTAAATAATGTAAGTAATAAAATACCTCATCTCAGAGATATAGAGGCCGAAACGTTGCGAATATGGCAATGAAGATGAGGATAACAGTCCGAATAATGTAGATAATACAAGTAATCTTAATACCTCATCTCAGAGATATAGAGGCCGAAACGTTGCGAATATGGCAATGAATGTGAGGATAAGAGTCCGAATAATGTAAATAATGTAATTTATAATAATACCTCATTTCAGAAAAAACCGAAAACTAAAAAGAATAAATAAAAATAAAAATAATTAAGCCAAAACAAGTAAATGAAATTAATCCAAATAAATAAAAAAATAAAGTAAATAATAAGCAAATTAACAAACCACTCCCTCCAAAATAACCGTTAGAATAGACAGCCTACAATGAAATAGACTACGCAAAATGCATCGCTGACACGTATATATAAATAGTTGAGAAAAAACACAACGCGTATGACCTGATGATTGCGTTCAACATGAAACTGTCAGTCACCTCGGAGTGTTTACATCAGTGTTCACTTTTATATTTACATACGCTCTATGTCTGATATTGAACACTTTTTCAAATAAATATAGCATACCTCTATATATAGTATTATATTAAGTGACTTACGTGCCAAAATTACTGGGTCATTTTCCGTAGTATGCTGGTGGAAAGGCATTTAAGGCGGACAGGTTTTGTCTTAAATTGCTCGATATCAAAAGGTAATGCTAGAGCATTAATAGAATTAATGTGGAGAAATGTTCCATTTAACGAGCCGATGAAATTATTCTCTCTGCGACAGAGAGGCCAGTAGCACTGAAGAGTGAAGGCATTACAACAATGCACCCACGGTATGACTGAAATAACACCACACATTTAAGTGAGAATTTGCTCCACATTAATTCTCTCTCAGTCTCTGAAATTTGTTTCTCCCTACATTATTCATCCTATAAATTAATTTACACGTTTGTCTTTTTTAATTCCAAGAATAAAACTTGATAACACTGTGATGAAACCGGTTGTTTTTAGTTATTACATTTACACTGATATGTCTTATAATTTAAATTTTAAATTACGCTTGTTCCTTTCTATTATAAAGTTCTGTACAATAAATATATATATATATATATATATATATATATATATATATATATATATATATATATATATATATATATATACTTAATTTTAGATATTACATTAAAAAAAACATGTAAAAAACTATTATTCGGACTATAGTCCTCATATTTGTTGCCATATTTATCATAAGGTTTCGGACGTTGTACGCTCCGGACTTCTTCAGGTGGTTGGAATGTCGAACTGAAACCTTTATTTCGCTCGGTGGGTTAGACAGTTCTAGTTCCACGTGGCAGTTGTGAGTTCAATACCCAGTTAAGGCATTGGATAACTTGGAAAGTGGAAGTAACATGTGATAACTGATAACTGACATCGATTATTCAAGGCACGTGGAACTAGAACAGACTACCCCAGTGAGCAAAATAAAGGGTTAAGTGTGGCATTCCAACCACCTGAAGAAGGCCGGAGAGTGCAACAGCCGAAACGTTGTGATAAATATGGCAACAAAGAAGAAGACAATTATTTATTTATTTAAAAATATGATTCCAACAACTATATTTATTTCTTAACGTAGTAAAAATTTGTTTATATCACGTATTTAACAGTTTTGTTTTGGTTTGAGAATTTAATTCAAGCTATTTGTTTAATTTTTACTACGTTAAGAAATAAATATATAAAATAAGAAACAAAAAAATAAAAACGAGCAATATAATTTGACCCAAATAAATAAACAAAGCGACTTCCGGTAAAAAATAACCGCCATAATAGAATACCCACAATGCACCACTAACCCGTATATATATAAATAGCCGAGAAAAATAACAGCATATGTGGCCTGACGATTGCATATAGCATGAAACAGACTGTCGCCTCTAAGTGTTGACTTCTATGTTCACTTTTATATTTACACACGCTCTATCTCTGATATTGAGCACTTTATCCCATAAATATAGCACCTTAAGACTATATTTCTTTATATTATATATATATATATATATATATATATATATATATATATATATATATATATATTTAAGTTACGAAAAACTTGGTAATCCGTATGGGTAGTCCCAAGGAGGATGAAATCCTGAGAGCTCAATGTAAATTCAGAGCTAATAATTTAAAGAAAAACAGACCACTTTAAGGCTCCATTGTAATAGTTTATTTCACCAGAGACATTTTAAAGGACGCTGGATCATCAAAAGTGAAACAAGACATGAAATTAAAATTTAAACTTTTGATGGGTAGTATTAAGTTTATGTAATTTAACAGAGAGGGTAGCGAGGAATGGTGTGATATATATATATTGGTAGTAATCCGTTGGTATAATCCAGGCGAGTCCTATTAACACAACATAGAATTTGAAATATGTTAAAACTGACATACAAAAAGAGCGCTCTATGTTTATTCACAATAAACAGAAAATTTTCTTTACAATAGCAATTACGATATGGTCATTTACTAAAGGTATCGTAATTGCAATTGTAAAAAGTATATATATATATATATATATATATATATATATATATATATATATATATATATATATGAAGATAGAAAGTTTAAAAGTTTCATTTCTATCTTGATTTCTGACCAAGCTTTAATAAAGTGAAAGATGTTAGATTAAGATCTGTTTCCTATTTTTCTTTATCCTATCACACACACACACACACACACACACACACACACACACACACACATATATATATATATATATATATATATATATATATATATATATAAAGGTCTGTTTTTATCACAGAATGTAACTGATAGCCGGTTAACACCTGCAGGAATATTTTTCGTTACTGTTAAGCAGAATAACATAATAGCAATTAGAACCACACATATAGAAGTTCTGAAGACGGTTAGATCTTCATGCCTTCCTCAAAGAAATATCTTATCATCTCCAAAATTCTCATACGTCAATATATATTTCTCTTCTCTTCCTCTTGATGATGTTTCATTGTGCATGCAATCACCACTCTTAAAGCCAATACCTATATATTATTTTCGCATGTCTTTTTACAATGGTTTATTCCAACTGGCACGTTCTTCTTCGTTGTTAAAAACGCCATACCTCAATCGAGACGAAAATTTGATGGAAAGTATTTTAAACGAAAGTTTGGGGAAAATCGATGTGTAATTTAATTTAGCCTGAAGAAAAGTGTTTGTTTATTGGAACCCTTTTGTCAATGTCAAGCTGGACTCATTAATGGCTTTCGTAAGAGCGATTTGCAAAAGGGATGATTTATTATTAAGAAGGGATGCTGATCTTTGTTTCTTTTCATGCGATCATAAACACGAGTCTTAACCGACGAATGTTTGTATTCTTGTACACCGGGTTTCTTTAGAAATTAGCTAATACTTCCCTCAACTTATTGTTTCTCTTTTATATATATATATATATATATATATATATATATATATATAAAAATCTCGAACGCCCTATCAACGTTAATAGGTGAGAATAACCAAATAGCTGACGATAAGACGCACTTGCAATCCATATCCGATAATTCAGTTTTCGAGACCGACGCGTTAACCATGTTGGTCAGCGAAGACAAAAGTTGAAAGCTCCGATATGGATTATCTCCCCTTATACGTATTATTCATTATATTATTTTCGCGTGTCTTATTACAATGGTTTACAGTAGGACACACTCGATGTCAGGAAACATTCCAAAAGTTGGGCAGAGTATTACAAGGTAGGAGGATATCTTTGGTAATAAAAGAATACTGAAATTTTACGTGACAGCAAATATCATGCATCTGCATAGGGAACGAGTTCAGTTAATATACGAAAATAGAAAGGGGCGTAAGACAAAGATGCGTTTTCTCACCCGAGGAATTCAACCTATACTGAGGGAATTGGAAACCCTACCGGGATTTAGCATTGGCGGCCACAATCTTGAGAACAGAAGATACGCAGATGACACAGTACTGACAGTAGACAAGGAAAAGAAATTACAAAATTTCCTACAGAAGGTAACGATGGAGAATGAGAAGAAAGTATAAAGCATAGACTACAAGAGGACAGAATGCATGGTCATCAGCAAAAAGAAGAGCCCGAAATGTGATTTGCAGGTCAGGAACACTAGAATCAAGCAGATGTTTAAATACCTCGGAAGCGTTTTGACAGAGGACGGTAAGTGCGATACTGAGATCCGTAGACGTATTGGGTTCACCAAGGACGCTGAGCTGAACAGAGTATTGCAAGACAGGAGAATGTCTTTGGTAATAAAGTAAAGAATACTGAGCTGTTCCGTGACATATGTCCTTCTTTACGACAGCGAATGTTGGACGATCTCCTCAAAGATGAAGAAGAGATTTGAGGCGACGGAGATGTGGTTCTACAGAAGTATGTTGAGGATATCATGAACCGAGCATGTGAGCAACGATGAGGTCTTGGAGAGGATGCAAACAAGGAGGAGGCTTAAACTTAGCATCAGGAAGAGGCAACTGATGTTCCTAGCACGCATAATGTGGAAAGAGGGCCTGGAGAATCTGATGTTCACGGGTCGAATAGAGTGAAAGAGAAACAAGGGAAAACAACGCATGATATGCTTAGCGGCTTTAAGCAACTGGATGAGAGAATATGGTCTGGGGGAGGTGGCAGAGGTAAGGAACTTGTTGAGAGCTGCAAAGGATAGAAGGGGATGGAGATTCATGATCACCTATATTCTGAAAGGACACAGCACAGAGAAAGAAGAAAGGGCACACTCCATTCTAAGTTGAATAAAGCTTCGGTTAAGATAAACCTGCGTCCATCTTCTCACTACAAACGCCAGACAAATGTACTCTCCATAAGCTCATGGTAACTTTCTTCTTCTATATGTTGAGTCTCTTCAGGACGTGCGCGACTATGGATGGGCACAATTTCTTGTACCTCTTGGTAAATGTTGTCTCTTTGCTATATGTCGTTATCCCTTTTCTCTCAACTATCGACACAAGCTCGTTTGATAAGTTGAGCCTTTCTCTCCTTTGTTCACTTCAACATGTCTTGTCAGTGTCAAGTGGTTTGGTTTGTTTTACGGTATATCAACCTCAGTGGCTTATTTAATGCCAACAAATATATATTTCTTTTTTATTGCAGATATTATGTTTCTTTCCAAAAATGTATCACTGCTAATATTTTTTCAAAAAATGTATGGCTGCTAATTTTTTTTCTCCAAAACTGTATAGTTAGATATAGCCTCGTTTGTTTTATGGCATATCCACCTCAATGGGTTATTTAATGCCGAAAGGATTTTTAGAATAGATTCATATGAATAGAATATCTATTCTTTGGTTTAGATTAGATTGATTTGTTTTGTTTTACGGCATATCAACCTCAATGGGTTATTTAACGCCGACAACATTTTTAGGATAGATTCTTATGAATAGAATATGTATTATTTGTTTTAGATTTGTTTGGTTTGTTTTGTTTTACGGTATATCAACCTCAATGAGTTATTTAACGCCGACAATATTCTTAGGATAGATTCTTATGAATAGAATATGTATTATTTGGTTTAGATCGGTTTGGTTTATTTTGTTTTACAGCATATCAACCTCAATGGGTTATTTAATGCCGACAAATGTTTTTATTGCTGACAATACTTTTTTTTTATCAAAAATTTATTGGTGGTAATAATTTTTTACATATTATTTCTGGTATTAAAACCTATTTTTACACTTTCATAGTGTTTTGAGTCAGGTTGGGGTCAACTATTTGCCCACTGATGGAACTGTAACAGGTGCTACTACCCTGGGTCAGGGTGGACCTGGAAACACCAGCAATTATGATTGGTTCAGCGCTCTTTAAAACTTCCTGATCATAGACCTTGCTGTTAGACGTAGTTTATCGTCATACCCAGGACGAGTCAATGTCAAATTTTCTAAATTTAACCTATTCATGTCTAGGGTTAACCTATGCGTTTTGCTCTGAAATGATGTAATTTAATTGACTCTTGGACAGCACAGTCGTTTTTAATGATTCTCTTCCTAATTCTTCCACATTCGCTTACACTTTGTGTCTTATTGGCTTGGATGGGGTGATAGCGATTTAAAATAAATAACTATATATATATTATTTCTTCCAGTGCTGTATCATTAATTTCGAAATCAATGGATTTGAGCGATTAATAGGCGAAAAAGCGTCAGAAAAATATTCCTTTTTCAATGTACCAACTGTGGACATTTTTAGCGGGACTGAAGTGTGACATATGGTACAAACATAAAACCTGAATTAAGTTGTTCAATCCTCATAAATCTAAATCGACTGGAGAGACCATCATATCTCTCTCTCTCTCTCTCTCTCTCTCTCTCTCTCTCTCTCTCTCTCTCTGTATATATATATATATATATATATATATAATTAATGGATATATTTTTGTTATTGTGGATACTAAGATTTCATATTACGATGTATCTACTATAACAATGTTTGACTAATACATACATACATACATACACACACACACACACATATATATATATATATATATATATATATATATATATATAATTATACGAATATAGTTTTAATATACTATTATTATGTGTAAACGTGCTCAATATGAGCTATAGAGCGGATGTGGATATGAAAATATAATTTGAATAATTTGAAGCATAAACAGTTTCCTGCTTCCCAGTAATCTTTATGAGAATAGATTCACCTTAATGCACATAATGCACAATTTACCAGCATATATAAATAGAATAGCCAAAACAAAACACGCATGTCCTGAAGTTTTCTTTCATGCATGAAACAGATTATCGACAATTAGTTGTCCCTTATATATATATATATATATATATATATATATATATAAGTATAGGATTGGTGTATACGGAATAAATTTCAATAACCAAAAAATAATGTTGTGACAATATTTAGCGGTCGCGTGAAAATTCAAAACGAGAAATAATTAAGGCGAGAAGAAGCTATCACGAAAAGACATACTGAGCGATGTTATTTTTTTAACAAAGAAAAGCGGTAAAGATTTTATTTTCATTTGCGAAGAAAAGTATTTTTTTTCACAGAAGATAGGAACTTTGTAAGGTCTCGGATCTGTCGGAATTAATTGATGCTACGATGCGGCGAATAAACGATAGCAATCTGCCCATGGCAATAATGAAAATATCAAATTGGTCAAGTGGCCTACGAAACAGAAGCTGGAAGATAATCATAATCAGGTCATGCACTTATCGAGAAAGGCATCAGCTGAGGCCACCCCAGAGAGAAAGGGAAAGAATAAACCATTAACTATCTTTCGGAGATATCATTTGTTTTTGAAAAATAGACACCTGTTTTATGTTCAGACATAGACATGATGAAAGTCTGTTACCGGGACAGATAATTGGCAACAGAGTGTGAAGACGTCCAGATGACCACCCACTTGACGCTGGCGAAAATCTCGTTGATAAATTCCAGATGACATTAGGTTAAGATAGAGATTAAGACCACACTAAGAGTCGTAGGGGTCTTGTGTAGGAAAAGAAAGAAAAGAAAAAAATGAAGATATTTTTTCCTTTGAGCAATAATTGTAAACACCGCGCTGCCGAGCGTCATTGGCTGAGTGGTGGCGTGAGCGGTGGGCGAAGGTAAACATATAAGAAAGAGGGGAGGCCTGTTGACGCCTCTGATGGGATTGGTGTGAGATACCACTGTGAGAGAGAAGGGAAACCTGTTGACGCCCTCTGATGGGATTGGTGTGAGATACCAATATGAGAAAGGAAGAATTTGGGAGGACGATTCCCTTAAGAAGCTCTCTGGGGCAGAAATTAATGAACTTCCAAAAATGGAAAGTGGTAAATTTTCCTGTCCGAAAACAAAGAAAATCCTTATTGTGGATTTAGAATTATCGAGGAACCCAAACCACGACAGGCCCACACCCGGTTTTGGTCGGCGTCCATATAAACAGAGTCGCAGCGAGTAGACGGCAGTTGTTGTTGGAGAGTGGCAGAGTTCCGAGGAAACGCAGACGCAGACGCAGACAGAGTTGAGCTGTGAGCTCTGAGACCAGCCTCGCAGGAAGCTGACTGAAGATCCACGCATTCCGAATCTCTACAAAATAGCCATTTTGTTTCAACAGTTTTGGTGTCTTATCTAGCCATGTTGTTGAATGTAGAATAAAAGCTCTTATTCTACATTCAGAACAATCAATTTGATAAGACACCAGAAGCGTTGAAACAAAATGGCTATTTTTGTGGTGATTTTATATCATATTTATGTTATAATTTTTGAATAAATAATTATATATATATATATATATGTGTGTGTGTGTGTGTGTGTTTGTGTTTGTGTGTGCATGTGTGTGTAATTATGAAAACTTATTGGTCAGAGTTAAGTTAGACTAGGAAACAGTCAGTCAATTATTTGCCATGCGTGATACACGCTTAGGCAATCATATATCTTTCGATAGATGACTGACAAGGCAGATTTTTTCCCGCATTAATTTGCAATTTCTTTCTTCGGTAGGTCAGTTGACATCCAAGGCTATCGAACCCAGTCTGCCCTTCTACTTACTTATAGCTGGTGCTGGGGCGAAGAAGAAAATTCATACCTTTCCCAAGGATATTAGCACGTAAGTAAATGTAATGGAATCGACTGGAATTCGAACTCGGCTCTCCGATTCCTCAATCCAAGCCACCATCCATTACTCCACCGTGCCTGGAAACAGTAGGAAAACAGAAAATATTTATAGACTTCGAATTTGTAAAGATACTTACGAATTAAATATCCAAATCGTATTAATTAAATCGTAACTGGGCGGAGAAGAACCGGATTGAACGTGATATTGCCGTAAATCTGTAATTAAAAACGAGCATTTTTACCTTTTTAACTGAAACTCTTATTAGTTAATTAACCCATAGCTGGAGCAAGAAGTGTTGGATTCATGCCATTTCCAAGGATATTTGCACGCAAGTGAATATAACAAACCCGACTGGAATTGGAACTCGGCTCTCCGATTAAAAATCCTGAGATATATTCTATTAGACTACCTGCACATTCAAACTTACTGCTAATAAAATAGTTACCGATATATAATGACAGACATAATTTCAATGAATAAAAAATATGCATTTTTACTAAGAGCACAGCGCTATTGTTAGGTGTTGACTTACGATTTTATTCTTTATCAAAGTCAGGTTTGTGCTAACGTTGAGGAAATATATATATATATATATATATATATATATATATATATATATAGTTAAACCTGGAGAGCCAGACAAACCGACCAAGGTTTCACCTCAGAGGATCGTCAGGGAAGGCTAAGCCTTCACTGACGATCCGCTTAGATGAAAAAACCTTGTTAGGTTTGTCTGGCTCTCTAGGTTTAACTAGGTCTGCTCTACTTACTGTATTGTGCACTTTATTTAGTTATTTTGCTTAGTCGTATCGAGGTCTTTTTCTTTGAGCTTTGAACTTGCATGCTGGGCGATTATTTTAGGCTTATTTGTTTTTGGTTCTTTCTTTTTTATACCTTTGGTATTGTTTGGATTATTCGCAAACCAAGGCACCCAAGGTTTTCCGGACGTGTATAATTTCTTATACTTATAAGATTATTACTACTACTACTACTACTACTACTACTAATAATAATAATAATAATAATATATATATATATATATATTATTATTATTTTATTCCTTGTTTGTTCTCATTTCTTTTTGGGGCTCGACAAGTGACCTAAGGTCAGGAAATTTTACATAGATGATGCCGTTTGTAAGGTGTGAGCTGTACTTGTGAGAATACTTTTTTTATATTTCCTAATGACATGGACTACCAGGAATCCATTTAATGAATCTATTAGAATCTTTTACAAATCCATCTGAAGGATCCATATATAATACAAAGTAATGATGTCCTCATTTGACACATTTTTGAGATTTCCATTTCAAGGCCCTTGTATTTTGATAGTATTTTGAAGATCTTCAAAGATACATTGCCGTCTGCAGGGACTGTCATGTCAGTAAGGAGGCACTTATTATTATTAAAATACAAAATCATATTAATACAAAAATAGCAAACGACTCGAAAAAGGCATGGTCAGTCGCGTTATATTTTTTTGGCGATAGAATGAACAAAAATCTATATACAGGCGACTTCATAGAATATATACATTAACATAGTTTCTGAACGTGTTCGTGCAAATTCCTCTAAAAAGCAAGAAAACTGAGAAACAAAATTTAAAATGTTTATGGAACAGAGAAAAGTACAGAAGCAAATAAAAAAAAAGAACTGATAAAATGAAAATGGAAAAAGAATTCAAATAATAACTTCAAATACATCAAACATACAACAATCGAGGAAATCACGCGAGAGCGAGAAAGAAAATTAACCTGAAGACGAATGTCGGAAAGAATGATGACACTGATATAAAGGGATAATTTTTGAAAACACGGAAAGAAGAAAACTAGTATCATTGAATTAAATAAGAAAAATAAAACACTAGTGATAAATGGCAGTGGAAAATGTTAAAAGTCAAGTCTCAAATAAATTTTAAAATGTCCCCAAATAATAAGAGTGTGGGGGAAGAAAACAAATATGAATTTAAAACAGAAATGAAAACAAAAGTGAAAGTGAAACCAGATAAGGAAAGTAAAACTGAAAGTGAAAGTAATAAAAAAAAACACTTGAATTAAAATATGCTTGAAACTAAAACTAAACCAATGTATATATCTGACTTGCATAAAGAAAACTCTGTCATCTGATTAAATTCTGAATGGATGAATTTAAAAAATAAAGGTGGTTGTCTTGACAGTGGGCGGGACTATGAGAAATGTAACATTTCATTCGTGCTCAATGTGTTTGGAAGCAGATTAGGCGAAAAATAAATAAAAAGATAATTGATTCAAGTAAGTAGGTGGATGTACGCAATACATTTAAATCAACAGTGGGTAGGGTAAAAAAGAGAAGTAATCGAAAAAAAATAATATAAAAAAAATCGAATGCAATTCAGATGACAGGTTTTTTTGGCAGAGCTGTTTGATTGATGATTGTGTTTGGCTAAGACAAAATGAACATTAGTCTCAGTTCAACCCAAGTCATTAGCGGTAAAAACAAAACAAAGAATATAGAAATGAGAAGTTTAATGCGAGAAAACTCAAATAGGTGATGAAGTTTAATAATAGGAATCAAAAATAGGGAAAATGAAATAAAATCAAAATGAGATAAAACAGAAATAAAAATTCAGTGCTTTTAAATTTGAAAAGAATTAAGAGATCAGCCGATCACGTTACCCTGGTTTCAACCGTGCGGCATCTTCAGGCGATCCGTGCTAAATAACTTGCAAACGCTTAAAAGGAAGGTAGGAAATGGTTGATCTCAGATCACCTGAAAGTTTCAAACCAAGGTAGGATGATTCAGCTGATCTAATTTTTCCTCTCCCTCGATCTCTCTCTCTCTCTAGAGAGAGAGAGAAAGAGAGAGAGAGAGAGAGAGAGAGAGAGAGAGAGAGAGAGAGAGAGAGAGAGAGAGAGAGAGACATTCTAGCAAATTCCTCTTACCATAAACGATATATATAGCTAGTTACGCCGCTTAAATTTCATTGTTTTCACTGGTACAAATCATAAGCATCAACACGTGGAGAAAAAATACAATTTTTTTGAAAAGCTAGGCGAAACCGCTTATAGTTAAACGTTTAAATAAATGGAAAACAACATATTATTTTTCTAAGAAAAAAAAAACACTAAAAATCCAAGTGTATGTAAAAAAAAAATTATTCTCTGTAAAACTTCATATAAATATCACTATCATGTAAAATATTCATATAAATATCACTAAATTAAATGTTAGGTGTCCTCATTTTAGTCTATACAAAAGGTTTTTATTGAGAATCTTTCTAACAAAAAATTATTTACCTATATACATACATACATACACACACACACATATACATATATATATGTGTGTGTGTGTGTGTGTGTGTTTATAAATATCGGTCATTAAGTGCTGGTATTAAAAAAGTAGTTACACATGTATCATAACAGACATAGAATTTAAATGAATGACAATATGCATTTTATCGCCAGTAGAAAAACTTAGTTTCAAGCTGATTGACGATTTCATTATTAATGAAGTTCAAATTTGTGCTACCGTTGAGGAAATTTAGCTCTTGAAAATATATTTCAATTGAGCACTGTTGAGTGATAAGCTAATTCTATAAACAATAGCTACCTGCGTTAATGCAAAGCTCTTCAGTAAAATGAATGGAGCACTTCGGCTGATTGGCATTTGTTTACATTAGTAAAAACAATACGCTAGATTTAGCCGCGTAACTCTACCGAGCTCAGTGGTAGAAGCTCTGACTGACAGCAAATCATTTGGGTTTCAAACCTGCGAAAGAGTACACACACATACACATACATATACATATACATATATAGGCATATTTATATATATATATATATATATATATATATATATATATATATATATATATATATATATATATATAATTTCTCGGTGTGCTCATCAAACCAAATAAAAAAGGAAAGAAAAGCCAGTATCAACTCTAAAAGAAAAATTGATTTCCGACGAGAGAAATCGTTTTAACACTCTTTGTTACTGCCCGGTTCACACTGCCTGCGGAGCGGCCATGTTCACACTGTAACAGCAGCAAGAAAACTGGTGCGATGAAGCTAAAACTTCGATCACGTAACCATAATTGTACCAACTATAAGCACGCATGATCAGAAGTGTGACAAACCTGAAGATATGTTATGGCGAAATAATGCGAATAATTTTTTATTTATCCTCGTAATTTTATCCTTTGTGACGTCTATACCTTGGATCAACGCTGCCTGATGCTGGGAGCCTGGGTAGTGCTGTGTTATGCCTGATCGACGGCAGGGAATTATATCCTGCTCTGAGTATTGTCGGTAAACACTCAACATAAGTACCTGAAAGAAATTCGCATATTAACCTAAATTGATCTCAAAATGACCTACAATCTATTGCTAACTGGAGCAACGAAAGTCTTGTCAATTTTAACGCCTTTAAAACAAAAATGCTCTTTTTATTCTTCTAAAAGAATAATTTTGCCTCCCATCAGCATGGCTGATGCTAACCTCCAAGCGAGCGACACATTGCGATTTCTCAGTCTTACATTTTCCGCTTACATAAAGTGGAAAGATTATAGTGAATCAATTAATAAGTCAGCCGCTAGAAAAGTTGGTTCCATGTGTCGTACTATGCAGTTCTTCGCTACAGAATCTATCTTACATATTTATAAGTCTCCATTCCTCCTTGCTTGGAATATTGCTACCATATTTGATCTGGTGTTACTGATATATATTTTGAAAATCCTTTATAAAATCCAAAGAAGAATCGGCACTGTTATTGGTCCTGACCTGGCATCTTGATTTCAGTCACTTTCCTACCACAGAATGCTTCCCCCCTGTTCGTTTTCTAAAAAAAAATCCATGGTAACTGTTCTAATGAATTTTCCTCTATGGTATCTAGAATTTATGAAACGCTGTACTAGATTGGCGGTAAGGTCTCATCATTTTACAGTTGAAATGTCTAGATGTAACTGTAAGTTCTATGCTAACAGTGGAACACTCTTCTGTCTTTTTGGTTATTAGTTAACTTTGATCTTCGGAAATTAAATGAAAAGCCACACGTTGTATTCTGTCTTCTTAAATCCTGTTCCTCTATTGGTCTTTCTCCTTAATAGAGTTTTTTTGTCTTATATTCTCTAACACCCAGTAACCCAGTGCGTCTTAGTGACTTCATTGGCTTTTATTTTAAAAATGTTTTTCTTCTTCATAACTCAATTATTCAATACTCAAATCTGTTTAAAGTTTTACAGATCTTTAGGCGGAGTTCTTAAATGCAGTAGATGTTGTTCTGGGCAGACCTCACTGGCAAGAATGAAATGCCACATTGAAGAGATCATCCTTGATTTAGATTAAAATAAGCGTGATCGTGATTTTCTAAGACTAGTGAAGATTGAACTTAATATCTACTTGCAATTGATCTAGCAAGATAAGCTTGTTAACCATTACATCACATCAAAATGTCCTTTATTGTTTTCTAAGCGTAGCATAGACATGTCACAAGGCCGAATGTATGGGGCACCCTGTGTGGATCGAATTCACTATTCACTCGAAATTGATTTAGCAAGATAAGATTGTTAACCATTACATCACATCAAAATCTCTTTTATGATTTTCTAAGTGTAGCTTAAATGTTTCACAAGGCCGAAAATATGGGGCACACAGTGAGGATAGAATTTATTATTCAGTCATAATTGAGCTAGCAGTGATAAATTTGCTAATCATTACACCATTTTAAAGTCTACAAATGAGAGTGGTGTACATTTTTCTGGGATTTTTCTCGAAATATTTTTGTCATGAATTAAGAGAATCCTTAATCACGAAACTATATCGCCAATATTTTTATCTCATTGGCGTCATTTCTTTAAGAATCTCATATATTCCGTAATGAAAGAATAATTTCTCATTTCATCCGATTAATCATTCAAAAAGTTTTCCTCTATCAATTTATATCGGATGGCTTAATGAGGACTGTCACATGTAGAGAAACAAGAGACCATCTGCGAACGTATCACATCTAGAGAAAACTTTTCACCAATCTCAAATAATTTATCCTATGTAAAACAACTTCCTAACAACTTCCATGATCCTTCTTTCACAGAAAAAATATTTTCTGTGAGGTTGTTTCCTTTAAAAATTCTCCATTTAGCACTATTCTTTCATTCGAAATAATATTAAGCTTTGAAAACAATTACTTGCTCAGGATTTCATCTACTGAATGCTTAGTGTCAACTTCTGTTGGTTTTTATTCAAATTAAAAATGGCGACCAAACGCAGCTGAATGTGAATTTTATATTCAATACTTTTATAAACTGCGTATACAATTGTAAACAGTAAACTATTGTAACAGTTAATATATTTCAACTTTGAAAATGGCTAAAGGTATAGCCGAAAGCCCTTGGAAAAACAACATTTGTACAGTTTTTATATAATTTATCTACTGAAAAGAAAAACATAAAAAGATCACATGAGAAAATTCATGAAAAACTTAATCAATGCACCTTGTCTGTCATATTTAAGGAAATATGCATATCAATAATTCATACAAAAAGTAAATTAGTAAAGTTAATTATATAAAATGGTGAAATCCCTTCGCTAACAAAATTTTATAGGTGCATTAACCTACCAATTCCTAGATGAATGCTATGATCCTTGTTTTTTTAAAATTAGAAGCTGTATAAGGTCTTTCTTAAATACACAAGTACATTCGACTGTACATTTACATAATTTCCATGTCTAAAGATGATTGAATGTAAAGTCGAAAGTACTTGCGTATTAAAGTAAGACATCATGCAGATTATAATTTAAAAAAAAAAGGATCATAACATTCATCGAGCGATTGGTAGGTTAATGCATCTTCAAAATTTTGTTAGCGAAGAGATTTCACTATTTTATATAATTACCTGTACTAATTTACTTTTTGTATGAATAATTCATTGTAATATAAATTGAACTGCATCACATATTTGATATATGTGTCTGTCTGTCTCTGTCTGTGTGTCTGAATGCTATATATATATATATATATATATATATATATATATATATATATATATATATGTGTGTGTGTGTGTGTGTGTGTGTGCCTGAATACTTAATATATATATATATATATATATATATATATATATATATATATATATAAAATAAAATAATATATATATATATATATATATATATATATATGAAGAGGGAGAAAGAGAAACATGGGAGATAGGAGAAAAAAACAAAGTGGATATGAGGACTATCACTCGTTGTGAAACATGTGACAATCTGCGAACGCATCACATCTGGAGAAAACTTTTCACAAATCTCAAATAATTTATTCCATGTAAAAGAACTTCTTAACAATTTCCATGATCTTTCTTTCACAGAAAAAAATTAGATTTTCTGTTAGCTCCCCATTTAACACTATTCAATTTCCCTCATTCGAAATCATTTAAAGCCATGAAATCAATTACCGTTATTCCCCATGTACAATACGACTTCATCCATAATACGCACCATCAAAAATTGTACTGAAAGTGTTGGAAAATGCTTCTACTCACAAATAATACAGAACCCTTGTTTGCTAAACAAACCCTATAAATTGTATCTCACCAATTTCATTACGACCAGAGTTTCCTAATCTTAATTTTAAAAAATGGTTTTAAAAATAGAATAATATTATTCAGTTTTATGATAATTCTTATTTTATTTTACGGCAATTTTTTAAACATGTTTTGTATCTGTGCATATTACGCACCCCTAATTTTGCTTATTATCATTTCAGAAGAAAAATGCGTACATGAGGAATTAAGGTACTTGCTGAATGTTCAGTATCTGGTAATGCTGGTTTTTCAAACATTTCTGGTAATTCTGGCTATTCCCACATTTCTGGTATTCGTGGTTTTCGCATATTTCCGGTATCTCTGGTATTTCCCACATGTCTGATTTTTCCAGATTTCTGGTATTTCAAACATTTCTATCATTTCTAGTAATTGTGTTTTTCCCACATTTCAGGTATTTCCCACATTTCTGGTATTTCTGTTTTTACCCATATTTCTAGTATTTCTGGTATTTCCCACATTTCTGGTAATTATGGTTATTCACACATTTCTGGTATTTCTGGTTTTTCCACATGTGTGATATTTTCCAGATTTCTGGTAATTCACACATTTCTGTCGTTTCCCACATTTCTTCTATTTCTGGGTTTTTCCGCATTTCTGGTATTTTCCAAATTTCGGGCATTTCTGCTTTTTCCCGCATTTCTGGTTTTTCCAGCATTTCTGGTATTTCTGGTTTTAGCACATTTCTCGTAATTCTAATTTTTCCCTCACCCTTTGGATTTACGAGATTCCTGCTGTTTCTTGTATTTCTCACATAACGGTAGACATTATCCGGATGAAGACACCATTGCCACTATTGTCTTAAAATTATGTGGAAGATATTTCTGGAAGGTACATATGGGAATTATTTCTTCCGCACCAAGTTTAAGTAATCTTCACAGTAAGTAAAATGTTTTACTTCTAAAATCCAAAATACTCTTAAGGGATGTATACTTGCCTGTTTTACATTCATCTCTAATTTTCTTCCTGCAATGTTTCTAGTTTTCACGATGTGTCTTTCTTTCTACTTAGAAGTTAAAAGTTTATTTGCAGTGACCATCTTTTTTGTCTTGCTAGGTCTATATTTAAGGTTGGTCGCTATTGATTAACTGCCGTGCTGTCCTGAAGACCGAAGACCCAAGTGTGGTCATTTACTTCTGTGGAATGACTCGAAATGCTACACTTTTCAATGTCCAACTACTATTTGTGGAAATTTTCTTCGAAATTATATCTTAGAGATAAAAGACGATCACAAATTATTCTATACTTGTGTGTTCAGCAAGACATATATATATGTAGATAGATAGATAGATAGATAGAGAGAGAGAGAGAGAGAGAGAGTGAGAGAGGAAAGAGAGATAGAAACAGACTGAGATAGACCAACATACACACAAACACATTTTACACACACACACACACACACATATATATATATATATATATATATATATATATATATATATATATATATATATGGATATGTAGATATTCATATATATAGTAACGAGCTGAAATGACCAACACAAAATACAATATCCGAGAATTCAAAAGAAATGATAAGGAAGTAAGATTATAATAAGTATTAAATGCTTTAAAGTTGGGTTTATACTAAAATATAATTTATTCTAAGTAATAAATATCAAGTATTTATTCTAACTAGTAAGTATTAAATTGGTCATTTCAGCTCATGTAACAGCGTTTCCCCTTTCGAGGGGTGGTTAATTATTTTGAAGCTTTTAAAACATTCATTCTACAAATTACATTCAACATCATCACTTGATAAGATACCAATGGTATTGAAAGAAAATGGCTATTTTTCTAGTTATTACTCCGTATACACCAATCATATACTTGGGTAATATATATATATATATATATATATATATATATATATATATATATATATACATATATATAGATAGATAGATAGATAGTTAGATAGATAGATAGATAGATAGATAGATTAAAGGAGAAAATAATGCACTGAGACGAAAAAGTCTGGAATGTGCTTTGATCACTAGTACAGCCACGGTAAATTTGCGTCCAGGCATTCTTGGTAGATTTTATATATTCACAGAGTGGGATAGTCAGAAAAAAAGGTGATGGAGAAGTAAAGAAAGAGAATAGAGGTGAATTTGGTTAGATTTTGAGAAAAAATATTCTGTCAAAAATAATCTTTCAAAAATAATTGAAAACTACCTCCGTCTATCGTTTCATACGCATGTGTAAACGAGGTATCATCAAAATGACCGAGTCCCATGAAATCCTAACAGATAATAAGCGTCACAAGAAAATTTACAGTTTGTCATATTTCTATCATTATATATATATGTATATAAAGAAAGAAAAGACTGAGTAAAAAAAAGACATGAATTTAGTGACGTAGATAGATAGATAGATAATGAACAGACTGAGATAGATATGAACAGTGATAGATAGATAGATAGATAGATAGATAGATAGATAATGAACAGACTGAGATAGATATGAACCGACAGTGATAGATAGATAGATAGATAGATAGATAACGAACAGACTGAGATAGAGATGGACAGACAGTGATAGACAGATAGATAAAGTACGAGGTAATATGTTCTGTTTAACACTCACATGAGTTAGCATTTACAGACACACATACCCATACACACACACATATATATATGTGTGTGTGTGTATGTATACCATATATATATATATATATATATATATATATATATATATATATATATATATATATATATATATATATATATATATATGTGTGTGTGTGTGTGGATGAGGATATATGTTTGATCAAACATATCTCTTCATATCTCTTCATATATATATATATATATATATATATATATATGCAATATATATATATTTTTTATTTTTTTTTTTTTTTGTTACTTGGATCAGTGGAGATTTTTTTATAATTTTTTATTAATCTTTTCATTCTTTTTTCTATTTAGAATGTATTTGATTACGGTATACTAGTTTGATATATTTAGGTTTATTTCAGGATGTATTAGGCTCTTTTTGTCTAATGTTAATCGTTTTTATAGGTAGTCTAATTCAGATCAGAAGGTTGCGTGTTCAAATC
>CAHIKZ030000293.1:162500-165000 GCA_903632075.3 Acanthosepion pharaonis
ATCTTGTCTATGACTTAAACAAAGGAGAGCGTGGTGAGGAAGATAGACGATGCCGATGAGGACAAACGGAAACTGAATCTAATGAGTCCGGAAAAAATAAAATTAATAGATGAGGTTGATGTTGAGCGCGGAGTGATTGATTGTTTCATATTTGTGGAAGCAATGGCAAATGTGGATTTGAAAATGTGAAAGGAGACCTGTAATTAAATTGAGGAAAAATTATGTGAAAAATGAGAGAAAAGTAACTATCACATTGCTAGACATATGTCAAGTATGGCGGTATTAGATAGATAGATAGATAGATAGATAGATAGATAGATAGATAGATAGATTTATTTTGGGGAATAAGTATTAATAATAAGCTTAACATAAGTTTCGCGATGAAATCGATCATAAACGAAAATTACATGTTCATCGTTAAGGTTCGGAAGCTCATGAAGTATTGAGATAATGTTCATATATATATATATATATATATATATATATATATATATATTATTGGGATGATTTTCCAAGTTGTTCAAGATGATCTTCACCCTCTCTAACGTTCTAACTTTCTGTCCTGAAGTAACAAGTTGTTTCATAGGTTTCGCGAACGACATCATTTTTAATCTTTTTTTCACTGCTGTTTGAACTGATATAGCTGAAATTCCTCTCTCACGTTCCAAACGTCTTATGATTTAAGTTCGATTTTTTTCTTATTGATTTCTTTAACTGTAAGTTAAATTGAATATCCCTCTTGCTGTTGTGATCTCCTGGTCTAGTTTTCCTGTATACTCTCCCCTAATTTTTATACTTATTATTTTTCTCTTGATGGTTCTTGAATGTACTTTGAAGATGGAAGCCAGTGTATGAATGTCAGTACCATTAATGAAGACCTGAATGATCATTTTCCTCTCACCATTGCTCAGTTGGAAAGACGCTGGGTCTGACACAATAGAATTTTATCATGCTCTCTTTGTAGCATAATAACTCAAAGGATTTTCAGTTATTCTTACGGCAAATGGTATCAAGATGGCTATTATTATCTGAATACCTGTAATGAAGAAACAATTAGTTTAGTGTTTTTTAGATATTAAAGATTTTGTGGGATGGATAATTATGCAATTACACGATTTGGACAATTTTACTGTCACACTCGGTATATATATATATATATATATATATATATATATATATATATATATATATATAAAAACATTTTTTATGTTTAACATTCTTTTATAGATACAAATATTTAAGTAAATGCTCTGTTTATAATAAACAGTATTAATTAACATTTACCGGCCTGAATGTCCGAGAAATTTTCATAGAAAATATCTGTCCTCCAACAGGATTCGATCCTGTATCCTATACGGAACCGTCTTATATATATATATATATATATATATATATATATATATATATATATATATATATATATATATATATATATATATATATATATGGATGTATAAACACATTCGGATCATTGTCCCCATCTTTGTTGTTGTTATCACAAGGATTAGCATTTTTTTTCTTCCGGCCGTCTACAGGAAAAATGGTATAGTGTATAAAATCCTTTGTTTATGACATAATGGTTGTGTGTTCAATCTTTGGTTCGGGCAGTGTGCAAGGGGCATTCATTGGAAGCAGGGAATCAATAACTGAACAATAATAAATTAAAAAAAGAAATAGAAGATATGTGAAGTGGAATGAGAACGGTTTATCCCCCGTGGATAAAGTAGATGGTTCAGTTAATACACGCGAGGAAGACCGTAGAGTAAAACGGCCGGAACGTTGAATAACAACAAAGATGAGGATAGTAGTTCTAGTGTAAATAGTCGAAATAATTTTTTCTCTCTGAAGTTGCCCGGATTTCTTAAATAAAATCAGATGATTATTGTTTTATCGATTTGTCTTTTAACCACAGCAATTTAATTTATTATTTTTAGATTATCGGTTCAAATCATATCTTTATTCAATGCAGAAGTTACCGAAAGTCAGTTGAAAGGGTTTTAGATTCTATCAGATAAAAGAACTGTTATGATGTTGATTTGGGGTTAGTAGAGACAAACGCCAAATAACACGTAACAATAAAAAGGGTTTTAATAGGTTAGTAAAAAGGTACAGAAATCGCCTGAGTAGTCAATAACTAGCTCAGCTAAGAACTTCTCTGTCTATCTATCTTCCCCATGTCAACTGACATGCCACTATTTAAAGTCTCTGTTCACAGACGCAGACAAGTTCATCTTCAAGAGGGATGGTAGATTTCCGACACAACAAGAACAGAATACCCACTATGGTGGCCCTGTTAACACCACAAATTGCAAGGAGTAAAATGATTAAATGGTCCCGATAACTGTTGTCGTTTTTTTTTTTTCGGATTGACGGCAATGTTACATAGAACGCAAAAAGCTGTGGAACTCATTTTTCAACATGGCGTCGTTCAGGTTGATTGTGGTTTCGGTATTTGTTTGTGGTGTAGATACGCGGCGTGTTTTTTTTCTGCCTAAACAAG
>CAHIKZ030000293.1:170000-172500 GCA_903632075.3 Acanthosepion pharaonis
TTCGTTAGTATGAATAGATTTTATTAATAATTAGCATAATAAATAATTATTATTTATTCAATTACACACACGCATATATATATATATATATGCATATATATATATATATATATATATATATATATATATATATCGGATGCGATGAGTACGAAAGTAATATATAAATTCCAACGTTCACAGCATTAATCCAAAATAAAACATTTTTGCTTCTCACCCGTCGAAGTGCAGTTCAAATGCACTGAAACAAAGTTGCATCTTTGTAGTGAGTAAAATGGTTTTGTCTATATGATAAATTATATATATATATATATATATATATATATATATATATATATATGGTCATGATAAAATTATGTACATATACGCACATAAACACGCACTTACGTATAAATATATAAAAAGATCCACCTATATATATATATATATATATATATATATATATATATATATATATATATATGTATAAATCAAACAAGTGGCTAATAGGAGGAAAGTGAAATAGAATGCGGAGACTTTAGAAGGAAAAAAGAAACCCATTCTGAAACAGGCAACAGATGATAACTCTTTACTCCTGATAAAATGATAGGGGAGGACTGTGGAGGACAAGATGATAAACGAACATATCTAACCCTAGTAAATATGTGGTTTATATATATTTACTTTCTTATGAATAAAAATGATTTACGCGTATATTTTTTTATCATAATAAACATTAACAGATCGCAAAGAAGTTATTAACGTTGTTTCTCATATGAATAGATATTAACATCACGAATCGCAGTATTTTTCCCCATTGAAGTCTTATGAAAGAGTAACCCTTGACTGTTAGTGAAATTCCATCTATTCCCTGCTTATATAGACTTTCAAATTCGCTTTTACACCAGGACATTTATGTACAATAACTACCCAATGCGTGAAAAATATGTTTTAACGTCTCAGTATAACACAAAAAGTTTTTAATGGTTTTTAACTCCTTGAATCTTTTATAACGTGTAGAGCTGGGCCCGGGAAACTCCATGATTTTTGTTCATTTATTACTAATTGTATTATTAAAGTTTTTGTGTGGCATATTATCATATTTCTATGCAATTTTAATTAAGCAGACGTTAAAAACATGAGAGCCTTATCGTCTCCTTTATTAACCTGCTCTTTCTTCTCTGGAGTCCCCGCTGTTGGTCTCAATATCCTCGACAAAAACCGGAGAAGTATATACAATGTGAGTGGCCCTTATCTGGTATCTCGTCTACAGTCACCTTATCACAGACGTGCCGTCGCTTCTCTCTGTCTTGTCTACAAATAATTTCACGGTAACTGCTCCGACGAGCTACTCTCGCTGGCTCCCAACCTGCATGAATTTAAACGTGCTAATAGGTTGGCATCTTTTACGATCGAAACTGTTAAATGTAGCCGTCTCTGTATCACATGGCACAATGGATAAAGGTGTTAGTTAAATCCAGTGACATGACCAAAAGAGTGTGAGTTCAATACCCGGTTAAGACAGTGGAGAACTTGGAGATTGGAATTACCAGGAGATAACTGATAACTGACAACCGTAAACATGGGACGTGGAACTAGAACAGTCTACCCCAGTGAGCGAAATAAAGGGTTCAGTTCGACATTCCAACCACCTGAAGAAGGCCGGGGCGTACAACGGCCGAAACGTTGTAATAAATATGGCGACAAACATGAGGACAATAGTCCGAATAATGTAAATAATATAGCCGTCTCTTTTACTTCAATAGTTTCATGTCTCGCACTTCCTGTCTAGGGAACTCTCTTACTTTTAGTTGCTTACTTGATAGCTATAATGTTCAATTATTTAAATGCAATGTCAATCGACATCTTCAGATGTTTTGATCTAATTCCCCGTCCTTTTCTTCCTCATTTCCTCTATCATGCCTCTTTACTCTTGCTCCCAATCCTCTGTAAACCCTTCCGCGCTAGTCGCACTCCCGCCTTGCTTGGGGTGAAATGCTTAAAAAATAATTCTTTTCATTCCTTCATTCTTTCGTTTTTCCTTTCTTTCTTTGTTTTGTGGTAGGATCCACCTAATTTGCATAGTGGAGTACCCACAAGCTAGGAGTAAATAGTAGAACACACTTGGTTCTATAGTCTAGGAGAAGGGAAAACTCTGAATTCAAAACCAGCCTCGAGAGTGTTGGGCTCCGTCATTCTATCTTGCCCAAGAAACACCATTCATACTATCTATCTATCTATCTATCTATCAGTCTGTTCATATCTATCTATCTATCTATCTATCTATCTATCTATCTGTTGTGGTAGGATCCACCTAATTTGCATTGTGGAGTACCGACCATATAAATATAAGTTGGTACCGGGAAGAAGGAGGAATCAAGAGATTCAATCCAGAGACTCTGCCCGACTGCGACTAAAGTCAAACATTCTCCAGGAACGGTCTTCTCAGGAATATACAAAAGACTATATGTAAATATTGTGTACACTTTCTTGTTTCAATACAATTTGTTCTAAGTACATTTTG
>CAHIKZ030000293.1:187500-337500 GCA_903632075.3 Acanthosepion pharaonis
AATCCAAAAGAGGGTTCGATACCGATAGTAGAGAGATAATTATTTATTTATTATAATTTTATCATAGAGACAAAACCATTTTACTCACTACCAAGATGAAACTTCGTTTCATGGCATTTGAATTGCACTTCACGGGTGAGAATCGAAAATGAAAAACATATCCTGTTTGTGGCCTCACTCCTAAGAGTCGATGCACATTAAACGTTAAACTTATCTTTCAACTTTCTACACACCACATCAGGTTCTTGAAAATGACTGAGACGGTCAAATGTACCTGAACACACAAGGCAGACCTGAACGTTGAACAATTTGTCCACTTTTCCGATCAGTAACTTTTTAGTAAATAATATATTTTCGAAAATTGGAAAAAATACATTGAAAATATTAAATAGAGAAAACGTCCGTTTCTTTTTACGCAAAATTGTTTGGATACTCACAGGAATACACGCATAAATATATTGTGTCCGTATACACACACACACACACACACACACACACACACACACACACACATATATATATATATATATATATATATATATATATATATATATATATAAACGGATAAACACATTCACACATATATGTACGTAAGTATAAATAACTGACTTTGAAAACTACTTATCCTATCCTCACCTACAAATTTTAACGTTTGGACATTTGTTTAAGTAAATGCTTCGCATTGAGTTATTTTCTGCCCGATTTCGTTTATGCATATATATATATATATATATATACGTTTGTATATGTATGTATATATATATATATATATGTATGTATATATATATATATATATATATATATATATATATATATATATATATATGTATTGTTTACAGATCTATCGTCATCGTTCTTACACTTTCGTTTATAAGTTTCCACTTGAAATTCTATTAAATTGTCTTCCATGTGTCCGCTCCTCTGAATTGGTCAAGAGACTGAAGTGCATGAGAATTTATCTGTCAAGGAAATTGTGTTTTCTCACTGAAGTTATACTTGCCAATAGATTCCTCGGATTTATGTGGAAATTTGATTTTCATTGACATCGTTCGCCATTAATACATATTTTCATACAGACAATGAAGCATATAGCCAGAAAATTTAATATAACCGACGCCCTAATATATATATATATATATATATATATATATATATATATATATATATATATATATATATATATATATTTGCAGGCAGTAATCCTTCGTTTATACATGTTTCATTAAAAACGACAGACACGGTACTATGTTTAGCTTTTTATTTAATTTTTCTTTGGTTCGAACAAGAGCTTTCTTTTCTGGACCAAGAGTGTGAAAACTCTCCAAATGTTTTATATTTACGAGCGCTTTCGGCTATACCTTTAGTCATTGTCAAGGATGATTCAATTTTTCAATTTAATTAAGCATTATGTGTATGTTTTACTGTGTTGTAGAGATGTTTTTTAATTTCTGAATAAGCTTAGTACATTGTGGCCTTGTTCGTAGTTAATATTGTTAAAAGTAGGCATTTTTCTTTTATATTACTAAAGCTTCCCTTGTACTTAATCTTTTTTTTTTTTGCCGGTTGATGAATTTATTATATTTGTGTTTTCTACTAGTATCTTTCTAATGAAGTCTGGTAAGTTTGTGTGCGTGTTTAAGTGGGTTCTAATGGAGCTATGATCAGATTGGTGTAAAGTATGGCGTCCGGATAAACATATTTATGAGTCCGGTTTGATCGGGTTTTAATATATATATATATATATAAGAAGGTAAATTTCTTTCCTATATACGACAACATAAGAATATATGAAAAAGAGGTTGAAAAGGAAACCAGAGTCTTTAAGAATATTTATATACAGTAACTTTACCTGTTTCAGATATCTCTTATTTTCTAAAATTAAATTGGGATAGAGAGAAGTGTGGCTATGTCCTGATATGTCTCGCAGCAAACTGGTGTATGACAATTCTTTCTGTTTTACGTATAAATGGTTCACATCGCTATTTGTTCCAAATTCATTTTGATTTATTGAGCATAACTACGTTATCAAGCATAGTCATTTTTTAAATAAAAAATTGGTTGTAACATATTGTTGTAAAAATTTGGAGTATCATTATTCAGTGAGCGTTGCTAATATGTGTTGATAGTTCACGTGTCAGGGATCCCTTTTTATTACACTTTGTAGTCATCCCTAAAAGTTCAATATGCAAGAATTGTGTGTCTGTGTGTGCGTGTTTGTGTGTATTAAATACTTTCAGTTACTGCATATCTATGAATGTGTTATGCGTTAATTTCGCAAAACAAAATATTTTATTTCTATGCAATGGATGTAACTTACATGTTTTTTTTAGATTTAATTAAAAACAAGAAGATATTTTTAATTGTATTATTTTAATCTAGTATTTTTATATAAAACTTTCTTCCTACAAATTTAAGAACTCTGTTGCTATAAACGTGGTTCACTTTATTTGTTTTGGGCCACAATTCTCTTATACAAAGTGCGTCCATAATTTTAAGTTTATGCTTATTATCATCTTGATAGAGCACTGATGTATTTTCAACTAATATTTGTCTAAAATATTCTGAGATTGAACTATCATCGTTCATGTGAAACGTAATCTTTCTCGTCATTGTCCTTGTTGTAAATGCGTATAGATATCTTTATCAGTGATGCAATCTTGCAAAGGACATTTAAATTTCTATATGATATTGCTCAATTATAAGACTCTAGTTGACGCATAAGAATTATTATAGATGACTAGGCTGGTTGTATTAAATTTAGTATAGGTTATAATTAATTCATTTCTTTTTACTTGGATCGGTGGCGGATATATTAGTGTTCTTGATTCTTTTAGAATTATTTCCTCCTACTTATACTTAGAATTCATATATATAGATATATATAGATACATTTAGAGTAAGTATTATGCCCATTTTTTTTTATTTCAACATAAATATTAACATAAATAAAAACTCATATATATATATATATATATATATATATAAATATATATATATATATATATATGTGTGTGTGTGTGTGTGTGTGTGTGTGTGTGTGTGTGTGTGTGTGTGTGTAAGCCTTTCACCTCAAGCAAGATGGAAGTGCCTCTAGTACACAGGGGGTTACAGAGAATGAAATGAAAGAAAAACTAGATATGGAAAATTGAGGAACGGATAGAATATTAAGACAAAAGGAGATAGCTTTTGACGTTGCATTTAAATTTTGGGAGTTTGTAGTTATCAGGGAAGCGAATAAGCGGAAGGGAGTTTTACCGACTGGAAGTGCTAGAAAAAGAAACGGTGTAGATTAGCGTTAACATTTAAGTATTTCTAAAGTAAAAGGGTGGGGGCTAGATCTCATTCTAGTAGCACGCTTAATTTCATCTAGTCGGGAAACCAGAGATAAAAAAAAGCTTGTCAGAGCAGTTGCCATTAATATATTTGTAGAATATACAGAGAGAATCTTCATCACATCGATGAGAAAATGACTGAATCGAGATGCCAAGTCAGGATTGATTACATTGCAGATATTTCTGTGTATGTTGTCAAGGACATCGAGATTAACAACAGGAACACCAGGTCATATATGGCAATAATTTTTAATGCATAGATGAATAATAGATTTGTAAAGTTGTAAGATGGACTCTGACGAGAAAACCTTCGATTACCACACGGGGAATCAACTTTCCTTGCAGTAGATGAAGCTATTGATTCAATGTAGTTGTTCCACTTCTAGTCAGTTGAAAACGTTCGACCAAGAAGACAGAGTGAGACGCTCGCCTAGATTCAAACATTAGCCATACTGATGGCGAGTAGGGAAGTTTCACTATGGTAGCTAAATGAGATTAGTTTCTTTTTATAGAAATAGTATTTATATTCGGTGTGTTTGGGCAGAAAGCACTCCTTTTATACATATGTGATTAAAGTCCCCGGAATCGTCTTTTTTAAGTCTTTTTATTTTGTTTTTCTATACTTAAAATCTTTTTTTTTTTTGTTTCTGCTACATATTTTTTAAAAATTCTGATTTTTAGAATTTATTCTCAACGATTTTTTGGTTTTTATGCTAAACCAGTTTTATATCTGTCTATATTTTTGAGATGAGATATTATTTTACATTATGTACATTGTTGTACGCTCCGGCCTTTTCAGGTGGTTGGAATGTCGAACTGAACTCTTTATTTCGCTCACTGGGGTAGACTGTTCTAGTTCCACGTGCCATGTTTAATGGATATCAGATATCTCCTGTTAATTGACCCTCTGAAAGTTCTCTACTGCCTTATCCGGGTATTGAACTCACATTCTTTGGGTCCTGTCACTTGATCTAACCAACGCCTTTATCCACTGTATCATGTGTCCTTGTGGACACATGGCACAGTGGATAAAACCACCTGAAGGAGGCTGGAGCGTGCAACAGCCGAAACGTTGTAATAAATATGGCGACAAAGATGAGGACAATAGTCCGAATAATGTAAATAATGTACCAGTTTTATAGTTTACAAATGTTACGTCATCTCGTTACAGTTCCGGTTAATGTGGCTTTTCATTCAATCATTAAATAAACTGGACAACACGATTTTTGGTGCCAAGAAAGAAAATACGTTTTTTTAGCCAATTTGATGTTGCTAATTCCGAAAATGATTTTAGTATTTCATGGTTAGCTACCTTTTTTGTTGTACTGAAATTGCTCATTTTTGGAAGAAATATCAAGTTACCATCTTGGCTGATTGCAAAAGGTCATAGAAACCCACTAATAAAGTGAGAGACTCACTACATTCTATCTCCGAGAGAGAGAGGGGTACAGGCATAACGAAAAACAGTTTTTAATAAGGCTTAATAAGTAAAAAAAATAGTATCATAAATGTATTATACCAGCCATAATGTACGGTTTAAAATATAGAACATTCCCATGAAAACTAAAAAATCCCAACAGTCAATGGAAAGGCAACGCTCAGAATAACTGCAGCTTATTCTCTCCCACATACACAGACAATCGATGTAAATGCATTTTATTAAAGCAATAAAAACAGATATAATTAAAAGTGACCAAAAGAAGAAACCTCAGTTATAATATTTATGAAAATAGGAACAAAGCAACGGAATTAAACTAACCGGTTATTGCTCCGCATTTATTAGAACTCGACCAGCCCAAGGAAAGTAAAATTTTTATGCACACCGACTAAAAATGAAAACAGGAAGAAGAAAGTACACGTGGATCAGTAACATTGGTCAACACAATTTTTGGTGCCAAGAAACAAAGCACATTTTTTAGCTAATTTGATGTTGTTGATTCCGAAAATGACCTCAGGTTTTCATGGTTAGCTACCGTTTTTGTTGTACTGAAATTGCTCAATTTTGAAAAAAAAGATCAATTTACGATCTTGGCTGATGGCATTATTTAGTTAATATAGATTGTAGAAACCCATTAATTTTCGGGTAGGCCGAGCAATTTATGCCAGCCATGTGAAATATTTTTTTTTATAAGAGAAAAGTGTTTTTGAGTCAAAAATTTTAAAATATATGAACCGAAGATTTACAATGGATTGACAAAATTCAAATTAACTGATAAAATTTACTTTAACACTTTAATAAACCTGATAATTAAGGTGACATAAAAAATGTAACCCTAAAATCTGTTTGATATTCGTAAATTTATGAACACTTTTATGCCTTCACTACGGAAGGAAACCAAGCATATTGAGAGCATTTTGTTTTCCCAGTTGGAAAGAAACTCCGACTAAAGATATCCAAATTGAATGCTCCGATTCCATTGTGCATGATACTGCTGGAGTATCACAAGGCACTTTAATAATGTTGAATATGAGAATCAAGAAAGAGAAAATTTTTATCATGTTCACCATGTTTCTGCTGTTAGTTTATTAAATGGTTTAATAAAAATACTCGTTGATCTTGGTATATCCAATCGTGTTATTTTTAAAGATTAGGGTTTGATTGTTATTGCAGAAATTGTATTTCTCAATAAGTAGACCAATATTTCTTGGCTTAAATACAAATTGAGAGATTTTTACTATTTTATTTTGAGAAATATTGCATTGGTCAATATCATATATACTGCAAACAAATGAAAAAATTTTTTTTTCAAAAAATGAGGCATTTCTGTACAGCAAAAACAAGAAAAAGTAAGGTCATTTTCAGATTCCGCGCAATCAAATTAACTAGAAAAAGATTTTTAGTGTCTCGACACCATTTTAAGTTTTTTTTTCTTATTTTATTTTATTTTTGACCAATGCTATCTAATATATTAATTCATTTATTTGCTAGTATTATATTAAGTTTAGGTTGTGAGCTTTGGTCTTTCATGCTTTATTAAAGTTTATTGTAAATACTTATGCTATTTTAAAGATGTTGTCTGATTTCCTGTTATTTTGTGTGTGCTGTTTGATAATTTAATTGTCCTAATATCGGATAAATGTTGTGTTAATCGATTACCTGCTTTTGGTCAATACTTAAATAGAAATTGTTGAATGAGCAACACATGCTGAATGTATACGGAGGTTAATTCATATTAAAAAATTCTCACCATAATCCAGAGAAATCGTCCAAAATATGAAAGAAGTTTTAATAGTCCTTTAAAAATATGCCCTCGAAATGGCTTCTGTTCTTGCTTTTCTGCAAGTCTGAAATCCTGTTCTGTTGTGCTGGTTATGGTCCGTGAAACTATCTGCTTTGTATCTCCTGCTAGAGACCCCTAATCAACTCTGAATTGGTAAAGCATCTCACATCGCAGAGTCTTCTCTGACAAGAAATATGGCTTTCGCTTCTCTAGAACAACTGATGATACTTTAATGGTTATTGCTGAAAAAGTCTGTCAAGCTTGAGATGAGAATATTCAATCTCGGGCTTTTGATTTAAGCATTTTGAAAACATTTAACAGGGTTTGGAATAATAGCCTTCTTCACGAGCTGGAAGGTTATGGTAATTCCGAACAACTTTTTGAACTGATTCAGTATTTCCTATCAAATCGCGAAATGAAAGTTATCTTGAATGGCCATTCTTCTAGATCTATTTACAATAATGTACTTATTCCCCAGGGCTTATATCGTTGGATCCACGTTCTTTCTAATTTGCATAAGTGACCTTCCTAATGTCGCTAGTTCTATGTTTTGTAATTATGCTGAAGATACAACTATTCATTCATCTTAATAATGAATCTGACAGATTTCATATCAAATTGGTAGCTGATCTCAAAGATGACCTACAATCTACTGTTAACTGGGTTAAGGAATGGTTTGTTAATTTTGATACATCCAAAACGAAACTGTTCTCTATGAATCATCTAAGAGGTGTGTTTCTGCTTGCCAACAGCATGGCTGATTCTAACCTCAAAATAGTGTCTCGTTGTGCCTTCTCAGGCAAACATTTTCACTGACATGAAGTGGAAAGATTATATTGAATGACTTGTATTGGGTATAGCTACAAAAATTGTTTCAGTGTGTCGTGATAGGCAATGATTCATACGACAATTTAACTTACATATTTATACGTCATACACACACACACGGACTTATATACATACACACACATATATATATATATATATATATATATATATATATATATATATATATATATATATTAGTAGCATTGCCCGGCGTTGGCCGTTCTTGATTCAAAAATCGTACGACTCATACAGCAATCGCTATCACTTGGCATGAAATATTTTTGTCCTTCATTGCCTTTAAAGGAGTGCACTTTGCCGTGCTGATGTTGCCACATGCCTTACTTCTTGCCTATCTCACACTGCGAATTTTTTCTAAGCTTTAAACTAAACATTAAATCTGTTACGAAAAAAGAACTAAACAAAATGAACACAAAACGATCAGCTTTAAAAAAGGACTCGTAACTGGAAAAACCGAATGAAAAAAGAATGTTAACAACAAATACTTTTTCACACCCAACCTAATTCTACGGAATCAGAATCAACGTTGAGTTTAAGCAAGCGAATGAGCCAATTGGAGTAAAGTGCCGTGCAGATTTACATTTTTTCCACTTGTAACGAATGCAGCTATCGATTTTTTTTTTTTGCATGACAGCATACATTCGTGTCAGACAGCTGTTGGCTCTCACGCTGTCCAATAGAATCTTCCTGCTTATTAGTGGCAGCCAGCTATAAGCTCTCACTCTGACCAGTACAAAATGGCCGCAAACTACATGAAAACTGACGTAGAAGCAAGAAAAAATCGATTATTTCCACTCTCGATGGGAGTTGGGAAATGCAAAGTCGGTCTTGGTATTTCCGCTAACTTGGAGCATGCGCATGTAAATTTTGGTGCAAATCCGTCGAAAATTGCGGCCGTGCATTCTTTACACACACATATATCCTGCCTTTTTTATATATATATATATATATACACACACACACACACACACACACACACATATATATATATATATATATATATATATATATATATATATATATATATATAGTTATTTGGCATACTCGTATCGTTTTTTTAATTTGGGGGGTGCTTTGGACTTGCATGCTAGACATTTACTTTCAGCTAACGTACATGTTCTTGGTTCTTTCTTTTTTATACTTTTTTCGCTTTGGTATTGGTTTGATTATTTGCAAATCAAGACACCTTTTAGGTTTTCCGAACGAGTATAGTTTCTTATACTTATAAGATTACTACTACTAATAATATATATATATATATATATATATATATATAGAACGCGATATTTACATATATCAAAAACAATATTGGTGCAAAAATGCTTCAAACATAGTCCAATGAAGTCCTAAAGAATGAAACGCGTCACAAGAATGTTTTCCACTTTTTGTCATATATATATATATATATATATATATATATATATATATATATATATATATATATATATATAAACCAATATGAATAAAAGCAAAATAAAAACTTCTCTTAATGAAGCTTTTTCGTCCTTTGCCAAAATATGTCTCAGGGGGACCAATTGTGTCAGCTAAGATTAGTATATATATATATATATATATATATATATATATATATATATATATATATATATATATATATGTCTGACAAAATGAGATAGGGTGTTTAAGAATATTTATTTACAGATCCGAAGACTCAAATATCTTCAATTCTCAGTTTAGCGTCTCGTATTCTGAAAAAATTTATCAAGGCAAATGATGCATGAAATTTATTTTGTAACAAATATCCATGTACATGATCAAAAATACTATTGTTTTTTTCAAACTTTTGCAATTTAAAAAGCTACGGAATTTGAATCAACGGTTAAATTCATAACCTCATGTTGCTTAAAATATATAACACATGAACTAATCCCAAACAAAATAAGGATAATATTCAAAAATTCCATTTACTCATATTAAATTGTAAGATATTGTAATGTCATTCGGTGTCCTCTATAAGTTGCCTAAACTTTTCGCCGAACCTGAGGAATATTTATCAGTCTTTTTAAATGTTAAGATTTCAAATAATTGCATTTGGTTTAATAAAATCCCTCGACAATCGAAACGATTTGGCTAAGATAAGTTTGTCTTTTGCCATTATTCATATGTTCCTTAAACAAATAAAATCTATTTCAAACAACAACACCATTGAGAAGTGTATATATATACACACACGTTTACTGATTGATTCTGCGTTGGATTTTCCTCACTTGCCAAATAATCGTCGGTTGTTTGTTCCATTTTCTTAAACTTTATGAAAGTATTTTCTTCCCTTGACACGACAGAACAGTTTTTCTAAGCGTATGCAATTTATTTGTAGTTTTTTTATGGATCTCATCTTACACCATGAAACTCCACCGTCATGTTCATCTAATTCTTAATGGTTTCTCTTCTGTGGAGTTAACCACTTATTTTACCCTTTTCTCCTTTAGAGAAACCTTTATATATATATATATATATATATATATATATATACAGTGTGTGTGTGTGTATTCTTTTTCCTTTTTCTTACTGAAACGCTCGGTAGATAAGAATTGTCTCCCTTTACCATGACAGTAATCACGTGACCATTAGCCAGGACAGCATTTCTCATATTAACACAGTTTCTTTCCGCTATTTTGGAGTGTGTAAGAAAGAAGAAAAAAAAAAACAAATATATATTCCGTACAGCGGAAGCACTTGAGAAAAGAAAATCTCCCCCATGAGAAATACCGATAAAGCATGCAATCTTCGACGTTTCTCTCTCTCTCCCCCTCTCTCTCTCTCTATCTCACTCTCCACACACACACACACACACACACTAGTGCGCGCACAGACACATACACAGACACAGACACACATAGATAGATAGATAGATAGATAGATAGATAGATAGATAGATAGATAGATTGGCACATGAATTAATTTAAACAATCTGTATACAACGAAAAATAAAAAAAAATCCTTTTAGATAGAATGTCCAAAAATGTTATTTGTTTACATTTGGATACGCATCTAGTAGATATGAATGTACGTGAGAAAATCATGGAGAATTTTAGTTCAAAAACAGTAAAATCAACCTTGCTAAACGAAACGCTCCTCTAACATATTTGTTGGATTTTGTCCATTTCATAATATATATATATATACATTTCATGAAATAATATATTTTGTCATATGAAATATATATATATATATATATATATATATATATATATATATATATATATATATATATATATTATTTTTCATATATATATATGTCACCACAAAAATGTATCCTTTCGGTTACATCTTTAATGTATTAGACATCCGACAACATTCATATTCCTCTCACTTAAACCGTCTTTGACTCCCCTCTCTAAAACTTCTCTCTGTTAAATTTTAATCCCCACCTTCTCTCGTCTGTTACCCCTCTCTATAGCCCTAACAGTAGTCCCACACTCTCATACTTACACTCTCTCTAAATTTAAGTGTTTATTTCCGGAGTTGTTTTTTCTGTTTTCTTTTTGAATTTGTAGGTCTGATGAATTGGATCGCATTTATGACCATGGACTATTAGTGTTTTATTATGTCCTTACTCTGTCCTGGGCTCCTGGGCTTTGAGTTCTACCTGGATTCTATCCTCTTGGAATTTTTTACTCAAAAATATATATATGTGTATGCATGTATGCATATATATATTTATATATTTTGCATATATATGTGTATATATACACCACTAATATTATATATATATATATATATATATATATATATATATATATATATATATATATATATATATATATATATATATATATATATAATTGATATATGTATCAATTTTTCGACTGCTCTTAAAGTTAAATTTCTACCTCCGATACAAACACTGTCTACAACACCGGTGTTGAGAAAGACCGACGTGCTTCTTGTCGGTCGAAATAGATCTATCCCCCTTATGAGGTAATTTTGGGTTTTGTTGTGTAATACAACACACACACATACACATACACACACACACACACACACACACACACATATATATATATATATATATATATATATATATATGAAGAAAAATATACAGAAAAAACAAACAAAAATCCTAATATGCAATTGTGTTGTTTTAATGTTAATATAATATCAACGTCGGACGTTTCGGTCTGGTAGACCATCATCAGGACATATTCATAAAACATAATTAACATCAGACTATATTTAATTCAGCATGAAAAGACGATGGACATAAGAGTAAGACTAATCAAAACAGACAACTGAAATTGTTCAAGATCAGCGTTCCGTTTCAATATGATCACGTCGGCGTCACGTGGGCGATGTTGTGAAAACGTATTCCTAGAATATAGTATTTTGAATTAAAAATGAAAAGAATTTTATTTTAATCTAAAACTTATATGTACGTTTTTTCGAGCATTAACCTTACTAGAAAAGGGGAATATTAAAAGAAGCCATATATATATATATATATATATATATATATATATATATATATATATATATATATATATATATATATATATATATATATATATCGATAGATAGATAGTTTCCCCATAAATATTTAAAAAATACTGGGGGACGTTGTCATAAAAGTCTGCTATTCACCAAACAGTCAATTTCAAAGATAATATCGCCTCTTTTCCAGAATTTATTTCAAAGGTATGAGAAAAATAAAAGAGGGATAACTTTCCCTTTATTATTAACGAAAACAGTGTTTTGTCATCTATAAAATGGCAAACGTTATCTCAGTGCAACTGCCCATATATTTACTGTGAAATACGCTGGTGTTACTCAAAGATTAAAACGATAAGTTTTTCGTTCAAGTACCACGGATTTTCAACGAGTTACACTCAAAAATGCCATTATAATCCAAAACAGTAGAAATGTATCAGTGATCCGAAGTGTGTACACCCTATTGCATATAATATAAAAAACTGATTTATTTGATACAATATAATGTAAGAAATTCTAAGTTAAATCGATGCTGCTGATTCAATATGCAACTATTAGGGAAGTCATAGAAGTGTAAGCGAACTTCTTTCATGGATTATAGAGAGTGGAAAATCTCAAATTTAGTACCTATTTCTAATAGACAAACTTTATTTCTAATGGTATCTTTCCTTATCTGTCTATATTTCTGAGATGTGTTATTATATATATTATTTACATTATTCGGACTATTTTACTCATCTTTGTTGCTATATTTATTACAACGTTTAGGCCCTTCAGTATCTGTCTATATTTCTGAGATGAGGTATTATATATATTATTTACATTATTCGGACTATTGTTCTCATCTGTGTCGCCATATTTATTACAACGTTTCGGCCCTTCAGTATCAGTCTATATTTCTGAGATGAGGTATTATGTACACTATTTACATTATTCGGTCTATTGTCCTCATCTTTGTTGCCATATTTATTACAACGTTTCGGCCCTTCAGTATCTGTCTATATTTCTGAGATGAGGTATTATGTACACTATTTACATTATTCGGACTATTGTCCTCATCTTTGTCGCCATATTTATTACAACGTTTCGGCCCTTCAGTATCTGTCTATATTTCTGAGATGAGGTATTATGTACACTATTTACATTATTCGGACTATTGTCCTCATCTTTGTTGCCATATTTATTACAACGTTTCGGCCCTTCAGTATCTGTCTATATTTCTGAGATGAGCTATTATGTACACTATTTACATTATTCGGACTATTGTCCTCATCTTTGTTGCCATATTTATTGCAAAGTTTCGGCCCTTCAGTATCTGTCTATATTTCTGAGATGAGCTATTATGTACACTATTTACATTATTCGGACTATTGTCCTCATCTTTGTTGCCATATTTATTACAACGTTTCGGCCTTTCAGTATCTGTCTATATTTCTGAGATGAGGTATTATGTACACTATTTACATCATTCGGACTATTGTCCTCATCTTTGTCGCCATATTTATTACAACATTTCGGCCCTTCAGTATCTGTCTATATTTCTGAGATGAGGTATTATGTACACTATTTACATTATTCGGACTATTGTCCTCATCTTTGTCGCCATATTTATTACAACGTTTCGGACCTTCAGTATCAGTCTATATTTCTGAGATGAGGTATTATGTACACTATTTACATTATTCGGACTATTGTCCTCATCTTTGGTTGCCATATTTATTACAACATTTCGGCCCTTCAGTATCTATCTACATTTCTTAGATGAGGCATTATGTACACTATTTACATTATTTTCGGTCTATATTTCTGAGATGAGGTATACACTATTTATTCGGACTATTGTCCTCATCTTTGTCGCCATATTTATTACAACATTTCGGCCCCTTCAGTATCTGTCTATATTTCTGAGATGAGGTATGATGTACACTATTTACATTATTCGGACTATTTTTCTCATCTTTGTCGCCATATTTATTACAACGTTTTGGCCGTTTTACGCTCCGGCCTTTTTCAGTTTTGTTCGCACTATAATGCTTGCACAATCGCACATATATACGTCATTTAAAAGACTTAGATGTGTCTTTCAAGTTTAGTCTCAACTTTATTGCCTGTGGAATGAATAATCTCTAATACGTCCTTTAAAAGCCTTAGAAGTTTCTTTCAAGTTTAATCAAAACTTTATTGCTTCTACAATCAGTCAACTATAGTACGCAGTTTAAAAGCCTTTTGAACTGTCTTTCAAGTTTACTCAGCTCTTTATTGCTTGTACAATCAGTCAACTGCCGTACGTCGTTTACATGCCCTACAAGTGTCTTTCATGTTTACTCAGCTCTTTATTGTATGTGCAATCAGTCAAGTGTAGGATGTCGTTTACAAGCCATCGGAGTGTCTTTCAAATTTACTCAGCTCGTTATTGCTTCTACAATCAGTCAACTGAAGGATGTGGTTTTCAAGCCTTTGAAGTGTCTTTCAAGTTCTCTTAGCACATTAATGTTTGCGACACCAGACAATTGCAGGACGTCGTTTACAAGCCTTAAAAGTGTATTTCAAGTTTACTCAGCTCTTTATTACTTGTACAGTCAACTAAAGAACGTCGTTTACTAGCCTTAGAAGTGTCTTTCAATTTACTCGGCTCTTTTTTGCTTCTACACTTAGGTGTATGACATCGTTTACAAACCATTTTTCACTCTTCTATGTTCCATGTTTTTTGCTTCTCAACAACTTTTAGCCAGTCTGTTTTGTGGTGTTATGTAGTCGTAAACTTTGTAGACGTTTATTGTTTCCGAAGCATTTCTCTGGTAGATACCGTGTAATTGTTCCTGACCTTGTTTTTACAGCTCGACAATTTTCCCTCTTTCAATTTTTTTTTTTTAATCTTTGCCATGGTTTAACCTAATGTAACGCAGGATATACCAGATCCTTTTTCGCTAATACATAATTGACTAAATCTCGGTAAGTGTTTATCAGTTAAGTTTTCCGTTATTATGTGGGTTTAAACTTTTGAATAGCTAATATTTTGCCTAATTTCCCAGTATTCAAATTTGCCCTATTAAATTCGAAATGATACTTTTTTTTCTTTTCTTATTTTATTATTTGAAGCTCTATTCAGATAAATATTTGAATTTTTGTACTTTGCAGCTCTACCCTCTTGGTAACTCTGATCATACGTTAGTGTTAACGGGTCCACCCCTTTTTATACAAGTGAACTCGCCCAGTGTGTACTTGTACTGCTGTCGGTAAATACCTGGGTGTGAGAGTTTGAGGTAACCACTTTGTAGCAGTCACAGTTGCGAGCACGTAGACTCAGAAGGAAGTCATACTTCGATACTGAATTTCCCAGACTGTATATATATTATTATTGCTACTAATTTCTGGATCTACTAACCGTATTACCAATTGTATTATTACTTCAATACATTTATTTGCTATATTTCAATCCTGCGTTTGACATTCATTTGAGACCGGATTTCATCTTGGTATCCTCAACTATTAGTATCTGTAAACATCTATTTCCACCCACCCCCTGCCAGCCAAGAACCTACTGGGATATCTTAACTGTTATCAACGTGCGGATTGAGTCTTTTTCTGTAATTTCCTTCGTCATCTCCATTGGAAAAAATCACGTAATCCGGGAAAACAGAGTAAAAAAGCACGTCAGAACAGTAGCAGTAAAATGTTTGGAGAAATTTCAGAGGGAAGCAACGTCAGGTTGATGAGAAAGTGACTGGTGTTGAGATGCCAGGACAGGATCGATTAAATTGCAGATTCTACAAGTAGCAGAGGAACCTGACTAGATACAGCAAAAGCATTCAATACACCAACGAATGGTACATTTGTAAAAGTGCAAGATGGCTTCTAACAAGCAAAAAATTCTGGCATGACACAGCGACATAGTTTTATTTATTCGATCTACTCGTTCCACGTCAAGTTAGTTAAAAACGTGACGCCAAGAAGGCACAGCGTGCTGCTCTCCATGAGTCTAGCAGCGGCCATGTTGCTGGTGGACAGGAAAGTTTCTCTATAGCGTTAAATAGGAGCAGTTTCCTTTTGGAGGCAATAAGGTTTACGAGACATTTCTTGCCCAGTTAACCAATGATTGGAGGTGCTTTTCAAGAGCATTAACCAGGTCAGCTTTGTCAAATCTGACGGATTTGCTATTGAGACAGGTGTAAATGGTATTGTCATCAGCATAAATGCCTGCTTGGGAACTGGTGACATCTCGAAGCGTGAGCCAGTTCAAGACGATATTAGTATAGATTCTCTGTCAGAACGCGTAACTGATTCCCACAGAGAAGAGACAAATCCCAAACAGTTACTTCACTCTTATCTTTGATTTCAAATCGTATGTACGGATAAACAAATTATTAGTATAGATGTTTTATCTTGGTACATCAGACAGCACAGCATATGACAAAGCACACTGCGGCCGCGAAAAAGTTAAAAACAAAAAGGATCCTCGTCTAAATGTTACAATAAGAAATGAATGCTGCTAATAGTAGATATTCAGGTATTAATATCTAAATTAATATCTATCATTAAAACAGAAAAACGCAATTGCACAGCTTGAAATATTGAAATTTAAATGCTCTTAGAAGAAAATCTCTCTTTTTTTAGTGTTTGCATTAATCTTCCAAAATTTCATAGGCAAATAATTTAATCTTTTAACGTAAGTGGGAAATTTGTGAAGACAACCATAATGGTTTTGGTTTTTTTATTTCTTCAATCATTATTATCAGAAAAAACGTTTAAAATGGCCGCTCAAATTGTACGAAATGCCTCTCTTTTCGTACAATACAATCACAGTCAATTTTCCTAAATCCCGAATAAATAAGCAAAAGTTAAATGTAATAATTTTCTTAAATTTACGAAATATGAATGTTTGCAACTTTTTGCTAAGTGAAAATGGTTGCAACTTTTTGCTAAGTTAAAATGTTTGCAACTTTTTGCTAAGTGAAATCTTTATGATGAATAGTGCTTCTAGTAAAAAGAAATTAAGTTTTCAGTCTCATCTTGGTCAATGAATCTGAATCTTATTCTTTGAGAAGGAATATTATAATGCAGTTTTGGATCGAACCTTGGCCTAAACACCATGGTCATTAATGATATCCCAACAACAGATCAACTTGACCCTAATAATTATATGATCTTATAATATAACTTTCTAAGTAATATATCATTTCCAAAAAAATAGCTTAACAACCTATTTTAACCTAGGAAAAGGTTACTGAATAAGAATAACCAAAACAAAGGTTTGAAATAGAACGATAATATTTATAACAGAAACAACATACAAGATTTACCAGCAGTGTATATTAAGTAATCAACTGCTAGTGGTGAGCTAGAAGTGAATCAAGGTGAATCGCAAGTGAATTCCAAAGGGAAGATATCTACTAACCACTTCACGCAATCAGATATGGCAGAAGGCTGAAGTTTAGTGTGGGGTATCCAAGCCAGGCAAAAAATCACCATAGACCCAGGGTAGGGTAGCTGTTTCCCAAGATGAGACTCTGCCCTTCAACTTAGCCTTGTCTGGGGATCCTCTCTTCCCCTAAAAAAGGCATGAATCTATTTCTCCTGGCCATGACTAAATAGCAAGGCAGTTAGGGCCCTCTATTTCCCTTAGGCAGTCTAGGGAAGAAGGTTACTGTTGCAACCTAGGAAAAGGTTGCTGAATAGGAAGAACCAAAACAAAGGTTTGAAATGGAACGATAATATTTATAACAGAAACAACATACAAGATTCGCCAACGGCGTTTATTAAGTAATCAACTGCTAGTGGTGATCTAGAAGTGAATCAAATTGAATTGCAAGTGAATCTCAAAGGGAAGATATCTACTAACGACTTCATGCAGTCAAATGTGGCACAAGGCCGAAGTTTAGTGTGGGGTATCCAAGCCCAAAGGCTCGGGCAAAAATTCACCGTAGACCCAGGGTAGGGTAGCTGTTTCCCAAGATGAGACTCGTCTGGGGATCCTCTTTGCCCCTAAGAAAGGCATGAATCTACTTCTCCTAGCCATGATTAAATAGCAAGGCAATTAGGGCCCTCTATTTCCCTTAAGCAGTCTAGTGAAGAAGATTACTGTTGCAACCTAGGAAAAGGTTGCTGAATAGGAAGAACCCAAACGAAGGTTGAAAATGGAACGATAATATTTATAACAAAAACAACGTACAAAAATTGCCAGCGGCGTGTAGTAAGTAATCAAGTGTTAGTGGTGAGCTAGAAGTAAATCAAGGTGAATCCCACAGGGAATCAAAAGTATCGGTGGACATTATCAAGCCAGCGTTTTGGCAGTCAAAATTTGTTACTGTTACCGGCCCAATTTCCTTATCCCCACACCATAACCATATAATTTAGCTACTCTTGAATTGATAAGTAATGCGATTTGCTTATGTTTGGTTATGTTGAGTAGATCTTTTATAGAGATATTGTCGCTGAAACGTTTCCCTTGTCATCTGGCATGTATCGAGTTTTCGTAGTGATTTTCTCCTCCTGTTAACACAATCCAGACCATGTAACACAACCGATAGGATGTAAGTGTCAAAGATATTCGCTTTCAAATGAGAAATTCATTTTGATGTTAACACTTCTTTGTTCTCGTTGAAAGCCGCCGTGAGATGCGATATTTGCACAGCAATCATTCCATTATTGTTTCATGATATCTTGGTTAATGTTAAATAACTCATTGATAGAGATATGACCGCTTAGGCGTTTGTTAGACATAAATCTCATGATGTGGTTCGGTAGCATTGTGAGCTTTTGAAGTGACTTTGTCCTCCATTTAACACAATCCAGACCATATAACACAACCGATAGGATTTAAGTGTCAAATATATTCACTTTCAAATGATAAGAAATTCATTTTGATGTTAACATTTCTTTGATCTTGTTGAAAGCCTCCAGACCCAGTAAGATGCGATGTTGCACAGAAACCATTCCATTATCGTTTGAAGATAGCTTGGTAATGTTGAGTAGCTCCTTGATAGAGTTATGGTTGCTGAAGCGTTTGTTAGTCCTAAATCTCATGGTGTGCTTGTGGAATATATTGAACTTTTGTAGTGACTTTGTCCTCCATTTAACACAATTGAGACCATGTAACACAGCCGATAGGACCAAAATAAACATATAAACTCGATGAAATGTTACTTCACTTTTTGCTACAAGATTGATATTTCTAAAAGTTTATCCTTTGTGAGTAAGACTTTAAAAAATAAAGATTATACAATTTAAACCAAACGCTTACTGAAGTCAAGGCAGAATATATGCTCATCAAAGTTAATAATATAAATCAACTGTTTGAAAGCATTTATTATGAGGGTAATATTAAAGACCTTATATCATAATTCGATATTATCTCATCAGATGCGGTTAAGCATGTGACTGGAATTTGTGTTTGACGAATATTGCCGTTGTTCTATAATGGACCAACTCTGTTGTGCCTGGTTTTAGCCTCCACGCCAATACACCAAAAAACTGCACTTTCTCCGTTTTTCACTTAAAGTCAAATCATCCGAATTAACAGAAGAAAGCTTTTCTTGTATCGTTAAGTAGCACAATGCATATGGTGTGTATCAGCTACTTTTATTGTCCCAAGTACGGTAATTTTGCTTACTACTTGAATCTTCCCAATACTTGCATTACATTATACTACGTTACGTACAAGATCACGGAAGGATTTGGGAGGGATGCGCTACTATTTTACCAGAAAATATCGAATTTTACAATAATTGCTGATTCGTTAACACACGGACCACTGAAATGGAACTTCTATATCATTCTTCTAAAAAGTACAATGATGTGGCGGCGCCATATTATTTTCGGAATCTGAGGGCATCAATTCTTTCTTTTTATGTGCCATGTCCTTTCAGGACTTAGGCGATCATGGCTCTCCATTTCCCTCTATCCTTTGCGGCTCTCAACAAGTTTCTTCCCTCTGCTTCCTCCCCCAGAACACGTTCTGTCATCCACGTTCTCAAGTCATGTATGTCACGCACTGCTTCCCTTGCTCTTTCGGTCTATTCGATCCGTGAGTATCAGATACTCGAGGCCCTCCTTCCTCATTATGTGTCCCAGAAACTTCAGCTGCCTTTTTCTGATGTTAAGCATAAGCCTTCTCCTTGTTTGCATCCTAGCTAAGACTTCATCGTTGCTCACACGCTCGGTCCATGATATCTTTAGCATCATTCTGTAGAACTACATCTCCGTCACCTCGAGTCTCTTCTTCATCTATGAGGAAATCGTCCAACATTCGCTATCGTAAAGAAGGAAGGATGTCACGTAACAGCTCAGTTTTCTTTGCTTTCTTACCAAAGACATCCTCCTATCTCGCAGTAGTCTGTCCAGCTTTTGGAATGTGTCCTTGGCCATCCCAATACGTCTACGGATCTCAGTGTCGCATTTACCGTCATCTGTCGAAACACTTCCCAGATATTTAAACTTACGCGTCTGCTTGATTCTAGTGTTCCCGACCTACAAATCGCAATTCAGGCTCTTCCTCTTACTGATGACCATATATTCTGTCTTCTTGTAGTTTATGCTTAGTCCTTTCTCCTCACTCTCCGTCGCTACCTTCTGTAGGAGATTTTCTAATCTCTTTTCCGTGTCTGTTATCAGTACCCTGTGATCTGCGTTCTTGCTCGTTTATAAATCTTTGAGGAGACCGTCCAACATTCGCTGCCGTAAAAAAGGGCAGATGTCACGTGACAGCACAGTATTCTTTTATTTGTTACCAAAGAAATCCTTCTGTCTTGCAATACTCTGCCCAGCTTTTGGAATGCGTCCTTGGCCCTCCCAATACGTCTGCGGATCTCAGTGTCGCACTTACCGTCGTCTGTCAAGATGTTTCCCAGATATTTAAACTTCTGCGTCTGTTTGATTCTAGTGTTCCCGAACTGCAGATCGCATTTTGGGCTCTTTCTCTTACTGATGACCATGAATTCTTTCTTCTTGTAGTTTATGCTTAGTCCTTCTTTCTTCTCACTCTTCGTCGCTACCATCTCTAGGAGATATTATAATTTCCAACAAATCAAATATATCATTTTGTAGGATGATTTTCTTATTTTAGACAGCAACTCTTTTACATTTCACCTTTATTTATTCTCCTCTATTTTACATGCCCAATGTTACGATAAGGAAAAGATTATCTTCTTTATAGGCAATATTATTAACTGATTAATGGTTGCCAACCTGTTTTGTTCTCAGTGACTATTAATCGGTTACATCTAGAAACCTTAAATATATATGCGCAATTTTATAGAACTTGTAATTAATGACGGATTCTTTTTAGAAAATTATTATAAATACCAGATATTTTTTAGAAACATGTAATGGAAACCGGATTCATTTATGATCCATGAATTAATATTCGATATTTTTATTTTGTTTTTATTTGTACAATTAATACCAGAATTTTTCTTATACTTTTTACAAGTAATACTGGATTATCATTCTCATTATTACAATTAATAGCGGATTTTTATTCTAACTTTTCAAATTTATACCGAATTTTTATTCTATTTTGTTAATTAATATGAGATTTTTATTATCATTTTTACAATTAATACCGGGTTTGTATTATATTTTTTACAACTAATACAAGACTTCTATTCTGCTTTTACTGTTAATACTGAATTTTATTCTACTTTTAAAAATTAATTCTAATTTTTACAATTAATATTGGATTTTTTCTAATTTTTAAAAATATTAATTTACTTTTAATCTGATTTGACAGTTAATTCTGAATTTTCATTCTACTTTGTACAATTGGTACATGATTTTTATTCTAATATTTTAAAATTAATAGCAAATTTTTATTCTAATTTGTAAAATTAATATTGTATTTTTATTCTAATTTTTTTACATATAACATAATTTTCATTCTAATTTTTACAATTATCACTGAAATTGTTATACTAATTTTTACATTTATAGCGTAGTATTTTACAGATTTTCCGATAAATATTGGGTTTTATTCTAATTTTTAAAAATAATACCGATATTTTATTCTAATCTTTACATAGAATACCGAATTTCTAATCAAATTTGTACAAGTAATACCAGTTTTATTTTTTTTTTTTATATTAATACCGGATTTTTATTATATTTTTACAATTCGTAGAAGACTTGTATTCTACTTTTACAATTAATATTGAATTTTATTCTACTTTTAAAAGTAATTCTAATTTTTACAAATAATATTTTACTTTTATTCTAATTTTATATTAATTCTGAATTTTCATTCTACTTTTTACAATTATTACATGATTTTTATTCTATTTTTTTCAATTAATACCGGATTTTATTCTAATTTTTAAAATTAATACCGGATTTTATTCTAATTTGTACAATTAATGTAGAATTTTTATTCTAATTTTTATTCATAACACAGAATTTTTATTCTCTTTTTTACATATAACACTGAATTTTCATTCTAACTTTTACAATTAACACCGGAATTGTTCATTATTTACATTATTAGGACTATTGTCCTTATCTTTGTCGCCATATTTATCACAACGTTTCGGCCGTTGTACGCTCCGGCCTTCTTCAGGTGGTTGGAATTTCGAACTGAACCCTTTATTACGCTCACTGGGGTAAACTGTTCTAGTTCCACGTGCCATGTTTGATGGATGTCAGTTATCAGTTATCTCCTGTTAATTTTCCCTCTGAAAGTTCTCCACTGCCTTAACTGGGTATTGAACTCACACTCTTGGGTCCTGTCACTGGATCTAACCAACGCCTTTATCCCATATGTCCTCAAGCACAGTGGTATGAATTTCTGGGTATTATAAACCTAATGTCTTCAGCAAACATTTTTTTACCAGTGCTCATATTGCAATTTTGCTGATAACTGATAATACCTCATCTCAGAAATATAGACAGACAGCCGTATTTTTATATAAATGTTTACATTTAACAGCGTATTTTTATTCTAATTTTACAATTATTACCAGATTTCTATTCTAATTTTAAAAAATAATACTAGCCATTTATTCTAATTTTCTAATAAATATTGTGTTTTATTCTATTTTTTAAAATAATACCGAATTTCTATTCAAATTTGTACAAGTAATACCAGATTTGTATTATATTTTTTACGATTAATACTTGACTTTTATTCTAATCTTACAACTAATTCTGAATTTTCCATCTACTTTTACAATTGTTACAGGATTTTTATTCTAATTTTTTTTTCGATTAATACCGGACTTTTATTGTAATTTTTAAAATTAATACCGGACTTTTGTTCTAATTTTTACAATTAATGCCAGAATAGTATTCTAATTTTTCCATAATATTGGATTTTTATACAAATTTTTTACAATTAATACCAGACTTTTAGTCTCATTTTACAATTAATACCAGAATATTTATTATAATTTTTACAATTAATACTGAATTTTTATCATAAATTTTACAATTAATATTGGATTTCTCATTCAATATTTTTACATATAGTAACGGATTTTCATTCTTATTTTTACAATTAATACCAAATTTTTCTTTTTACAATTAATACCGAATTTTAATTGTAATTTTTGCAATTACTGCCGAATTTTTTATTCTAATTTCTACCATTACAACTGGATTTTATTCTATTTTTTTAAATTTAATACCTGATTTGCATTTTAATTTTTACAATTAGTACTAGACTTGCATTCTACATTTTACTATTTATATCAGATTTCACTGTTTGAATTAATGGGTTAAATAAGGTATTTTATTTGAACAAAGTTGTATTCGTATCTGGATCTTATAATTCTACTTCACAGATTTATAATTACAATCCAGAGAACCATAATTAGATTAAATGATTAGATTATTTTTTTATAGATGTGTTTTGAATAAACACTATTAAATAGAGCTTCCCTGGCGTAGTCTTAAAGAAAACAAACTTTGCGATGAAATTACAAATAAATATTTAATTCATCCCTCGTTTCTTTGCTGCTCTAACTATCAAATAAATAGAACTCTCGATTGGGCTCTCGTGAAGATGGCAACGGCAATCCAATTCCGCTTTCTCCCAAGAAATCACGCGTGATTCACGGATAACAAAGAAAATGAATCAATGGACAGTGATTATTGCTTACGGCCTAAAGGGACATGGGATTGATAAATATATTTCTTTCTTTCCCACCCGTTTATGAAAATAATATTACTTTAAATTCTTCGCTGTTTCATTCTGGGTGCTCAAGAAACATGGTGGGATACAGAGAGATAGAGGTCTCAATCTGTGGTAACACATTTCCTCATATACACATGAACATTTAAACAGTTTCTTGAATCACCACATTTAGTGTTGCCGTTTTAGCTGGTTCCCTTCGAGCCGCCTACTGCATTCATGTTTGCGCATCCCCAGAAGCTCACACGCGTATCCCCACGAACATACATTAAAGCCGTCAGTCACTCTGCGCTATGGGTAGATAGTAAGATAAAAATACAAAACAAAACTACGCCAAACAAAAAAAAAACATCAAAACAAAAAGAATTACCTACAAATATATATTTGTAAACATGTTGGAATTTCGATGGCTGCAAACTGACTTGCATCAACGAAGCAAGTAGCTCCTTCGTGTTGATCTGATTATCACCCGCCTTCTGTTGCTTGCATCGCTTGCAAATGATTGAGACGAGCGGTAGTTGATGGAATAAGTAGAAAGAAGTCGATTGCCAATGGCGGGAAAAGTCTCCACCGTTCTAGTCGCCGTTGGCAGCACGTAACGATGTTAGGCCGAGTGCGTAAGGCTCAAAAGATATTAACTTTGAGTAGGCAAATAAAACTTTGTATTCCATACAATAAGAATAATCTAATAAAGATGTGTCGGTGATGCTCGAGGTAAGAGGAGAGAGTTGTCGGGTGGCATCTGTATTCTAACAGATGCAGTTGGAAGAAAGAAGAACGGGTAGCAAAAGGAAAATGATCAAAGAGAATGAAAGGGAAGTGCGCGGGAAAGAAAGTTAGAAGCAAACGAAGAAATAAAAACAGTACAGAGAGAAATATAAAAGCATAATGAAAGAAAAAATCGAGAAGAAAGATAGATAATAAAGCGGGAAGAAGAAAGAGGAACCTTAAGAAAGAAAACAATATTGAAAAAGGAGAAAAAATTACGAAGAAAATGTAAAGATGGAAGGAAAAATCGTAGGAAGGAAACTGTTAAAAAGAAGCATGAAAAACGAAAGAAAGAATGAAGGAAAATAAGAAAATATCATAAAGAAAGAAAAGAGGAAAAGAAAGGAAAGAAAGAATGAAAACAACCAAAAAGAAAATATCGTAAAGAAAAAGAAAATGAAAAGAAAGAATGAAGAAAAAAGAAAATATCGTAAAGAAAAAGAAAATGAAAAGAGAGGAAAGAAAGAAAGAATAAAGAAAAAGAAAATATCGTAAATGAAAAGAAAGAAAGAAAGAAAGAAAGAATGAAGAAAAAAGAAAATATCGTAAAGACTGGTAAAAAGAAAAGGAAGAAAAGAAAGAAGGAAAGAAAGAATGAAGAAAAAAGAAAAAGAAAATATCGTAATGAAAAGGAAAAGGAAAAGAAAGAAAGAATAAAGAAAATATCGTAAAGAAAGAGAAAATAGAAAGGAAAGAAAGAATAAAGAAAAAGTAAATATCGTAAAGAAAAAGAAAATGAAAAGAAAAAAGAAAGAAAAAATGAAGAAAATAGAAAAAGAAAAGGAAAGAAGAATGAAGAAAAAAGAAAAAGAAAATATCGTAAAGAAAGGTAAAAGGTAAAGAAAGGAAAGAAAGAAATAATGAAGAAAAAAGAAAAAGAAAATATCGTAAAGAAAGGGAAAAGGTAAAGAAAAAAACGAAGAAAAGAAAATATCGTAAAGGAAAAGAAAATGAGAAGAAAGAAAGAAAGAAAGAAAGAAAGAAAGAATAAAGAAAAAGAAAATATCGTAAAGAAAGAGAAAATTAAAAGAAAGGAAAGAAGAATGAAGAAAAAAGAAAAAGAAAATATAGTAAAGAAAAAGAAAATGAGAAGAAAGAAAGAAAGAAAGAATAAAGAAAAAGAAAATATCCTAAAGAAGGAGAAAAGAAAAAGATAAGAAAGAATAGCGAAAAATCGTCAGGAGATAGGAAAAATTGTGAAAACAAAAATGCGTCAAGATGAAAAGAAAAAAGAAAAAACAGCGAAAATTAAAGAAAATAGAAATAAGGAAGAAAAAAAAAACAAACATCGAAAAACAAAAAGAAAGAAAAGAAGAAAAAATAAATGTTCGTAAAGAGAGAAAAAAAGAAACGGTACAGTGAAAAATGTAAGAAAAGAAAAAAAGCATTTAGAAAAAAGAAACTGAATAGAGATGTTGTGGAGTAGCTGAACACCCCCACAAGATGGACTGGTCTGAGACTATTTAAACAGCCCACTTTTTTACTGAGCGAAAGGAGTTAACGATTATTTGTTTAATACATTAGTCTGTATTCTCAGCCGTGTACCACATGATTTTCCGGAATAAACTACTTCTTATTTTCTATATGTGTCTACTTTTCCTATTTATGAGAGAAGAAATAAAACAGAAAGAAAATGAAAATGAATCAGAGAAAAAAGAAAAATGTTGACATGAATAATAAAAATGGATTGATTATGATTTAAAAAATTAATGGTTGACACAAGACAAATGTATTCAAAAATTCAATTCTGTTCACCAAAGTGAAATCTGAAATGGCAAAATCGTTTTGCCATTTCAGGGAAAATAATTTAAAGAAACGTTAAAAAAACAGATAACAGCCAAATTTAAAATTTATGCGAGAAAATAAACAAAAAAAAAAAAAGAAAACGTGATGAATGCAAGAATGAAAACTACAAAATAAAATTAATTAAACAAAATATTTTTCCAATTTTCTGAAATAAAGTATTGTCATTATAAATATTGATAAACATATAACAATTTAGAAATTCCTTATTTTTTTAAGTATTTCGCTGATCAAACTTCATCTGTGTGCCGTGTCCTTTCAGAACGTTGGTGATCAAGGCTCTCCACAATTTCCATTCCTTTGTAGCTTTTAACAACTTTTTACCATCTCCTCCAAATCAAAATCCTCCATTCACTCGCCCAAGCTTTCCAGATATTTTGCTTTCTTCTGCTCCTTTCTTACCTTTAATATCTCCTGTGAGTATCTAATTTTCCAAGCCCTCTTTCCTTTTTATGTGCTCTGGAAATCTTAGTTATCTTTTCCTTATGTTAATTATAAGTGTCCTTATTATTGTCATTCTCTCTAGAGATTTAACGTTATTCAAATGTTGGGGCCATGGTATTCCTAGCATTCCTCTGTAGAACCAGATTTCTGTTGCTTCCAGTCTCTTCTTCATCTCTGAGGAGATTGTCCAGCATTCACTGCCATATAGGAAGACCCTTTTTTTTAAAAATAAAAATAAAAATTGACGCACGCATCAACATAGCTCTCCTAAACTAATTTTTCGTTTGCTAATTTCAGATACAAGGTGTGATGAATATATTGTCTTCTAAATCACACATTTTTTTTAAGCATTACGCCCCGAGCAAGGCGTGAAGCCACTAGGATGCAGGGGGTTGCGGAAGATTTGGAGCAAGAGCAGATAGAGGAAAGGATGAGGAGAACGATAGTGGGTAGATCAAGGTAACTGGAGGTGTCGATTGACATTACATTTGAATAGTTGGAGATTATAGCTCTCAGGGAAACAATAATAGGGAAGGGTGTTCCACAGGCGAGAGTTGCGAGGTATGAAGCTATTGGAGTAGAAGAGACGGCTACATTTAAAAGTTTCTACAGTGTTAGGGTGAGAGCGGGATGCCAGCCTCGTAGGGCGCTTGAATTCATGGAGTCTGGGAACCAGTGAGAGCAGCTCATCGGAGCAATTACCATGAAAGTACTTGTAGAAAAGACAGAGAGAGGCGACGGCGCGTCTGTGAGAGAGGGACTGCAGACAAGACGCCAGATCAGGGCCAATTACATTACATATCCGTCTCTGGATCTTGTCAAGAACTCTGAGGTAAACAGAAAGTGCCCCAGATCATATATGGCAGCAATACTCCATGCAAGGGCTAATGGTTGTTTTGTATATTTGAAGTATCGATTCCGGGGAGAAACATTTCCTGGCGCGGCACAGAGAGCCAACTTTCCTCGCGGTGGAAGAAGCAATTGATTCAATGTATTTGTTCCATCTCAGGTCAGCAGTCAACGTGAGACCGAGCACATTTTAACATATATTTACCAAAATAGGATAAAAAATATCTTGAAATACTAAAGAGTAAATTACTTCAATAAAATCGCTATTGGCTTCAAGCACGTAGTCCAGATGATTCCGGAATCTCTTGTAAATCCTCTGGCCGGTCTCCTGGTTTAAATTGCGGAATGCGGCCGTTATTTATACCTTCAGTCCATCTTTGGTGATACAAGGAGTTTCTCGATCAATTGCACACCACATATAATAATCAAGGAGTTGCAGTCTGGGGAGTTAAGTGGCTTGATGTAAAGTTTTGTGGTCTCCTGCTTCTATGGGATGGTGCAGAATACTGTTGCCAGATATAGCGTGAACCAGGGCAGTCCTACCCGATCAAGGCACTGGATGTAGACCTCCGTGTTGAATCTGAGTCCCTGTGGAAAGATTGATGGAAGAATAACGTCACCATCGCTAGTGATCACTCCAAACAGCATGATGATAGCTGGATATATCATCCAACTCTTTCCAAAAACTGTGCACTGTCCTCAGTGTGACACCCAAACACTATGATGTTCATATTGGAGTTTCCGGTGCGAATGTCAATAAGTAAAGGATGCTGTTTCCGAACTTTGGGCGATGTGAATTGGTGCTCTTTTTCCCATAGACTGTGCCCAACTAACATTACTATACTGTAAAGTCGACAAAATCAAAAACAAACAACGCGCATGCGCGAAAATAAAAATAGAAAATGCCGACAATTTACCCATCGCACCCTGTATGATAGTTTTTTTTTTTTTGACTCATCGCCTCTACATGATTAACATCTACATCAACATACGTATATACATATAGGCGTAAAGCCAGTCTCTTCTTCGTCTGTGAGGAGAGTGTCTAACGCCTTCTAGCTATTTGGTCACATGCCATTCCGATAACGACCCTTGTAGCTTTTTGGTCACATACCCTCCGGAAAAGCGACCCTTCTAGGCCTTTGGTCACAGGCCCTTCCGATAACGAGCCTTCTAGCTATTTGGTCACATACCCTCCCGAAAACCGAATCTTCTAGCCATTTGGTCACATACCCTTCCAAAAAGCGACAATTTAGACATTTGGTCATATGCCCTTCCGAAAACGACCCTTCTAGCCATTTGGCCACAGGCTCTTCCGATAACGAGCCTTCTAGCCATTTGGTCACATACCCTTCCAAAAAACGACAATTTCGACATTTGGCCACATGCCAACGAAATATAATAGATTAACTTTAGTTTTGACGAAAAATATTTCCGAAAATAAACAACACATTCGCTACCTTATGAGAGTTTTTATCTTTACTATGCTGTTTTAGAAGATAATTCGGACAAACTATATGCATGGTAAGTGGCAAGATCTCCCAATGACCTGTTAATATGTGTCACATGTGATACGCGCTTGGGCAGTCATGTATATTTCAATACAGACGAGGCAGAAGTTTTTTCGTTTTTTTTTCCCCGCAGTAGCTGCCATTTCTTTCTGCGGTAGACTGGTTGTCAAACAAGGCTAAAGAACCCAGTCTGTCCTGTTATTCAACCCATAGCTGGGGGAGAATTGATGGTATTTGTGCATAAGTAACTCGACTGGGATTCGAACTCAGCTCTGCGAGTTCTCATTCCGAGACGATAACCATTGCACCACAAAGCACATAGGTCAGTCAAAATTATGTAAACACTAGTATGAGAAGAATTATCTGTCCAGAGTTTACTGAACAGTCTCCACCTTGCCACCAGCACGATTGATGCACAAAACTCCGCGATCAACAGTACAATCAAGTGCCTTGACACACATTTCACGGGGAATGTTTGATATTACACCTTTTATTCTATCCTTGAGTTCTTCGATGCCTCTAACATTTTTGTCATACACGCGATCCTTAGTCATGTCCCATAACCAGAAATCATAGGGTGTAATTGGTCCATATTTCTTTACAAATCCAATGATGCTTACAAATGCTGCAAGAGTTTGTCATTGATAACCTAATCCTACAAATCAGAGGAGCAGGGTATTTCCAACAGCATTGTACACCGCCAAATTTTGCCTGTAGTTTTCGCGCTTGTCTCGATCAAACTTTCCCAAATCGTTGGATAGGTCACGGCCAACCGTTGACATCGTCACCACCCTCCATTGATCTGACAGCCTATGTCGTCGGGTTATCTACACCTATTGAGAAAGAGAAAAAGTTAAAAAAATAAATAAAAATCAAATAATTAGTATGCAAAATTTAAGAGTTCCGGCGCAGCCATTAGAAATATAGGTTTGGGGTCGACTTTAGAATGAACGGGAAAAACAATATAAAAAAAAAAAACAGGAAACGAAAGATAGTCCTCTAATTCTATTCAAAAGAATATGGAGGAGTGTAAACCGGGCGATAGGCGAAAATATTTAATCCTATTGTGAGATACGTAATCATAAATAATAAGTGAATAAAATAAAAGAGTTCAGGTGGAGTCGTTAGGATTAATAGAGTTGGGATCAACTTTAGAAGGAACCGGAAGCACAATAATAAACAGGAAACATGGAATAATCCTCTAATTCTATACAAAAGACTGGGAGGAGTGTGAACCGGGCCATATATTGAAAGATAGTGAAATAAATAGATAGGAATTAAAATTTCAGAGTTTAGACGGGGACGTAAGAAGTACTAGAACTGAAGAAGCATTTAGAATGATCCAGAAACCCAATCCTAAACGGGAAACAATGGGTAAAGGGATACGTCGCATAGAATTTAAATTTCAGAAGTCCTCTAAATTTTGGAGCATTGCAGCTTCACATTGATCTAAACAGTTATAGTGATCAATATGTGTAAATTTAATTCAAATATTATTTGAATATTTAATTACTTTCATACGTATCTGTTATCTGTGAGAAAATCCTGTCATCATAAGAAAAATATTATCGCTCTCATCTTTCTGGCTTGGCATACTCGCCGAGGTGTCATATTCAATATGGTAAAAAATCATTACATTTGTTTTGAACTAGTTTAGAGAAACAACATTTTTCGTATTTTTTTCTAAAACTGATCTCAATGATTTTTATCTGAATTTTTAAAAGACATAAATATTGATCAATTTAATAAAATCATAAATGCAAAATAAACTCCTCAGCTAAACATTAAATAATAAATATGCGCCACCTTTCTACAAATCGATGACTTTTCAAATTCAGTCATGAAGTTTAGAAAGATTCAGACTTCCTATGGGTATTTCTCTAAGTGGTGTGTTAGCCTAATATTTTTAAATATTATTCTATTATAATAATCAAGGAAATATCTCTTAATTAATAAGAGCTGACAAGTTGGTGTATCGCCCGGTTTACGCGCCTCTCAGGTCTTTTGAACATGTGTAAAATTATATCTGAAGTCTATTTCAACTCTATATTTCTAATGTCTCGATCAGAGCTGAGAAATTTCATTTACAAATTATTTATTATTTTCTCCTCAATAGGAGCAGATAGGTTAGCCTAACGCCCGGTTCATGCTCCTACCTGGTCTTCTGAAGACTATTAGTGGTTTTTCCCTTGTTCTCGTTTCATGATTATTTTCCCGCTTCTTTCTAATGTCTACTTCAACTCTATATTTCTAACGTTTCTATCTAAACTCTGCAATTTCATTTACAAATTATTCAGTTTTCCTCCTCAATAGGAGTAGATAGGTTAGGCTATCGCCCGGTTTATACTCCTCCGCGATCTTTTCAACAGGTGTAGAGGTTTATCCGTTTAGTATTGGTTTCCCGCTTCGTTCTAAAGTCTACTTCACCTCTTTACTTCTAACATCTCCATCTGAACTCTGAAATTTCATTTACGAATTATATAGTTTTTCTTCTCAATAGGAGCAGATAGGTTAGCCTATCGTCCAGTCTTCTGAACAAGAATAGGGGTTTCTACCTTGTTATTGGTTCAGGATTAGTTTCACACTTTCTTTCTAAAATATACTTCAACTCTATATTTTAAACGTCTCTCCCTAAACTCTGAAATTTCATTTACAAATTATTTAATTTTCCTTCTGAATAGGAGTAGATAAGTTCGCCTATAGTCCGGTTCACTAGCCTCTCCGGTTTTTTAAACTGTAGTAGAGGTTTTTTTGTTGTTTTTTTCCCCTGATTCTTTGTTTAAGATTTGGTTTCCAGATCCTTACAATGTTTTTTGTTATCTTTCACTTGCAGCATCTTCTTACGTATTAGTGGCATTATCGCCTTATTTGTGTTTAAATGCTTTAAAAAAATCAATTAATTCTCTCCTAATTTAAAAATAAAACTGGGTCAAAAATGAATATTGATTCAATTTAATGAAATATTGAAATGTTAACTATACCTGCCATAATTTTCAGAAAAAACTGTAAAATGACGAAAGCTGGTTGCCATTCTAGTAATGCTATTGTCTTAATTTTTATAGAAATAGAAAGGTTTTAATTCACTTTTTGGCCGTGTAACATATTAACATTAAAATTAAAATATTTCTGTTCCTATAAAAAAAATACATATGTACACAGCCACATAATTTTTCGGAATTTCTGTGGCGAGATCAAATTTAAAAACAAGAACTGGAAAACTCATTTACAATTTCAATTACTCGTGTTTATCGAAATTTTCTTCTCTTTTAAACGGATTTTTTTAATAAATTTATTTAGAAAAAATGTTTTCAGTATTATTTATTCACAATGTTGTAAATATCTCATTATATTTGGTTCATAATGGTTTAATAAAATGTTAATATAAAGTCCTCTATGGAAATAAACAATCGAATAAAATCAATAATATTTAGTTTGTTTTTATCATCATTCTACTATAACTGAGATCATCGAACCAATACGATCGACCCTTTCTTTTAGTTGTATAGTATAAGATACATAAATCACATTCGTTTATGGTATCTGCACAATAAAAATTTACTGAACATAAGCAAGCAGTGCTCAATACCAGAGATAGAGCATTCATAGGATTAATACAAATTAAATTTGTAACTTAGGTGATTGATGTTATATTCACCACTTTGATGTATATCATATACATTGGGTCTACGAAGAATGAATTTAAAGCCAGATGGAGGCAGCATAAGTGGTCTTTCAACAAAATAAATAAAAGAAATCTCTATCTAAATATTTTTGGCATTTGAAGGAACTGAATAAAACGCCAAAAGTAAAGTGGAAAATTATAAACAAAACTAGAACTTGTAAAACTTGCGATGACCCATGCCCTTGATGCCTACATGAAAAACTACACATTATTAAGTTTCTAAGTAATAAAAATCTATTAAACAATAGACAGGAGTTAACGGGTTTTTTGGCCGACATCATCAAATTTTTGCATTGAATAATTAGCATAAACAAACAATAAAATAATTTTTAAATTCCAGTGTTCTAATAAATAGTTTAAATGGCCTACAAAAAAGATAACATTTTATGAAGTCGTCAAAAAACAATTGTTAGCGATTTACGACAATTTTTATTATATACACAAAACCCTTTCAGAAAAAAATAAAAAATAAAATAAATAAATCTCTATAGACGCTTAACCAGACTAGACCATGTCATCTTCCGCTTTAAATTTAGACACACCAACCTTACCCTGACGTGACATCTGTGAATGTAACTGAGATATTGATACAAATTATTAACACCTTACGCCCCTTTTCTTTAAACAATCGCTCTAGCCGTTACCATAGAAAATTGATTTCAATAATGAATATGCTTATAAAATGTGTAAACCTCAGAAATAAGTTATTCCAAAAAATAATTCGCTTGAAGATGGAACAGAGCTTAGTACTTTAAATCAATTTAATTCAAATAATTATAATGAAGTTTTCGGCTCTTGTTTTGAAACATGAGAACTCTTATGTAGCGTGTTGGAATCATATTTTTAAATAAATAATTATATATATATATATATATATATATATATATATATATATATATATTACAATAAACGTGCAATCAATTTACAAATACATGAATTATTCACACAAAACTAATGCAAAGGTTAATGATTTTAAATGGCGAGACATCCATCTTACCAAACAATTCAAATATTACACAAAAAACCTCACATCCGTTATGAATGAATTGATCCTTGTTCATATAAATTTCTGCCGTATTAGTTGTTATTTTTACACAAGCTTTCGTCTGTTCCTACAGACATCTTCAGGTATATAATAGATGTTGTTCTTGTTTTTTTCTCTCAGTAATAAGAGGACATCGAAAATATATGTGTATTGTATCCGAAATGCTATTGAAAATGAGATATTGGTTTTTGAACGCGCACAAAGCAACGCTAAGTTTGATTTTGAATTTTTCCTTTTTTTTTTTTTTAAATGTTTGCGTTTATACCAAATATGGTAATGAACAAATTATTTTACTGGTAAATTTTACTGTCAAATTGGCATGAAAAAAACAAGAACAACATCTATTATATACCTGAAGATGTCTGTAGGAACAGACGAAAGCTTGTAAAAATAACAACTAATACGGCAGAAATTTATATGAACAAGGATCAATTTATTCATAACGGATGTGAGGTTTTTGTGTAATATTTGAATTGTTTGCGAGATGGATGTCTCCGCCATTTTAAAATCATTAACCTTTGCATTAGTTTTTGTGAATAATTCATGTATTTGTAAATTGATTGCACGTTTATTGTAATTTAAATATCTGATCCATGTGCGACTTTTGGTTAATAAGTGCGACATTACTGTAATTATTGAACAATATAGTTCATGCCACTTTGACAGTAAAATTTACCAGTAAAATAATTTGTTCATTACCATATTTGGTATAAACGCAAACATTTAAAAAAAAATAAAAATAAAAAAAAAAGGAAAAATCAAACTTAGCGTTGCTTTGTGCGCGTTCAAAAACCAATATCTCATTTTCAATAGCATTTCGGATACAATACACATATATTTTTCGATGTCCTCTTATTACTAAGAGAAAAAAAAAGAACAACATCTATTATATACCTGAAGATGTCTGTAGGAAAAGACGAAAGCTTGTGTAAAAATAACAACTAATACGGCAGAAATTTATATGAACAAGGATCAATTCATTCATAACGGATGTGAGGTTTTTGTGTAATATTTGAATTGTTTGCGAGATGGATGTCTCGCCATTTAAAATCATTAACCTTTGCATTAGTTTTGTGTGAATAATTCATATATATATATATATATATATATACAAGTTTGCTTAAAAAGAAGCGACAAAGTATAACTGTTTAATTTTTAATTATATTTTTCACACAGACACCACATCATTTCTTGATAATGAGTGCAAAAGTGAAAAGTACTTGAACAAAAACAATAAAACATAAAGTCCAAATAGTTTTTACATTATTCAGACTATTGTCCTCATCTTTGTTGCCATATTTCCGGTGGTGGGAATGCCGAACTGAACCCTTTATTTCTTTCGCTAGGGTAGACTGTTTTAGCTCCACGTGCCATGTTTAATGGATGTCACTTATCAGTTATCTGCTGTTAATTCACCTCTCCAAGTTTTCCACTGCCTTAACCGGGTATTGAACTCACAACTCTTTGGGTCCAGTCACTGGATCTAATCAACGCCTTTATCCACTCAGCCATGTGTCCTTAAGTAGTAGATAAAGGCGTTAGTTAGATCCAGTGACAGGACCCAAAGTGCTTTGAGTTCAATACCCGGTTAAGGCAGTGGAGAACATGAAGAGTAGAATTAACAGGAGATAACTGACTGATAACCCGACAACTGACAACCATTAAATATGGTACGTGGAACTCGAACAGTCTACCATAGCGAGCGAAATAAAAGCTTCAGTTTGACATTCCAATCACCTGAAGAAGTCCGGGGCGTACAACGACCGAAACTTTGTGATAAATACGGCAACAAAGATGAGGACAATAGTTCGAATAATGTAAATAGTGTACATAATACCTCATCTCAGAAACATAGACAGATACTGAAGGGCCGAAACGTTGTGATAAATATGGCGTCAAAAATCAGGACAATAGTCCGAATAATGTAAATAATGTACATAATACCTCATCTCAGAAATATAAACAGATACTGAAGGGCCGAAACGTTGTGATAAATATGACAACAAAGATGAGGACAATAGTCCAAATAATGTAAATAGTGTACATAATACCTCATCTCAGAAATATAGACAGATAATATAAAGTTCTCTATGGAAATAAACAATCGAATAAAATCAATAATATTTAATACGTTTGTTTTCATCATCATTTGTCAGTAGCCGGGATCATTGAGCCAATGAGAACGACCCTTTCTTATAGCTGTATAGTATGTGCTACGCCAGAGTTAATTCCTCCCAGACAACTCACCACCCAACTTGTCGTTTTTTAAATCCTGTTCTTTTATTGGTTTTCCTCCTCAATAATGCATTCTCACTTATTGTATTTACTCTTCGTAACACCTTGAGACTTGGTGGCTTTATTGTATTGCTTGGGATGAAAGTATTCGAAAGATAAGAGTTAATTAAAAAATATTACCATTTTACAAAATCTACTATTTTCTATCACCATATTAAACTTTAAACTTTACTCAGATTATATATGGCGGATGTCAGTTTCGAGAGATTCTGGAGTTGTGAACTGGATAATGTTTTAGTCGGAGTGTCTCGATTGCAGCTTCCGGTTTTTCAACAATTTTTGTAACGTTGTCTTCGTTCAAAATAGCCGGGTAATAGGAAGGCTGTAGTTAGAGAGACCTTCGAAGGAAAGAAAATAGAAATCTTTGTTATCACTTTTTGTTCTATGAGTACCATTTCATTTAATCAACACTGAATAAGGCCCATATTTTGCCAGGATATTTCAATTTTATTACAGAATAGGCATATTATACACAGAAATTTCAGTTTCCATCAAATGAGCCATCAGCGCACGTTAAAACTTACAAGATAGTCTGTTGTAATGTTTTCTTTGTACAAAATAGCCGAGAATTAGGAATGCCGTTATTGAGAGAGTATCGAAAGAACAGAAGACTAGGCAGAGGAAAACAAAGAAGAAGAGGTTTATTAAATACTCATAGATAGGAGTTGAAAATAGCCGAGAATTAGGAAGGCCGCTATTGAGAGAGTATCGAAAGAACAGAAGACTAGGCAGAGGAAAACAAAGAAGAAGAGGTTTATTAAATACTCATAGATAGGAGTTGAAAATAGCCGAGAATTAGGAAGGCCGCTATTGAGAGAGTATCGAAAGAACAGAAGACTAGGCAGAGGAAAACAAAGAAGAAGAGGTTTATTAAATACTCATAGATAGGAGTTGAAAATAGCCGAGAATTAGGAAGGCCGAAATGAGAGAGAGTATTGAAGGAACAGAAGAACAGGCCAAAGAAACAAGAAAGAAGACGTTTATTAAATTCTAATACATAGAACGAAAAGACTGGCGTAAATCTGATTCAGTTCAAATACGGTGTTTACTCGATCCCCCACCAGAACGAGATGTGACACAAGGTCGTTTTAATGTTGGCGACCCAAGCGCGTACACTCGGGCAAGGGACAACAATTCCCCACAGTCCCCGCAACCGAACCCTCCCTCTAGGGCAATGGAAGGGCGCGGCTTCAGACAGCTGTTCCCCAGGGCCGGGCACCTCTTCAGTATAATTTTCTCAGTTGCCTCTCTGTTCTTTGACAGAGAAGCCCCTGAGCGGACTCTGCCCAAAGACAGAGACTCAACTGAGAGATGATAAATAATACGTACAAATTACTTATAGTAATTTATACGCCATTCAGCTCAAATATTACTCTCATGTGACTAAGTGTCATATTTATAGATAGAAGCAGTCCATTGTCACAGTAGTAGGGAAGAGCAGGTAGTGCGCTGAGTCTTACTCTACAACAGGTGCAAAATGCCTGTGTACGTAGATATAAAGTCCACACTGTTAACTATACAGTACTTCCTCCAACCTCTCCTCATCGCTGAAATGGTCCCGTATGAAAATATAAAACTTACCAGAACTTTGATTAATACCATCAAGAGCAGCATTAGATAATTCTGACTGAATTTTCCATTACGTTTGACTCCTGAAGTCTTTCTCATGATTCAGCAGAAATTTTAAATCGTTCAATCTTTTTTACTAAAATAGAAATTAAAAAAACAAATACAGAAGGCGGAAAAATAAAAAAAAACATATTGAGGATAAAGTAACACCTTTTTTTTCCTGTAACTCAATTCTGGTCGTGAGTCATAAATCAAAATGTTATTTACTTTCATTTGAATAGTATGACGCCCCACAAATTCTAACGCGTTCTGGAATGGTTAAATTTTAATTCCATGATGAGATGGATAGGACGATGTGGGGCAATTCAGTGGTCATCACTAGACCTAACACTACCAGACTTTTTGTTGAGGACGTGTACTAAAATATCTTGTTTACAGCTCAAACCGAAAACAAGTCCAGGAATAAAACAAGTAATTTCTAATAGTTTTTTTTCCTGTAATTAATGTAGAAAAATGTGAAAGTGTTTGTAGAAGTGTTGCTGATATATTTCAACGTTGTATTGAAGATCAAGTGTAGCGTACATTTTCTGAACTTGATGTAGAACGTGTCAAATGGTTTGTAGAAGTGTTGCTGATAGGGTTCATCTTTGTCTTGAACATGAATGGCGGTATTTTGAACATGTTAAATAGTTTGTTAATCATGAAAAACATGTTGTTTTGATATGAAAATACTTATGATTTGTCTTAAATTCGTGTATATTATCTTGGTTCAATAACAGTTAATAAATGAAAAAGGGCGTGACTTTTGCCGATGACAGTCAATCAGTTTTAAACGGTATTATTTTATCACCTTTTTTTTAACCATTTCAAGCAAGGCATGGGTGCCACTAGAATGCAGGAGGTTGCCAAGTGTGAACGTGAGAGATATGAGTGGGTGTAGGTGAGATTCAGCAAAAGAAAAAACGACAGGAAGCAAGGCAACATAAGGTGTTGATTGACGTTGCATTTAATTTTTTGAAGATTGTAGTTATCAAGTAAGCAAGTAAGCGGAAGGGAGTTCCACTGTTGAGAAGTGCGAGAGAATAAACTGTTGGGGTAGAAGTAGCAGTTACATTTAAATATTTCAACAGTAAGAGGGTGGGGCCTAGATGAACGCTTAAATTCGTGTACAGGGGGAAAAAAAGCTCGTCAGAGCAGTTGCCATGAAAATATCTGTAGAAAAGACAGAGGGAAGCGACAACCCTTCTGTGAGAAAGTGTCTGAGGTCGAGAAGTCAATTCACGACCGATTACAATGCAGATACTACTTTGTATTTTTTGGAGAAACTCGCTGTTCAGAGGAGCTATAAGCCTTAGTCCCACCAACTCTAATCCGGCACGCCATGTACACAGAGGAAAACCATCTTTATTCCCTTCGTATTCAGTGTTATGGTAATTTACCGACACACTCATGAACTCTCCCAGCTATAAATAGGAGCAGGTACAGCCTTTTGGGGAGTGGGAAGTTTCCAGCAGTCAGCTCTGACAGCCGGACCGAACATTCTTGCTGTAACACTCTCGTTTTATATGTTTATATTACTATTTCTGTTAATATATTTGTTTAACTCAATTTCTCTCTTGTGTCTTTATTTCTGGTCCTAACAAGGCCACAGGATTCAGTTAGGGTAAAGTAAGCTACACTCGAACTGCTACTTCCCGATGAAACGCTTTTTAGTGGAACCAACTCTGAAGAAGATGCTTTCACGACCACTTCATTCTTCACCTTATTCTCGTAAACAGCGCTTCTTACTCTTGCCAATCATTCTAGAAACTTCTTCAGTAAACTCCAACGTAGTGTGGTCTTTGGACCTTCTTTAGGTTGAATTACACTATTCTAATTTATCTGTAATGACTGATATACATTAGTATTGCTACTTATAAAATTAGTCTTTAATACTTTACGTGATATTCGACATACTATAAAACAATTTAACGACAGATTGGTCTGTGTTGTATATTACACTTTATTTGTCGGATGCAAGTTCAACATTTAAAAACACATTCCTGTTAACTTTCACAATACTGGAAAATCTGTGTTGACAACACCAATATATTACACCATGAAAATAAACAATTACTACAATACTCGAGGTCTTCAATATCAAAAGCAACATATCAACACTGAACGAAATGTATTACAAGTGTAGCAACAATGGGTTGCATTTCTACCAATTTCTGGTTAGCTCCCTTGTAAAGGGAGCTCTCTGTAATGGGATGCAAAAAACAACATAGCTACTGTAGATAAATTTAAAATAATTATATCAGAGCGTGTTCATACAAGTTCTATCGCACAGCATTTAAAAACACATTCCTGTCCACCTTCACAATAGGGGAAATACTTGTTGACAACACCAATATACTTCATCATGAAAATAATAAATAATAAATTCAAATTCTCAAGGCCCTTTATGGCAAAATGACCACTCAACAAACATTTTTACAAGTGTAGCAAGAACGTGTTCAAGCAATCAACACTGAATGAAATTTATTACGAGTGTAGCAGTAATGGACTGAAGTGCATTAAACAAACATTTAATAACATTTTGCATTTCTACCAATTTCTAGTTGCTTCCCTTTTAATGGGGGCTCTCTTGTAATGGGATGCAAAAAATCATAGCTACATTAGATAAATTTAAAATAATTATACAACAGCGTGTTCATGCAAGATTTCAAAAATCACTATCACAAAAATCAGTTACAAGAAGTTTGTCTTTGTAATGCATCACTGAGGATGTTTTTTGATTATTCAATAAAAACATGTTTGAAGGCATATATATATATATATATATATATATATATATATATATATATATATATATATATATATATATATATATATATATATATATATATATATATATATATATATATATATATATATATATATATATATATATATATATATATATATATATATATATATATATATATATATATATATATATATATATATATATATATATGTGTGTGGTCAAATCGGTTAACGGCATGTCAAGCTAAATGACGGTTCAGTATAGGATACAGGTTCGAATCCTGTCGGAGGACGAATATTTTCTGTGATAATTTCTCGGACATTCAGGCTTGTAAATGTTGTTTAATACTGTTTATTATAAACAGACCATTTACTTAAATATTTGTCTTTATAAAAAGAATGTATAAACATAAAAAGGTCTTAAAATAATTGTCGGACTTTTTCCAGTTCATAATGTGTGACGTTATAATTTGTTTACATTTGGATGCGTTTTGAGCAGATATGAATCTACGTGAGAGAATCATGGAAGATTGTAGTTTAAGGACAGTAAAATCGACCTTGCTAACCGAACGCTCCTCTGTGGCCAAATCGGTTAAATTCACGTCAAGCTAAATAACGGTCCCGAATAACAGGTTCGAATATATATATATATATATATATATATGAGGGAAATGTCACTAGTACGCAAGAGCTTCGAGGCGGGTGAAAGTGGAAGAGAACTGAGAATTAAAAGAATTGAGGAAAGGACAAACCATGAAAGGGGATTCCAGAAGTCATGAGATGTCGACTTATGTTGCATTTAAATTTTTGAAGATTGTGGTTAACAGGGAATCATGGAAACGGAAGTGAAGATCCATAGATGCAGGATGGCTTTTCACCGCCGACTCACCCCGCCGACTCAACACCGACCAACTGATCTCAGTGACAACTCCACTCTAAGACAACTAACCACCAGCCTATGCGGCAGCGAGGACAACTCAATGACATGCAAACTATGAAATTTTTAGTCGACTATTTAAAAATAAATAAAATTCATTACGGATCATTTTTAATACAAGACTTTATTTTTAATTTATAATTTATTGAAAAAAAAAGGAAATCCCCTCAAATATTCATTCGAATATCGTTATGAAAAAGAAGAAACGATCTACAAAATTCTTTTATCTGCTTTCATAGATTCTTCAATTTCGTGGGAGTGGTTGACCTCCAATTAATTGCTCGAGTAATGCATTTCAGTTTATTTTTATCTTTTGCAGCCGCGTACTGTATCTCTACATTGTTTAGTGCCACATCCTAAGCTCTCTGTTCAGTCTTCTGTTTGCTGCTCCACCATGTTTATTTGTCCGACATTTTAAAATTAAATACCAATCAACAAAATCATTAAGAAAAAGGAAAAAATACATCTCCACGACGCAAAGCTGATTTAAGAACTGCCCACACTATGATAGCCACCATCAGGTCTAAAGCTATAAATTCGGCGCCAACATTGAGTTGTCCTGGAATTAAATTGTCACGGAGATTCGTCGGTGTTGAGGCGGCATTTTCTGTCGAGATGAAACAGCCTATCCCGTAACTATTTGTACCTATGTATTTTATCTCTTTATTTTTCAATTTTTAAATCATTGTTATCATTTTGAAAACTTTTCAGTTGGCATGAATCAGAAAAAGAGTTTTAATCTATCATTTAATTTTTAAAGAAGCTTCGAATATTTTGAATGAATCTTCAAGTGTTATGCAAAAGTAGACGTAATACCCACTTACATTTCAAAACTGTTACCTTTTCTCTTGGTTTTCTTTTTATCACTGCAAATTTTCTTCAAAAGATCAAAAATCTGGATTGTTTGCATATTTGAACATCTTAAGACCATTAACATCAGGAAAATATATCCAAATTTCTCTGCAAAGAAAAGGCGTCGATATCACTAGTTTTCACTGCAAGAAAAATCAGGTCACTGTCACATGACAGATTTTTTTCTCGTCAGAATCCCTCTTGCACATTTACAAATCTACCATTCTTCCGTGCCTTGAACATTGTTGCCATATTTGGTCTGAGACTTTTAGTTAACCACCATAAAGAACCTTTTATACCGCCAGTAACATAGCTGACGTTAGACTCCAGACGGACAACACACTGTGTCTTCTTGGTCTCACGTTTTCCACTGACTACAACGAATCAATAGCTGCATCTACTGCAAGGAATGTTCGGCCACACTGTCATAACAGAAATTTTTTTTCTCACCAGAGACCATCTTGCACATTTACAAGTCTACCATTCGTCCGTGCATTGAATACTTTTGCTATGACTGGTCTGGTCTTATATGGTCTGGTCTGGTCTGTTCTGGTGCTCCTGCCTGTATATCTCGAGGTCCTTAACAAAATCCAGGGAAGGATTTGTAATGTAATCGATTCTGACTTACCACCTCGACATCAGTGATTTTCTCACCAAAAAACATGGCTTCCCTCTGCCTATTTTTCAAGTATTATCAAGGTAATTGTTCTGCTGAGTTTTTTCTTTGTTGCCCCGCCTAATTTAATCTAAGCGTGCTACTAGATTTGCACTTCGGTCCCATATTTTACTTTTGAAATAGCTAAATGCAATAACCACTTCTACTCCAACATTTCTTTTTCTCGCACTTCCCACCCGTGGAAATCCCTTTCGTTTTCTTGCTTGCCTGATAACTAGAATCTTCAAAAGTATACAATCTCAACCGCCATCTTCTATTGACTTGAATCCCGTTAATCTTTCGTCATTTTCTCGACCCTCCCTATGATCAGTCTTCACTTTCACTTCCGTTGCGTACTAGTGGCATTACCACCTTCCTTGGGGTGAAATGATAAAAAAACCTGCCCATGTGTAAGGATAAGTAATGTTACAGATAATTTAGTGCTAGAGATGTTCAACTGCAAAGTGTACTACGTCCTGATGTTATAACATATCCTGCAGATGTGTTCGAGAAATATTCTAGCTTATTGAATAAGTAAATGTTTTAAAATTTGTTTCGATATTTGAAAGTACAGAATTCAAAATATAGGGTAATTTAAATAAAATATGCATATGTCTGGTGAAAAATTATTGTGAAATTTTAAAAAGTAATTTAGAAAAATATTACCTGTAAACTGTTTTCATTTTTGTATTCAGTCTCTAATGTAAAAAAAAGAAAAGAATTTTTTTTTCAATATGTATTTTTATTACTCGATTTTTAAATCATTGTTCTTCTTTAATAACATTTTAGACGCCATGAAGCAGAGAAAAATGAAATGATTTTTTCTTCATTTTTTTTTGCATCATAGTTTTTTTGTTGTTGTTTTAAATTGAAACAATTCAAGCACAAATATGTCTGTGTCGCTAAATTGGTCAAAAATAATTTTTATATTTGAATATATTTTTAAATATTTTTCTTCTTTCTAATTTACAAACTTTATAAAAAATTACTTTGTATCCATTGTCATAAGTCTGGCATAAGATCATTTGTTGAAGGTACTCACTAAGCTATCAAATATTCTCTGAATTCTTTCGGAGAAAATGCTAAAAAATAGAAATGTCAAATAGTTTGAATTTCGTTCTATTTTTCTCACAATAACAGGCTCAAGAGCCAGTCATGTTCGATGGTTAGTGAATAAAATTGTTGTAAGGTCGTAGAAAGATAAGGAGGAGATTTTGTTTGTAAATAAGTTCATCCTAAGCAAGGCAATAAAGGCACTGAGACGTAAGTGGTTACCCGTTGTTAGAGAATATGAGAAAATATAATATTAGGGAGAAAGGACAACAAAAGAACAATAATTAAAAGAGTGATCATAACGATTGGTGTTGTGTTTAAATTTGTGAAGATCAAATTTCATTTGGAAGCAAAAAGCCGAAAAAATCCACAAGCGAATAGTGCGAGAAGTTCGAGAAATGAAACTGTTAACATAGAACTTACCGTTGCATCTAACCATTTAATTTGTAGAACGAAGAGGCGTTACCGTCAATCTAATATTGCGCTTACATTCATAAATTCGAGGAACCGTCGAGGAAAAATTATCAGAAGAATTACTATGAAAATATTTATAGAAAAGACACAGGGACACTATATTACGGCGGTGGGAAAGTGACTGAAGCCTGGATGCCTGGCCTGGACGAATAACATTGCAGATACTTATTTATATTTTATCAAAGACCTCTAAATAAATAACAAGAATGCCAGGCCATATGTGGCAGCAATATTCAAAGCATTGACGGATGGTAGACTTATGAATATGTAAGATAGTTTCTGGTGGGAAAAAATTGTCGAGCTCAACACCGTGAACCAACTTTCCTGGGTGCAGACATAGCAGTGGATTCAACAGAATCTTTCCATTTCATGTCACCGGGTAACGTTAGTTCAAGCAGGTGCAATGAGTCACTCTCCTTAAGGTTAGTATCAGCCATGCTAATGAAAGGTAAAAAAGATTCTCTCAAAAGATTAAAATTAACCTCTCCTTGCCCTATTTAACAACAGATTTTATGTGTTGTAAGCTCAGCAACGAATTTAACATTATCAAACCGATCAAAGATATTAACAAGACCAGAGTGCATCTTTGTTTTGGTTTGGTTTATTTTGTTTTACGGCATATCAAACTCAATGGGTTATTTAATGAAGCGAAATTTTTTATTGCTGGTAATATTTTGTTTTGTCAAAAATCTGTTTCTGGTAATATTTTTTCTTTCAAAATTGTATTGCTTGTAATAATTTTTTTCAAAAATGTATTGCTGGTAATAGTTAACTATTTGCCCATAGCTGGGGCCCTAACAGGTGCTACCAATCTGGGTCAGGGTGGACCTGGGAACACTAACAATTAAGAGGTGGTGCCATGTTCCTCAAAACCTCCTGATCAGAGGCCTTGCTGCTAGATGTAGTTTGTCGTTTTACCCATGACGCGGATGTAGTTTAACGTCTTACTCAAAGGACGAGTAAACATTTGTGTCATCAGCATAGTTTTGTGATGTCAACGAATACTCGTTGTGACTTTCGTAATGCTTGTTGTAGTAGAGAGTTTGTAATCGTAAATACAACTATAGTAACACCGTTGAACAATACTTGTTCAGACGCCTTTGAATGACACTCGCAATAATAGTACTTGCTTGATAATTATCGCTCGAATGGTAACCACTGAATAGTGATTAGTATAAAAAATAGTATAGTGAACGGTCTAGAGAATTGTGAACCGCATAGTAATAGAGGATAGACTAGAAAGAGTGACCAATAATTCCCATATATGCGTTTCATATATGATCACGTGATCTACTTAATTCAAAATGGGATCGTCTGGTTGCTCTCTGACGATCTCCGTTCAGATTACAGTGTCGGCAACGACACTTTATTCCTATATAACGCATAGATACTGAGTTGAGAGCTGATGTCATTTGGAAGGTCATTGATGAAAATTAGGAACAATGTAGATCCAAGTGTAGAGATCTGGGAAACACCTGCATTAATTTAAAAAGATCTAGAGGAGTGGCCATTATAGAGCACTTCCATTTAGCAATTTGATAAGAAAGAATGAATCAGTTCAAAACCACAACAATCGGTCTTCAAAGATAACTGGAAACCACAGAAGACTGGATGATGACCCTTTTCAAAGAACATAAAAGAAATTAGAGACTTTAATCAGTAATATAGAAAGCAAACAAATTCAAAAGTGAACTTCAAGTGGTTAAAGAAGTACAAATAAAGCACAATACACCTACTACAGTGACAAAGGCCCTAAAAAGGAAGGAAGAGCTAATGCAATGTACCCAATGTAGAAACGATGGCAAGATGGCAATCTTAATGGCCAATACTCTACCCGTATCAAATAAGCTTATGTATATAAACACCGTACCCAACATTGGTTACGTAGTGCAAGGTCAAATACTGAAATCGCTGTAAATGTCCAATGCATGCTAACCAGATATTACGAATCGCACATACCGAAAAAATTGTGCTGACTCCAAATGTTGTTCCTGTTATAAATACCCATAAACAATTAAATATCATGTTGCAAAGTGTTAGCACCAACTGCATATAAACATCGGCATGATAGAGTGGGCCAATATCTGCACTGGAAAATATGCAAAATATGTAAAATATACGGATGAAAATTGCAAGAAACTGGCATGAATATCACCCAGACCCAGTTACTAGGATAAGACCTGTATTACATAGACGTAACAATCTGTTGTAGCATACCTATGGCCGATAATGGGTATGTCCCCATTCACATAAATAGAGTAGCTTGCAGCTGGAGATTCGTCTCCAGCTGTGCTGGTCAAACTCTCTGCCTCCGGGCAGAGAGGATCCTCAGACGAGGCTATGTCGAAAGGCATAGTCTCGTCTCGGGAAACAGCTACCCGACCCCGTTTTATATGGGGTCTACGGGAAATTTTTGGCCGATCCTACGAGCTTGGATATCCCACATTAAATTCGACCTTGTGCCATATTTGATCACGTGGGTCGGTTGGTAGATATCTTGTAGTTGGAGATTCATTGTGGAATTAACTTGACTCACTTCTAGTAGTTGACTTCTTCTACGCTCCGACGAGGAATCTTATATGTGTTGTTCTTGTCCTAAGTATTATCATTCATTCCCAACCTTCGTTTGATTATTCTATTCAGTAACCTTCTCTAAAACAATCAAAGCTAAGAGCCTAGACATTGTCACCAAAGAAACAAAGACAGAATATGCTTTCGTATTGACATGGTAGAACTTACAGGTTGTGATGTATCTTTGAAGATTTAAAAAAAAATACAAGGATCTTGAAGTAGAAATCTAAAAAAATGCGGAATATGAGGACATCAGTATTTCCATTTGTAATTGAAACCATCGAATTGATTCGAAAATATTCAGGAAAACCTTTTAAAGTGATTCCTGGTAGCCTATGTCTTAAATAAATTGAAATAAATGCACTGACATTATGAAAACTTCATCTATGTAAAATGTGTATGATCTGAGGTCATCGTTTTTTGTGTTTTCTTTTAACTGATCAGTGGAACATGTTATGAAGAAATTTCTAACCTTAGGTCTTTGGTTGGGACTCAGAAAAAAACGTGTACACGATAGAAATCAAAGATAATAATAATAATAATAATAATAATAATAATAATAATAATAATAATAATAATATACACAGACAAAACAATCAAAGGTAATCAACCTGACATCGTGATCAAAGACCACAAAAGCAGAACTGGCTTTTTTCTTGACATGGCAATCGTTTCAGATTGTAATATATCTTTGAAGATCTTTAAAAAAAAACATAAAAAAAAATAAAGTATTTTGAAGTGGAAATCTCAAAATTGTGGCACCAGAGGACAAGATAATTACATTTGTAGTTAGGGTGGGGCTCGGTTTGATTGGAAAAGGTTCGGATAAACTCAATGAAGGGAATCCTGGTAGCCCATGACTTAAACAAATATAAAATAATACACTCACAAATACAGATCACACATTACGAAGTGCTATGTGTATGCAAAATATGGCTTATTCGGTTGCCTCTTTTACTTTTTTATAAAAAAAATAATCACAAAAAATGTGATGCCATTTCTGATTGGGACCCAAAAGGCAATGAATATACAACAGAAATCAAAGTAAATAATAATAATAATAATAATGATAATAATAAAGTATACGATAATTGTACGAAAAAAATGTAGAAATCTTAGCACTGCATGGATAAATGACCGTAAAGCCTTTCATAGTGCACCACACTCTTGGATCCTTAAAACTCTGGAACTGTACAAAGTTTTCTCCGTGATAGTAAATTTTCTTAAACACAGCATGGGAATATGGAAAACTAGATTATACCTAAATCACTGTTATGGAGAAACACACCTATTCTATAGTTAATAGACTCTCCCACCTAATATATGTAGGAGTAATAAGAGAAACGACGGTCAGTCGATGTCGGACGACAGTAGTCGACAGTTAGTCGAATACGAAAGTAGTCAGCGACCACAACAAGATTACTCTGCGTAATACCTATTATACCAAGTTCCTAACGTTTTCTACATCGAACTATTTAGGACCGATTTTAGTACAAATACAGCCTCCACTGCGAAATAACTCCACAACAATCACACAAGAGGCACTGCCTTCTCCAACCGCCTGAATATGCTACGAGGATTCTTCAAGGGAGACTCCCAGTTACCCTCTTTGATTTGTCTTTCCTTAATCCTCCTCACGCATGTAGTAAACAATAATAGTTATGGATAGAAACGAAACAAGAAAGTATTCAATCACCTACTCTATATGGATGATCTCAAACTCTTTGCCACAGAAGACAATGAGATGAAGCGTCTCCTCAATACTGTAAAATGTTTCAGTGACAACGTAGGTGTAGATTTTGGATTAGCTAAATGTGCAAAAGTAACTTTCAAGAAAAGGGGAATTACAGAAAAAGATCAATAGATTTACATTTTGTCACAAAAATTAGGGAACTGGAACAAGAAGAAGCCTATAGGTAAGTAGGTTAGCGAATGAGATGGAATACAGCCTACCCAAATGTGCACAAGGTGTTGAATATGGAGCTGAATTAAAAAAAAAAAAACAACAAAAAAAAACTGAATATCAACCATAAACACCTCGGTTGTCCCTGTGCTGTAATACCTAGAACATATACTGAAAAATTGCGTCAGACCTAAATGCAAATTCTATGATAAATATTCAGAAACAATAGATCATCTTTTATCGGATTGCGCGGTATTGGCACCCACTAAATATTAAACCCGGCTTGACAGAGTTGGTCAATGTGCAACTTTTACGGAAAGGAAACTGCAATAAATTGGTACGAACACCAGCCAGACCTGGTTACGAAGATAGGACCTTTTACAATTTTATGGAACTACACACTGAGAGAAGAATCAAAGCTAATCGCCCAGATATCGGGATTAGAAACAGCAAAATTGAAAATGTTACTTCTTATTGATATGGCAGTTCTTGCAGACTGCAAGGTATCTTTGAAGATCTTCAAAAAACTATCAAAATACATGGACTTCAAAATCGAAATCTCAAAAATGTGGCACAATAAGACATCAACAATTCTAGTTGTAGCTCTCGGACTGATTGAAAAGATTCAAATAGAGTCATTCATGGGATTCCTAGTAGCCAATGTCTTAAAGAAATATAAAGAAACAAGCAGCATGGCCCGGCGTAGGACGTGTTTGATTCAAAATTAGTACGACTCATACAGCAATCGCTATCACTTGACTTAAAATACTTTTGTTCTTCCTTGCCTTTAAACGAGTGCCCTTTACCGTGCTGATGTTGCTTCATGCCTTACTTCTTGCCTGCAAATTTTTTCTAAGTTCTATACGAAACATTAAATGTGTTACGAAAAAAGAACTAAACAAAATGAACACAAAACGATCAGCTTTAAAAAAGGACTCGTAACTGGAAAAACCGAATGAAAAAAGAATGTTAACAACAAATACTTTTTCACACCCAACCCAGTTCTGTGGAATCAGAATCAACGTTGAGATTAAGCAAGCGAATGAGCCAATTGGAGTAAAGTGCCATGCAGATTTAAATTTTCCCCAATTGTGACGAATGCAGCTATCGATTTTTGATGGATGCTAGCATGCTAGTTAACATTCGTGTCAGTCAGCTATTGGCTCTCACGCTGGCCAATAGAATCTTCCTGCCTATTCGTGGCAGCCAGCGATAGGCTCTCACTCTGGCTAGTAGAAAATGTCCGCAAGCTACATGAAAACTGCCGTAGAAGCATGAAAATATCGATTATTTCCAATATCGATGGGAGTTGGTAAATGTAAGGTCGGTCTTGGCCTTCCCGCTAACTTGGAGCACGTCCATGTAAATTTTGGTGCAAACTCGTCGAAAATTTCTGTCGTTAATTGGTTACACACACACATACATCCTGCCTTTTATAGATAGAGATACTTACAAGTAAGAAGACCAATACTGTACCAATAATTATCGAAGCCGACAGCCATTCAAGTCTTTGAAAACGACTCAGAATAATAAAACGAACAGGTATAAGAATTCAACAGAATGTAGCATTATATGCTGTCATTGGGGAATTATATCAAAAGAAACGATAGTAGATCAAGTCCATACACAATGATACCTATCCAATCCTGCGTAGTTTCACTCCAAGCAATGATCACAATTATCCTAAAATAATAGTAAAACAGTAAACTAGTGTCTCGAATCAACAACCGACAATCTGTTTGGTCAAATAGATCAAGGTGATATTTAAGGAGAAATGTGTATTTAATTACAAAAGAACGATACCATTGTTTGATTGATTCGCTGAATTCTTCGAGTTAAACATTGATATTCTGAAACTATTGGAACCGGTCTCCACAAAACACTGCCTTGTAACGAGAGAAACAAATAACAGAAGTCTAAATTTATCTGAGGTGTAGATGGTATTTCTATATAAATTCAGCGATCATTTCCTATGTGGCATTTTCAGCTGACATCGGTTTTCTTTGGCAAAGAAAAGGCTCAAATATATAAATCTCTATGCCTCGGCTTTGAAATTAAATTACAAGAATTCAAAATAATATAACAGTCTCATCAAACACTTGAAAAAAAGTAACAAAATGTTGAAGATACACATAAACTATAAAATAAGAAACACGTTCCGCTTTAAAATGAAATAAAAGACAGCAAAAATAATTTAAAAAGATCTCAGAATTTGAAGTGGTTGATAATCACATCAATCGATTGTGTTGTTTTGTTAATTCTTTGATTTAAAATATATTTGCTGACAATGAGACGATGAGATATCAAATAACACTTATAAAATCAAAACAGTGTCGCTTAAATAAGTTTTAGGGATATGCTTATATTTGTATGCAGTAAACAAATATTAGACAAATGGACTTGTATCTACTAGTTTGTGGTTGTCAAACCGACTTTCGTAAGTATCCTGTTTAAGTACAGACGTAGGGAAATGGAACACTGAGATCTGAAAGCGAATTCTAATATCAAAAGAAACCTTCCAGAGACCAAACAAAATATTAAGACACTGGACAGGTTCGTAAGAATCGGCGTCCTGAGTATGACAATAAACTGCATCCGCGTCCTGGGCATGAAGATAAACTGCATCCGCTTCCTGGGCATGAAGATAAACTGCTTCCGCTTCTTGGGTAAAGACGATTAAATACATCCGACAGCTGTTAGGGTCCCAGCTATGGGTAAATAGTTAAGCCCCAAACTGGGGTCAAAATACTATGAAAGTGTAAAAATAGGTTTTGAAAAAAAATTACCAGCAATAAATTTTTGTCTAAAAAATACAAAAACATCACCAGCTACACATTTTTTCAAATAAGAAAAAAATATTACCAGCAAGACATATTTGAAAGAAAATTATTACCAGAAATAGATCTTTTGTACAAAAAAATATTACCAAAAATAGATATTTTTGACGGAAAGAAGATTGTCAGAAATGGATTTTTTGAAGTAAAGAATATTACCAGAAATGGATTTTTTGAGTGAATAAAATATTACCAGAAATAGATTGTTTTGAAGGAAAGAATATCACCAGAAAATGGAATTTTTGAAGGAAAGAATATTACCAGAAATGGATTTTTTGAAGGAAAGAATATCACCATAAATGGATTTTTTGAAGGAAAGAATATTCAGAAATGGATTTTTTGAAGGAAAGAATATTACCAGAAATGGATTTTTTGAGTGAATAAAATATTACCAGAAATAGATTGTTTTGAAGGAAAGAATATCACCAGAAAATGGAATTTTTGAAGGAAAGAATATTAACAGAAATGGATTTTTTGAAGGAAAGAATATCACCATAAATGGATTTTTTGAAGGAAAGAATATTCAGAAATGGATTTTTTGAAGGAAAGAATATTAACAGAAATGGATTTTTTGAAGAAAAGAATATTACCAGAAATTGATTTTTTGAGTGAACAAAATATTACCAGAAATAGATTGTTTTGAAGGAAAGAATATTACCAGAAATCGATTGTTTTGAAGTAAAGAATATTACCAGAAATAGATTTTTTGAAGGAAAGAATATTACCACAAATGGATTTTATATATATAAAGACAGTTTTATGTTTATATATTCTTTTTATACATACAAATATTTAAGTAAAAGTTCTGTTTTATAATAAACAGTATTAATAACATTTACTGGCATGAATATTTTCTGTGAAGATTTCTCGGACATTCAGGCCAGTAAATGTTGTTTAATACTGTTTATTATAAACAAACATTTACTTAAATATTTGTATCTATAAAAAGAATGTATAAACATAAAAATGTCTTAAAATAATTGTCGGACTTTGTCTATTTCATAATATATAATATATATATATGATGCAAAAATGTATGACAATTTGGAAAAACTATGTAAGGATTTTTGTTTGTTTAAAAAGGGGTCATTATAATTTATGATAGGACAAGGAATTAATTATTAATCAATGTTGAAATAATAAATAATAATTTAATAAATGGTGCATATTTCTCAGGTAACTCAAAAACTTAAAGATCAATAATTAACCATTCAGTCAGTAAACATTTTAAAATACCATTAGAAATATAAAGAAGCAAGAATAAAAACATTGTAAAAAAATATAATTCAAATATTCTAGAAATTTAGACTAGAAAGTTACCGAAAATTAGACGAAACAAAATTTAAGGAAACAAATACATAATAATACGTCATCTAATGACAAAAATAAACTGCCAAAACTAAAATCGCCAAAGTCACATAAAAAAAATCAAACCTTAACAAAGTAATCTCCTCTCTTATCGCAACAAGATGTAATTTTTTATCTCATTCGTAGAAAACGAAATCATATATATATATATATATATATATATATATATATATATATATATATATATATATAAAATATTAGGCAGCATATGATTTACATACAAAGAATAATCACACATAGAATTAATCAGAAGTATCAATGCGATTATTGGCGACATCCATCGCTAGAAAACATAATATATGCATTAAAATCCTGTTCATCCATAGTGCGAGTTTTGATCCTTGAAGAAAAACTTGTTGTCTGTAGTTTTTCAGTTTATTTGATGTTAAAATGCTAGTACTTACGGACGGTCTTCCATCCATCATCAGGCATGTGTTTTTTTTTTCCGTATATTTTATTTTATTTTATATATGATTTTATGATCTGACAACTTAACCAATTGATTCAGTTATGAATTTTGTGCGATAATCTTAAGGGCATTTAAGACCCACTTAGCGATAAGGAATATTAATCTATTTTTTTGTGTTGCTGAAACGATCTTTATTATTGTTTTATCTATTTTTCTGTTATTGAATATATATATTCTTTGATATGATTTTCACGCAGAATACATGTGATTATGGCTCTTCACATCTTCCGGTCCGTAAACTTTGTCCTCATTTCACTTCCTCCAGTTCATCAAACTTATAATGATTCATACACTCACATTAAATAAGTTGTTCTATTTCCCTCTATCCCTACCTTCTCTTAATGCGTCCAGTGAGTATCAAATTTTCCAAGCCGTCCTTCCTTTTATTTTCTCCTAGATATTGCAAGTGGTATTTTTTGTTGGTGTTTTTTTTTTAATTTACTTACAGATGACTTTCTTGCTTCCATTTTCTTTAAAACTTCATCATTGATCACATGATCTGTCCGTGTTATTCCCAACACACATTTGTCGCTTTAGACATTGTCCATCTTGAAGGAAATTATCCATTTTTACTAACACAAATTCGGATAAACACGACATAACATTTCAGCACAGTATTCTTCGATTCTTACGTTTGGTTTGGTTTGTTTTGTTGTAAGGCATATCAAACTCAGTGGGTTATTAATGCCAACAAAATTTTTATTGTTGATAATATTCTTTCATTCAAAAAATCCATTTTTGGTAATAGTCTTTCCTTCAAAAAATTCATTCCTGGTAATATTCTTTCCTTCAAAATCCACTTCTCCACTGCCTTAACCGGGTATTGAACTCACACCATGTGCCATGTGTCCTTGAGAATAACTTTCAGAGCGTAATTAACAGGAGATAACTGATAACTGATAACCATTAAACATGGCACGTGGAATTAGAACAGTCTACCCCAGTGAGCGAAATAAAGTGTTCAGTTCGACATTCCAACGACCTGAAGAAGGCCGGAACGTACAACGACCGAAACGTTGTAATAAATATGGCGTCAAAGATGAGGACAATAGTCCAAATAATGTAAATAATGTACATGATACCTCATCTCAGAAATATAGACAGATACCAGAATTCATTCACTCATCTACTCTTCCTTAAAGAACTCAATAAGGCACAACGGGCACTAGTTAATAATGGCTTTCCAAACCACCTTATAGACCACGAAATTAGACTATTTCTTTCCAAAGTAAATAATAGTGAACACACAGTCAAAGGTAACATGTTCTGCAAAAGCCAAATTCCCGTCAACTACAAAAAAGATGAATTTTCACTTAGAAATATCATAAAGAAATACACCATCCCAATTGTCACAAACAAAAAAATCAAATTAATTATCTACTAGAAAAAATTTAAAACAGCTATCTTTATTCTAAAAATAACAACACACCAGCGAAATCAAAATTACAACGAACGAACCATATTTACGATTTCAAATACCCCTTGAGGGACTGTCTTCCTTATCAAACCGAACTCATAAATAATTAAAACGGTCACACTACTACATGCATATCCAGACGCCTTACGTTACACGTATTCGACCACAGTTCCATTAGAAGCAATTTACACAGACACACGAACGTACCAGACTCCATGTGTCACATACTAGTAGAAAATACACACGTGATAACCTGATCCACATGTGAAAAAGATTAAAAATAATGGAAGTTTTAATAATAGAAAGAAAAAAATCAACACTCAATAATATTAACAACGAACACGGCTACGATGTTCTAACTGTGTTCGGAAAATAAAACATCCCTATAACTCTAGAAACATACACATAACCCATGCAGTCAAAAGGCAAAAATCAAATCAAAATATAACCGAAAGCGCATTTGGACAGTTTCTACACATTTTGTGTCCAAAAAAGAAAACACTTGTTCGAACAAAAGAAAAGCTTAATCGCACTGCCTTGTTTATCGTCTTCAATGAAACATATATAAATGAAAGGTTGTGGCCTAAATACACAATATATACTTGACTCTACCGTCGATTTTAGAAAAGGATTCATAACTTTCCAATGATATTAGCACTTAAGGGAATACAGTAGATATGACCGAAATTCGAACTCGGCTCTCCGATTCCTCAATTCGAGCCGCTATCTTTTACTCGACCGTGCCTCCTTATTGTTCCTGGGTATGAGAGTCAAGCAAATCACTTCCTATGAACAGACAACCAGACACCAGCACAAATGATTTGATTATAGCAGTGAAGACATTGTAGAGAAATTGGTTTTTAATCTATTTGCAGCCGAATTCACCCACAAATATGGACGAAACGTTTTGACAATAACTACAAAGATGAGAACAATAGATGGAATATAAATTATGCTAGCGGTGATATATATTATTTATGGAGGGATAAAATTGTAAAAAAGAAAAGTTAAACGTTTGGACACGAAGAGAAAATTTAAAAAGTCGAATGTTGTGAAAAGATAAGGAAAGATGATAGAAAAAATGCTTCAAAAATTTTAGAGTCAGAAAGAAAATAACTGAAAATGGTTTACAACAAATGATCGGAAATCGAAGATGTAAAAGAAAAAAGTGATTTTGGGTATGTGATAAGCGGGGAACAGAAATAATGGGGGAGAAAGAAGGGATTAATCCTAAGAATGGAAATGAGAGAAAAAGAATTGACAATAGTTTTTTAAAATCATTATGCATGAAATATAAATGATCTGTACAAAGGTGAAAAAAACGTAGGGTAAAAAAGAGATGGATAAAAGTAATCTACAGGAAGGAAGATAGAATAAGGATAAAGAGAAGTGACAAAAAAAAGAGGGTAAGATGACGAAAAATAAAGAGAAGGGAAGGAGAGTAAGACGGAAACGTTAAACATGACGATGAACATTGATAAGGAAAAAAGGAAGGAGAAAGACAGAAAAAAAGAACAAAGGAAATGTCAAAGAAGAAATAAGTCGGTAGAAAAGACAAAGGAACAAATGAGAGAGAAAAATGAGAGAAGAAAGAATATAGATCTGAGGGAATAAAGAAAGAGAAAATAAAGAGAATTATATGTGAGAAAGGCGGAAAGCGATTTTAAAGATGAAAAATACAGTAGAATTCCTCATATCCGGAATCCTTCATATCCGGAATTCCTCATATCCGGAATCCTTCATATCCGGAATTCCTCATAACCGGAGTACCTCATATCCGGAGTACCTCATATCCGGACATGATTTTGATGTGTATATTTGAAATATTTGGGTGATATGCAGCTGATTTTAAACTTCTGTTTTTCAGAAAATTTACCTTGTATAATTGTTTATGCTTATTTCACCCTGTTGGCTTGTATTGGTGTAAAAAAAAAAACATGATGGGAATAAGAGGAAAAGAACAACTTTGGAGTTATCGCAAAAAGTGGAAATTTTAAACAGACTAGACGCTGATGAAAGTTCATTGTAACTAATTGCTGAGTTCAACATAGGAAAGTCAACATTGTATGATAGAAAATCTTCCAAAGATACTATTCTACAGCGATCACACTGTCACAATGTACAAGGAAATAAAAAAATATGGTTGTGATGAAATCTGGACTGATATAGAAAATGCTATTGAAAAGGTTGTCAGTTTTATGGAAAGAAAGCCAGCATTCAGTTTTGAGAATTGCAATAACACACGCAGATTTAAAAGTGATTTCCGTTAAAAAATTTCAAAAACGAAATGCGGAAAAAGTTGAGAATGACATTAGAAGAGAAAGAATCATCATCCAACAGCGATTAAATAATCCTCGTTACATTTTTTGTTTTGCATACGTGGCATACTTAATTTAATGAATTTTTATTAACATTACATAATTTATTTCTTTTCCCTTAAAATCAATTCCGTTGTATTTCACTCACCATTAGCTTATTTTGTTTACCATATAACATCGAAAATAAAAGTTGAATCTGATTTCGGTTCTTTTATTTTAATCTAAATATAACCCCTCATATCCGGACTTTGTAAACAATTTCTCATATCCGAAATCCCTCATATCCGGAATCCCTCATATCCGGACATTGTAACCAATTCCTCATATCCGGACTTTGTAACCAATTCCTCATATCCGACATCCCTCATATACAGAATCCCTCATATCCGGACATTGTAACTAATACCTCATATCCGGAATCCCTCATATCCAGAATCCCTCATATCCGGAATTTGTACCTAATTCCTCATATCCGGAAGGCCTTAATCCGTGTGTCAGGAATCCTACTGTAGATAAATGCACGAGGGAAAAGAATAAAGAAGGAATCAGAATAAAAGAAACAAAGAAAGAAAAAGCAAAGGAATGAAAGAAAGAAAGGAAAACGGATCTATGAAAAAGAAGAAGAAATGGAGACGAAAAGGATGAATGAGGTTATGGAAAGAAAATAAATCAATAAAGAAATAAGATAAGCAAAGCTGAGAATAAATAAATCTGTTGAAAAGGGAAAGACAAAGAGAATGAAATGAAAAAATAGAATGAAGGAATAGAAAAAGAAAAGGAAGAGAAAGAAATAGCTGAAAGAATGAAGGAATTAGTAGATAAGAAAAAACAGGAAATAGGAAAAGACTGAAAACGCGTAGGAATGAGTAGAAAAGAAAAAAAAACAAATGAAGAATTGACAAAAATAACAAAGAATAGAGACATCAGTAGAAAAGAAGAAAAAATTGAATGAAATAGCGAAAGAATGAATGGATCTGTAGTAAAATATAAAGGGCAAGAATTGTAAAAGAATGAAAAAAAAAACAATAGAAGAATCGGTAAAAAGAAAAACGTAAAGGAATGAAAAGGAGAAAGAACGAAAGAATCCGTTTAAAGTTTTTGTGATATTGGACGGCTTCGTTTGTCACTTTTGCTATATCAAGCGAAAACTCATTATCACTTCCAAAAATGCGCGTTATATTCGAGAATTTGCCGGTACTAGTAGTAACACCTTCCAATAATATTCGCACTAGTAATACTTGTCCAAGTAGTAATTGTCAAATAGTATAATAATCAGAAGAGAATTGTAATTTGTATAGTAGTAGAGTAGAGATTGTGAACGTATAGTGGATAGACAAGAAGAGTGAACAATGATCAGTATAGCAATAGAGTAGAGAGGAGGAATAGTGATCATTACGCTACTTCGTATTTATTCACTTTATTTATGATCACGTGATCCACTTAATAATGGAATCGCCCGTGTTACTCACTAGTTTCAAACCAAAGTGTCGGCAGCGACACTTACTCTTATACAACAAAAATAAAGAAAGAAAGGAAGAAAAGCCGAAAAGTATGGATCTGTATGAAGTAAAGGAACGAATAGTAAGCGTATGTAAGAAAGGCATTATAATTAAGTAATAGCTAAAGAAATTGAAGAATAAGTATAGAATTAAATTGGATGAATTTTAAAAGAAGTGTTAGAAGGAATGTACAATGGCAAAGAAGGAAGAGTAAATTAAGAGAAAAGACAGAAGAAAGGAATTTAAAAAAAGGAAAACGTCAAATAGAATGAGAGAAACGTAAGAGAAATCAAGGGAGATAAATCAAAAACGAAGAAATTAATGATTTGAAATGAAACGAAGATATCAGAGGTGAAAAAAAACTAAGACAGGAAAAAGAGAACGGAAAGAAATTTGGAAGACGTTATATCTTCCAAAATCTTTTGTTTTTTTATATGAAAAATTGGGAGCAAAGTGCTGCAACAGAGACGAATGGAAACCTTCAATTGAAAATATTCAGTTGAAAAGAGACATAAAAGAAGAAAAAAATAACCAGGGAACTGGAAAATCTTTTGGAAAGAGATTGAAAAGGAGAAATGACAAATGATGAAAATACGCCGAAAAACGAATGTCATTTTAGCGCCATAAATAAACTGCTTGTTGGCCTGACAATAATATGAAGTCTATTGTCTGTGGAATCGGTTCATATTTCGCTTGATAGTGTGTCCTCTTCATATGATGGCGCTTAGCAAGTAGATATAAAAATGATTAAAAAGGGGAAAATCTCAGAGGCTAAAAATCTCACAAATTTATCTTCATATAGAGGAAATCGCCGAATATTATTTGTAGATATATATTGATTAAAATGGTTGCAAGAATAAAAAAGGTAGTCGTAGAAATATATATATATATATATATATATATATATATATATATATATATATATATATATATATTTTTTGTGTGTGTGTGTGTATTGGAAAGAACAGTTAGATTAATTATCCAAAGTTCTTATGTTTTTTTAAAAGAAACCGTGCTCGATACTGAAGTAGAGCTTTATCTATCTATCTATCTATCTATCTATCTATCTATCTATCTATCTATCTATCTACACACACACACATATATACACATATATATATATATATATATATATATATATATATATTATTTATTTAAAAATATGATTCTAACACGCTACATAAGAGGTCACATGTTTCAAAACAAGAGCCGAAAACTTCAATATAATTATTTGAATTAAATTAAATTAAAGTACCAAGCTCTGTTCCATCTTCAAGCGAAATTTTTTTGTACCATTTTTTTGATTCCCCCAAAAAATTCACTTGAAGATGGAACAGAGCTTGGTACTTTAATTCAATTTAATTCAAATAATTATATTGAAGTTTACGGCTCTTGTTTTGAAACATGAGACCTCTTATGTAGCGTGTTAGAATCATATTTTTAAATAAATAAGTATATTTATGCTCTACTTTTGTATCGAGCAATATTTTTTAAAAAATAATAACAAAAATAGTAAAGAACTTTGGATTATTTACCTAACAAGTTCTTTCCTATTTTCTATATATTTTCATATATATATATATATATATATATATATATATATATATATATATATATAATCAACAGAAAGACTGTTTCCTCCGTGTCGCTAGACGTCCGATTGCTTCAAGCTGGGTTCGAAATCCGACTGATTTGACATCATATTTTACCAGTAACCATTGTCGCAAGGGAATTCATATATATATATATATATATATATATATATATATATATATATATATATATATATATATATATATATATATATATATATATATATATATATATATATATATATATATATATATATATCATTAAACAATTTAGACACGTTCGTAATAACGTATAAGGTTTGTTTTCATGATTAAAGAGAGCAGGGACGTAGCGGGATTGCATTTATTGATTTTTATTTTTCCGAGTACTTTCGACATATCCAATATCGTCTTCAGAGTTATGATGGCTAAGACATATATTTGTTTGTGTCCGAAGTTTTTTTTTTGTTTATTTTTGTTGTGAAACCGTTAAACGTTTCTTTCATCTTCAATGTCAAAAATGGTAATTTTTCTTTTTCTAAATTTTTCATATTGTACGCATTTCAATGTAAAGGAATTAACTTAATTATAAATCGAATTTGTTGGTAGGTTATAGTTTGTTTATTTTTACAAAACTGTTTTGTTTTACCGTAGATATTTCTAAAGAAGTATATACTATAAGCTTTTCAGTATTTGTACTATATTCATAATTAATTATTCGTTAAATGTTGCTTTTAATGTTTTAAAGAAATGGCTTCGAGAATCTGTAGTTTCTGCTTATTACCTACTTGGTGACATATACGGGTATTGTCGACTAATATTCTTCTAAATGTCACTTAGGAAACTGCATGTATGACAAGAAATCTAATGTATGTTAGTCATTCTATAATAACGTTATCAAGATGGCTCATTCTACACATGCATGATTCATTGTCCATTGCACAACATCTGCAAAAACATTCCTTTCCACATTCCAATTTCTAAGAATATTAATGTATAATACCCGTAGAATTATCTACGTTGAAACGAAACAGATTTAAAATAAACAAGCAAACGATAACGTCCTAACGAATTTATTTCTTAACTAAAATACCTCCATTACATTAAAATCTTTACAATATGGATTTAAAAAAAAAAAAAAAAAAAAAACACCATTTGTAACTTTGCACGTCACCGGTTTAAGGGTTTAAACACAAAACGAAAATCTTACACACGTGCAGACATACGCATACACACGCACGCATACACCTACATGACCCCCATATATATATATATATATATATATATATATATATATATATATAAACTATGTGAAATTTGGGAAATACTTGAAGACGAATCTCCAAGACTTAGAGGCCATTTGTGAAGAGCAAGAAAAATGTGAAGATGATAATATATATATATATATATATATATATATATATATAGAGAGAGAGAGAGAGAGAGAGAAGGGGGGAGACAGAGAATGGTCATTCTGTGGCATATGGGCAGCCATCCTTGAGGGTAGAACTTACTTTAAGAATGTATTTTTTCTAAGACACTCTTCAAACTTGGAAACCTGAATACTGTGATCGTCAAAATTATCGGCACTATTCATTAAAAAGGACTTTTATAGTCACAATTTAAATTTAATATGGTAAACAAAAATAAAGAAATATATTTAAATAAATTATATCAAAAATTGTATCTACCAAAGATTTATGAAAATTATTTAAATAAAACCCAAATAATCAAACAAAAGAAATTTTACTAAAGACTAAATTAATTAATAGCCGATAATTTATCCTTTTGAAGAGAAATATTTCTGTGATCTTGTAATTTTTCACCAAGTTCTCATCTTCACTTTTTTCTTGCTCTTCACAAATGGTCTCCACGTCTTGGAGATTCGTAGGATTTCACCTTCAAATATTTCCAAAATTTTCAAATTGTATATAAATATCTTCATAGTTATACAACACAGTGGATAGCCAACCTAATCAGAATATCTAACATAAGGACTGAAAATCATTTGCACCAATATAAATTTTACGTCATAACATTTTGGCCACATGCTATTCAAGGTCAGAGGACACGATATCGAAAACGTTGAAACAGTACGAAAACACGAGATCTTTAATTTGAATCCAGATATTGATAACTGCCTATCTTTCTGTGATATTTTCTTGTAATTGTTCATCAATTTCTCATCTTATTTTCTTTATCTTGAGAAATGGTATCTTGGAGATTCTTATGTCTCCTTTTCGTAACCCTCATCTCCAACCGTCTCCACACATTTTCTATTAGATTAATATCATGGTAAAATGGCAAACCTATTTGTCTCCAACATTTTTTCTATAAATATCATTTTTTTTATTAATGATTCAATCTCAAGAAATGCGTAATAATTTATGAAAAAGAAAATCTTCATTAAGGCGAGAGAACAATAAAAGCGTATGAGAGCAAAGTGCTGCAACAGGGTTTAAACACAAAACGAAAAATCATATATAGAAAATATACCCGTAGAAATATATATATTTATCCTTTTGAACTGAAGTGTTTCTGTGATCTTACACACGTGCAGACATATGCATTCCCAATAATGAAACAGAAGATTACGATTGGCATTTCAGTTAAATTTTTGAAATCAAACTTGACTGGAATGCACAAACTATAAAAGAGGAAGAATTTAGAAGAAAGAAGATGATGATTGACATTGCATTTATATCACTCATTTCACCCCAATGCAAAGTAATAAAGCCACTAAGATGCAACAAAGAAAAAAATCATTCTTAAATAGAAAGAACAATAAAAGTTTATGAATTAAGTTGACAGAAAATAACAATTGACTTTGCATTTAAATTTTTGAAGATCAAGGTTAACTAGAAAGCAAGAGTAGGCCAGTGAGTTCCATAAACGATAATTGCGATAAATGCGAAAGAAAAAAGAACACGTGGTTATATATCTCCATTTCAACTGTAAAATGATGAGACCTAACGGCCAATCTAGTAGTACGCTTAAATTTGACGAGGTACCGAGGAAAAAGATTAACAGAACAACTGTCATGAAAATATTTATAGAAAATACAAAGGGAGGCTATATTACGGTAGGGGTTGAAGTGATTGAAGACAATATGCCAGATCATGAGCGATCATATTGCAGATTATTGCTTGAATTTTATCCTGAACATGGAAACCCATCTGCGGGAACACCAGACAAGAATTAAATTTTCTTGCGGGAAGAACTGTCCATGTCCCAGATTCAGTTTCTGTAATGCTTTGGTTCATATTGATATATTGTTCTTTTTTTATATAATGGTATCCACTTCAACTACATCTCCATCTATTGATTCGATGTAGTCGCTGCAATTTAATATCCAGTCTATTCGAGAGTGGTTGCGTTGATCAGCCGACTGCCTCCCCAGGAACCTCGTAAATTCTGCTTTTAACAAGGAAAGAGATCACTTAGAGATATATAGCAGGAGTATGACCCCAGAAATAGCAGTAATATTCAATACACGTACGAATGGTATACCCTAATATATATATATATATATATATATATATATATATATATATATATATATGTGTGTGTGTGTGTGTGTGTGTGTGTGTGTGTGTGTGTGTGTGTGTGTGTGTGAAAATATATAGAAAATATGAAGGAACTGGTTAGGTAAATAATCCAAAGTCCCTTAGTATTTTAGTTATTATTTTTAAAAAGTAGTGCTCGATACAAAAGTAGAGCATAAATATAATTATTTATTTAAAAATATGATTCCAAATCGCGACATATGAAGTCCCATGTTTCAAAACAAGAGCCGAAAACTTCAATATAATTATTTAAATTAAATTGAGTTAAAATAAGCTCTGTTCCATCTTCAAGCGAATTTTTTTTGGAATAACGTGTTTCTGAAATTTACGTGTTTTAAAAATTGAAATCAAAATTTCCATGGTAACAGCTAGGGCGAATTGTTTAAGTTGGGTAGGCGGGTGTTGGGTGTTAATAATAAGTATCAGTATAGAGTTACTTTCGTAGATGTCAAGTCAGTGAAAGGTGGGGGTGTCTAAATTTGAAACGGAAGATGTATTAACCCTCGTCTAGTTTGCATATCTATGGAGATTTATTTATTTTTTTATTTTATTTTTTTATGAAAGGGATTTGTGCATATAAAAAAACTGTCCTAACGTTTGTTTTTTGACGACTTCATAAAGGGTTATCTTTTTTTAGGGTATTTAAACTATTTATTTGGGCTATGGATTATGAAGGGTGTTATATTTTATGCATGTTTTTAGTTAATTATTCAAACCATGAATCTGATGAGTGGGCTATGGATTAAACAAGTTATTATATTGTATGCTAGTTTTTAGCTAATAATTCAAACCAAAAATCTGATGATGCCTACAAAAAACCGTTAACTCGTGTCTATTGTTTAATAGATTATTATTATTTAGAAGTTTAATTATGTGCAATTTCTCATGGAGGCATAAAGGGCATGGGTCATCCCAAGTTTTATATATATATATATATATATATATATATATATATATATATATATATTGAAACATGAGAACTCTTATGTAGCGAAGGAATCATATTTTTAAACAAAAAATATTATAATCTAAGTTCTACTTCTGTATGGAGCACTGTCTTCTTAAAAATAAAAACAAAAATACTAAGGAACTACGGATTATGCACCCAACGTGTTCTTTTCTATTTTCTGCATACCTGCGCTCTTATACATATATATATATATATATATATATATATATATATATATATATATATATATATATATATGAAAAGTTTCTCAAAGTTAACCTGTAGAAAAAGACAATAGGAAAACTATAAAAAAGTTCGATTTCGTCTTTTCAAAAAAAAAAACGAAATGAATTCATTAGACAAATTAAATAATAATACTAAAACAAAATGTCTTTAGCAACTGGAAGAATTTAGAGAAAAGAATTTGACAGTATGAAAATTCTGATCTCTAAATTCTTCCAGTTGATAAGGAAATTTTAATTTGTTATTATTCGTTACTTTGTATAATAAATTCATTTCGATTTTTTTTTTTTTTTTTTTGAAAAAAATCCCCATCGGGCGAAACGCGTCGTTTTTATATATATATATATATATATATATATATATATAATCAGTTGTATGAATATGAGTTTGTGACCCTGGGTTCACACATTTGCGATCATCGGACATACTGTTTTATTTTTTAAAATTGGATTTATTTATGCTTGTGTGACTGTGGTTGGTGGCGGGAGGGGAATCTACTTCTGTGTTTGTTTGGAGTGACACTCTCAAACACATAGGCACACATGCATAGAGGCGTACGTATTTTAGTTCACACAAACACATCCACATAAATAATTCTAGGCTAGGCGCAGATACGCATACATGTGTTCAGACATACATACATACAAAATAGAATTACAACTGAGTATGTATACATGCCCGAACGCATACATGTGTATCTGCACCTAGCCGCGGATTGTTTATATCTATTTTTTATTTATAGAAATCTGGTTTTTTTTTTTTATAAATAAACCAGTTTTCCTGCTGTGAAACTTCAATCACATATCCATACTAACTTTTTCCTCTATCACTGATATTAGAAAGTACCTCGCATATAAAATTATATATATATATATATATATATATATATATATATATATATATATATATCAGACATATTTTTAATTTCTTTGTTTAAACGTTTTTTTTAAAGGATACGCACTCATATTTCAGTAGATGTTCTGTCCGTGTTCATTTATAAAATAGTATTTTATTTTATATATTAAACAGCATTTAATTACATCTCCTAACAGAGATAGATAGATAGATAGATAGATAGATAGATAGATAGATAGATAGATAGATAGATAGGAACAGGCTGAGATAGATAGATAGATAGATAGATAGATAGATAGATAGATAGATAGGAACAGGCTGAGATAGATAGATAGATAGATAGATAGATAGATAGATAGATAGATAGATAGATAGATAGGAACAGGCTGAGATAGATAGATAGATAGATAGATAGATAGATAGATAGATAGATAGATAGATAGATATGAACAAACCGGGATAGATAGATAGATAGATAGATAGGAACAGGCTGAGATAGATAGATAGATAGATAGATCATGTATCTGTATTCGTCTTGCACCATGCCAGTCTAATCTGTTTACTCTTCACGAAAGTTCAGAGGTGAACGAGACACGGCCGGAAGCTTTGACAAGTAATTGTTGCACTAACGTCTTTTGTGTCTTAAGAAAGTTTCCGTGCAGATTTGCGGTGTCGCCTTCTACCGTTATGTGCACTTTGTCATCCTCCGGAAGAATATGCTTACAAGTGCAGATTTCTTCTGGCGTCAGACCTACATATAATTTGGCATCGAGGAATCGATCGAGCTTCATGACACACGGACTACAAGCAAGATGAGACGAATATATCTGCGTAGCTTATCGTTAAATCAATCGGTATTTCGATCCACGAAAATCGTGCATCATAGTAAAAAAAATTATCAAGAAATACTATTTACTGTAGTTGTTTTAAATCTATTTCTTTCATAAATCCAGTAATTTTTTTTTTTTTAATTCTAATATGTCCCGTAAAGGGATATATTTGTTCGAAGTAGCAAAATGGTTTTGAACTACTGTAACCGAGTAGGACAATCTAGCAGGTAACCGTAATGAATTGGTCCTCGTCTGTACCTCCACATCAGTCTGTATTTATAGCTGACACCAGCCAATCATATTACTGTCAGGGGGAACACAGGTGTATGCATATTCATTACATCAAATTCCGAGAATGTTTAAAACATTTGCTTTCAGATCTTTTTCAGAACATTTCACCCGTACATCTCCTTCGAAACATGCCCAAGAACTTGCTTTAAGTTCGGGCGAAAAATGCTTCTCTACTAGAGGCAAGAACATTTATAAAAAAAGATTATCGTTAGCAATGAAGATGCTATGTTTACCACACCCCGATATATTATTATTTTTTCGGATACTTTTCAGCTCCAAATATAGTACTAACCAACCAGTCATCAAATCGCTCAAAAATTGTCAAATATTTATGATGTAATGTTCCCTCTCACAGTAATATGATTGGCTGGTGTCAGTCATAAATACAGACTGATGTGGAGGTACGAGGACGCCTATTGAATTCGGCCATTGCCTACGCCTATTTCCTACCACTAGGACGAGGACCAGTCTACCTGATAGATTGTCCTAATCGGTTACAGTAGTGCAAAACCACTTTGCTACTTCGAACAAATAAATCCCTTTCCGGGACATATCAGTTTATATCTGTAAAAAGCTTTTGTTGTATAGACAGCTTGTTTGCAATAAGACTTACGGGAAAACCAAATATGGAATTCTTCAATTATTATCATTATGTTAAGTCTTACCGTAGTTTCCGGCTTTGTTTATCAAATTTATTTTTCAAAAATCAAATTTCAATTATCTTTTATTTAACCCATAAATTCACGATTATTAAATCTATTTTCTTGCTTTAAATAACCTGCAAAATGTTCATAAGTCATAAAAAAACATCAGCCAGTATAGCTGTTCCGTCTGGTGTTTGCTGCTACTTCACAGGCAGCACGACTTCGAAGGAGAAGGACAATTCTGAATTCAAAACCTGATTATCCCTTAAAAATTGGCTTATTAAAGAAACCGCAAAGATATCCTTTGTTCCTCAAGGAATCTAAAGGCATAATATATAACTTGTTATCTCTAATCCATATGGCTATTTATTTGATATGCTTAGTATTTACTCATTCCATATTCTGAATTTTTATGATAGTACAATCCAACAATACACAGCATGCGTATTAAATACGAATATTTCTGGACAGAAAAATAAAAATTAAAAGAACTGATTGACCTGATTTAATATGGCAGACATTGTCCCTGCTATGCGATCACATTAATCATTCTACAGTTCATAGAAACTAAATAGAATTAATCAGTTTCTTTTTATGCAGCCTCTAAATCTGATTAAATTCCACATTCCGAATTAGACAACCTCTTATTGAAATGAAATTCCCAAATATTACAAATAAATGTCAAAGATAAATCTTCTTTCTGTCTGCTGCCAGTAAAACTAGTCGGCAAATGTCGAACCGGCATTTAATCTCTAAATCTCCTTTGATTCTCGTGCATTTCTCGTCCAATTCTCGTTAGCGACTAGTCATAAAATCTCGTTGGCAAACGAGTTGCCTAATTCCATTTTAACATTTTTCTAATTCGGTGCATACAGTCCCGTTTATGCAGACGTGCGTGTTTCATTTTAAAAATTATTTAAACTGAAAGTTCTAAATATATAAAAAAATAAATAAAAAATACATAAAAAAGAATTTGAAGATCGTATATAACCAAGAAAAAAGAGAGGTATTTATTAATAACTAAATGTTTCAGTCTTTTAAGTGAAAAGAGTTTCCAGTTTCCACCGATTGTGTGTGCGTGTGTGTATCTGTGTACGTGTGTCTGTGTGCCTCCTGTGTGTGTGAGTTTGTGTGTGTCTTGTGTATGTGTATCCGTGTATGTGTTTGTGTGTGTATGTTTATCGGTGTATGCCTTTGTGTGTGTATGTGTTTGTGCCCAGTGCGTGTACGTGTGTGATATCTCAGCCATTACTCTGATATATCTCAGACAATACTTTAGTATTCTAGAGATATCTCCCCTACACACACACACACACACACACACACACACATATACACACACACACACACACATATATATATATATATATATATATATACATATATATATATATATGTGTGTGTGTGTGTGTGTGTGTGTGATGTTCTTTCAGGTTTTAGGCGATCATCGCTCTTCACCAACTTCTATCCCATGCAGCTCACAACATGTCCATTCCCTTTGCTTTCTCCCCAAGAACACGTTTTGTCATCCATTTGCTTAAGTATGTTACGCATTATTTTCTTTTGTCTCTGTTTCCCTCTATTCGACTCGTGAGTATCAAATTCTCCAGACTCTCATTCCTCATTAAGTAGCCCGGAAACTTCAGTTGCCTTTTCCTCATATTAAGTATAAGCCTCCTCCTTGTTTGCAACCTCTCTCATCCTTGCTCACATCCTCGGTCCATGATATAGTTAGCATCTTTAACATCATATATATATATATATATATATATATATATATATATATATATATATTATTATTATTATTATTAATTAAATAAGAGTAAAGTTTATATTCCTCCTCTCTTCAATCAGTTTGAGGTGTTAACGTCTTCCGCAGGTAATGTTGACTAAAATGTGTCTGGAGCCCCATCATTCATGAACCAGAAGCGCCTTCGTATTAGCAGTGATACATCCTCTAGCAGGTCTGGGAGTGTGTTCGAAATAAAGTCCATGTAAATATCTCATGTAAGACGTGTTGGAAGAACATATGGGCCTACTAGACAGTCACTTACAATTTCAGCCCACACATTAATCGTAAATTGATGCTGGTGTCTCGCCATAACACGGGTATTCCGATCAGTCTGCAAATGTTGGTTGTGTAAAATCTCTTCCAAATGTTAACTCATCCGTAATCAAGACTTTTGTGCTATCTTGATAACTCTTCCTTATTTCCCGCTTCCTAACACTAATGTTTCTCTTTTCTAACTATTCCACACCAAGTAAGATCTTTTGTCCTTGTGGTTTACTGCCTTGTTTGGGGTGAATACGCTTAACACACACACACACGCACACACACGCACACACGTGTTTGTGTGTGTGTGGGCGTGTGTATTTAGGCAGCAAATATTCATCTTTCATTAAATAATATAAACATATGTCTATTTATTTTAATATCGGTAAGATAATTATAATCTTACCGCGAAAAATTATCGTACAATCTAAAACGGATACAATATGGCTTCTTTATATCGACAAATATATTTCTATATAGAACGAATATGACTTGATTATTTAGAAAAATACTTTTCAGTCTAAAAGGATTATAGTTTGTTCATATAGAAATTATACTTCTATACATAAAGAATATGACTGGTAATATAAAAATAAATTCTATAGTGTTTGAGTTGTTGTTGTTTTTTAGTTTATTAAGAAATTAACAGAAACCAGCCGAGATCTGGAGCCTTCTATTAAAAAACAACTGTGTCTTCCTACAAGAAAAATTTTAAGATCTAGAAGCTGTTTCTCTGATAGAAAATGGATATAGATTCGTTTGTAATCAATTTGAACAATTTTTATTTTGTAGAACTTCTCGCATTCGCGGTGATAAATTTAAATGTTTAACAAAATAAAAAGATAGTGATATTAGCCCAGATACGTGAATCCTCTCAAAATAACGTTTATATCAATAAGCAATATATATCTATTGAGGCAAAAACCCAGCGAAGCGACAGTTTCATACTTAAAAGAAATCTTCAGGCCATGTGTCACATGGCCCTGCACATTGCGTTTAAACATGAAACAGACCTTCGCTACTGGGTGTTGACGTCAATGTCTACTTTTATATTTACGTAAGCTCTATTCCTGATATTGAGCACATTAACACATAATATAGCATGCCACAAAACTATATCATTATTAAAATTTTTATATATATATATATATATATATATATATATATATATATATATATAAATATTACGCAGTTCATGACTGTTATATTTTTCTTATATATCTTATTCGGTAGTTAATCTAAATTGCTCGTACCTGTTTCTTTAATTTGTTTTTCTCCCTATTTCCCCCTTCTCTCTTTTCTCTTTCCCTCTCTTTACATATATATATATATTATATTTATATATATTTATTTATTTTTATTATTTATATATATATATATATATATATATATATATATATATATATATATATATATAAAATATACTGAAAAAAAACAAACAAAAATCCTAATATGCGATTATGCTGTTTTAATGTTTAATGTCAACGTCGGACGTTTCCGTCTAATAGACCATCTTCAGGACACATTCATAAAACATAATTAACATAGACCATATACAATTCAACATGAAAAAGACGGTGGACATAAAAGCAATATTATTACCATAGGTAATTATGATCAAGTTCGGCGGTTAATCTGCCGTCAATAAATCAAGCAACACATCAGAAAAAACAAGAAACCTTGGTTAGGAAATGCTTGTATACATCATGTTATGCTATAAGTAAGTAATATTTGTCGCAAATCCGATTAATTTAACTTTCATTTTGCTAAATTTCCTCAAATAACGTTTCAGAAATATTTATTATCGTCTTGCAAGAGTTTTAAAACGGAAAATTAAGTTTTCTTTACAAATATCTAAAAAATGGCTGACGTGATTGATTTCACTGAAAGAAAAATGTAACTGTATTCCAATCAACATAATTTCTGTTGGAAATAAGCCAACGTATTTTGCTTACCAGATATAGTAAATATAATATTTTAGCTTCCATTTAAATCTAAATTGAAATCTTCAAGAAAGATTTTTCTTTTTTAAAATTTCATTTTAAACCTTACCTATACCGAATTCGCAGAGGTACCTACGTAAGATCGATAAAGACGTATACAAATTACCTGGTCTTCTTCACCTGAAGATTTAAACATTTAACCAAAAATGGAAGCTTTTAAAACATATCAATAATTTGGGCGATGAAACAGAAATATCAAAAGTAAAACGTTGTGAACAGAGGATTTTAGAAAGATTGAATATGGGTGGTTATGTTCGAACCCGTGTAGTATGGACTAGATTTCTGTGTACAGTACTTCAGGCAAACATACTGACATACACGCATATTGACTATCTCCGCTGGTTGGATTAGTCGTCCTTCTTCTTGAAACACGTTTCCGCGCAGCTTACGACTGTTTCTTTTGTTATCATCTTGTTGTGGCCAATGTTACTTCTTCCTTCTTTGTACACGTCGCAAATTTAAGCTCTCAATCCCTGTAATACGCATACAAAGCACTATAATATTCGACTTACACCAAATATCATGCAATGCGGCATTTACAGGCGAACATAATACTGTTTGTATTGCATTGGATATGTATCCAGTTCAGGCTATCAGAGGCGCATGGGACCTAAAAATTGACAAAGGGGAAGTAAATGTTCTTGGGCATTTAAAATTATATATTCGTATGGTTTTGTTTTTGTTATGTTTTTGGATTTTATTTTTAGAAAAAACAAATTTTATTTGATCAAATATGCTGTGAGTATAATGCTCATGACAATTGCAATCCTAAAAAAAAGACAATTAGATTGAGAGGAAATCAGCAAACATATTTTAAATAACAAGAAAGGGAAGAGAAATTGGTAAAAGGAAAAAATGTAGAAAAGAAAGAAAGAAAGAAAGAAAGAAAAAAAAACATAAAAGTAGAAAGAAATAAAAAAGAAAGAAAATAAAGAAAAAGAACGAAAAAGAAAAATAGAAAGAAAGAAGTAAATATAAAAAGGAAAAGAAAGAAAGAAAGAAAGAAAGAAAAAGAAAAAGGAAAGAAAGACAAATAAAAATAGAAAGAAAGAAAAAAAAAGAAAAAGAAAAATTGAAAGAAAGACAGAATAATAAAAAAAGAAAGAAAGAAAATAACAGAAAAAAAGAAAAATGAAAAATAAAGAAAGAAAGAAAGAAAAGAAGAAAAACAAGGGAAGAAAGAAAGAACAATAAACTAGAAAGAAAGAAAAAAGAAAAAGAAAGAAAGAAACAGAAAAAATAGAAGGAAAGAAAAAAATGAAAAATACAAAGAAAGAAAAATAAAAAGAAAGACAGAAAAATAAAAATGGAAAGAAAGAAAAAAAGAAAGGAAAAAGAAAAAGAAGGAAAGGAAAAAAGAAAAATGGAAAGGAAATGAAAGAAAGAGAAAAGTAAAGAAATAAAAATAGAAAGAAAGATAGAAAAATAAAAAAGAAAGAAAAATAAAAGCAAAGACAGAAAGAAATAAAAATAGAAGTAAAGAAGGTAAGAAAATGATGAATAAATAAATAAAGAAAGAAAAGGAAAATAAAAGTAAAAATAGAATAGAAAGACAAAACAAGAAAGAAAAAGAAAACGTTAGAAAGACAGAAAATTTTTAAAAAATAAAAAGAAAGAAAAAAGAAACCAAAAGAAAAAGAAAGAAAAAAGAAAGCAAAAGAAAAAGAAAGAAAGGAAGAAGAAAAAAATAAGAAAAAAAGAAAAAATAAGAAAAAAGAAAAATAAAGAAAGAAAAAAGAAAAAAGGAGGGAAAATGGGGTACAAAAATCAAAAGAAGAAAAGAATTGTGCGAAGATCATAATAAGAAAGTGAGGGACAAAGAAGAAAAAGAAGAAGAAGAAAGAAAGAAAGAAAGAGAGGTGTCTCATTTACATATGAAGTCACAAAGACTATAAATAGCTATAGCTATTACCCAGGAGATAGTTGAGTGGATACTACTTCCCATTAATCAGTAACACTACACTACAGAAAAAAAGAAGAATGATGTGATTATTGTGAAAAGTGAAAGAGCAAGATGCTAAAATTGAAAGAAAATGAAATTTTGGTTTTGTACACTCCGGCCTTTCATAGACATTTGTTGATTGAAATAGAAAGACGAATGGATACCGTTGTCCTTCATGGCTGTAAGATCCGTGACTGATTCAGTTTCTGCCCCAATTGAAAAAAGCGCTGTTTCTACGCAAGATTGATTTAAAATTGTCTATTAGTAAAGAAAATCAGAAAAAATACTTTCCATTTCCCTTTGAAACGGATGCCTCAAACAATTATATATATATATATATATATATATATATATATATATATATATATATATGTATGTATGTATACGTGTCCTACGCAGAGAATTTATATCACATATATCTACACAGCAAGCAGAGAGTAAAGGAAAAAACAAAAATAGCGTGTCATACGTATAGTATGGAGATTCTTCTGGGTTTCTGGAGAAGCCATGTTTAGGGTGCCAGAATCAAGCGGGTCGGATTCATCTACTATATCGCACGGGAAACGGTCAGTGTGGTGTTTTCCAAAATTCAGGAGTGCAAGCTGGGCTTTCTTTCAATATCTGAAGAAAATTTATCCACAAAGGAATACGGCACCATAGACATGTAAGATTTGGCAACTGGTTGCACCTAGCGAAAAGTCTGTGCAGGACGAACAAAATACTTGTCAGAACTAAGACGACACGAGTTAATATTTGGCTTTAAATTCATAGGCATGGAATTAGGACAGTAATGGATTGCTTTAGTAAGAATTAGAAGGGTAAAGATACCCCCTCATCCAAATGCCTTAGTAAGGCAAGCCAGCACGTGAAGATTAAAAGATAAATGCGTTATCTAACTGGATCTAACTAACGCCTTTATCCACTGTAACATGTGTCCTTGAGGACATCTGTGTATGAATTTCTGGGTATTATAGTCTTCACCTACAATTTTTACCAGTGCTTATATTGCAATATTTTCGTGAACCAGTGTGAAATTAATTTCTAACTATTCATTTGTATCTGTCTATATATCTGAGATGAGGTATTATGTACATTATTTACATTATTCGGACTATTGTCCTCATCTTTGTTGCCATATTTATTACAACGTTTCGGCCCTTCAGTATCTGTCTATATATCTGAGATGAAGTATTATGTACACTATTTACATTATTCGGACTACTGTCCTCATCTTTGTCGCCATATTTATTACAACGTTTCGGCCCTTCAGTATCTGTCTATATATCTGAGATGAAGTATTATGTACATTATTTACATTATTCGGACTATTGTCCTCATCTTTGTCGCTATATTTATTACAACGTTTCCTCAATGACACATGGAACAGAGGATAAAAGCGTTGGTTAGATCCAATGAGAGGACCCAAAGAGTGTGAGTTCAATTCTCGGTTAAGGCAGTGGAGAACCTTCAGATTGAAATTAGCAGGACATAACTGATAGCTGATATCCATTAAACATGGCATGTGGAACTAGAACAGTCAACCCCAATGAGCGAAATAAAGGTTTAAGTTCGACATTTCAACCACCTGAAGAAGACCAGAGAGTACAACGGCCGAAACGTTGTAATAAATATGGCGACAAAGATGAGGACATTAGTCCGAATAATGTAAATATTGTTCCTTTGGATATGTTGTATTATTTTATGTTTTCTTTGCAAAAGCCAAAATTTTATACAAAATTCACTATAAAATGTAATTTAGAAAATCTGGTCTTTTTACATGGAATTTAATTTTACATTCGATGTAATGGAATAACCTGACACCCTTATGAGTGACTACACTATAGGTAGTAAGTAACTATAAAATCAACAGACTACGTGGGACTTGTAGGAGATCTGCTGAGTAGGACTCCGACTTACTCAAGAACTATTCGACCTTCCAAAGAGCAGGACTCACTAGTGGTTTTAAAATAACATTTATTTAGTTATCCACGGTGGTGTTCCTGTGATATTCCTATTAACACGGAATATAACGACATTTTCGACTCAAAATTTGATTGTTACATAAAACTGATCTTCCACTTTATATCCAGATCATAATTTATTGTTTATTTATTAAAATCTGATTAGGTATGATTCCATCGCTTCTTACCCTCCACACTATGGGTTAATTAGCCAATTTTGTATCACGAAATCCTATTACCTCCAAATAAAATTCTTAAAATCTAAAAAATAAATTTGTTTTAAATAGACTGAAATAGGTTGATAAGCCGTAGAAAACGAATGAATCAACTTTTTCTTTGAATACCTACAGCAGTAAACTCCCCAAAATTCAAAGCTGAACTAAAAATTCCAGCTTCCATTAGAATGGCGAGATTTGAAATAGGTTGTTCTGAAAGAGATATACGCGATAAGTCGATCTTGAATAAGGATCGCTGCCTAAGTGTATTTGTTGTTTTAGGTGTAATTACAAATTTTTCATAAAAATTATTGTCTTTCCGTGTGGATTCTAATCTTTTCTGAAAATGTATTCGCTTAACGATTTATCGGCTATTCTGTGATTGATAATGTGAATTGTTTGAGTAAGCTGGATGTGCGGTTTGAGAATATTTCTAGATAAAGATGGTTGTCTCTAGTTTCTTGCACAGCTGATATACAACTTTCTGGAAATTTAACGATTGATATGTTTTTTTTTCTTATTTCGTTTTTATGTCAATTTATTTCGAAAATCTTTATGAGTCTATAGCGAAAAAAAACGGCGACTTACCTCGTGAAACCAAGCGAGAACGCGTCGTGTTTATCCTACGACGGAAAAGAAAATTACTTACCAAAAAAAGGGCGGGCACGAATTCCGCATGACATACTGAAGACGGAATATTTAGATTAAAAAACAAGTCCGTCACAGGAGTCTCTATAAAAGTATTTTGATATGCAAAAAGTTGGCGTCCGCTCCCAGTTGTCGACGAATGAAAAAAATGCTCGCCGATAAAAACAGTTGGTGTCCTCGAATCGGAAGGGAAAAATTGATGTATTTTGGCTACCGCATTCGAGAAAATTAACTCACTCTCGGAGAGTGAGTTAATTTTCTCACTGGTTACGTGCATTGGGATTTGTGTGATAGTACCTGCGAATCGAGTTTTCGGCATTTCTTTCTGCCCCCAATATTCGAGTCTGAACTTACAGTGATTTATTCGCTGCGCTGTGGAATTAATCTGCGACAAATATTTCCTAAACTTTCAGAACGCCTACAGTGCCTTTATCAACTCTGAAAAGTCTTGTATCTTTTTGCCTGTAATACTATCTATTGTGTAAAGGATATTTTTCTCTCTCTTACTTATCTTTAAGTCTATCATTTGTCCATGCTTAGAATATTGATGCCAAATATTGTTCGGTGCCCCTGCTATTAATCTTCATCTCCTTGATAAAATCCAAAGAAGAATCAGCAATATAATTGGTTCTGATATCGCGTCTCCTCTTTTCAGGCCACGCAAGATTGCATCTGTGTCTTTTATATAAATACTTTCATGGTAATTGTTCCCATAAGTTATTCACCTTTTGCATTATTATTGTTTTAGTTAAGTTTTAATTTTTATTACATTGTTCTCATTTTGTGAAATTTTTCGTTTTTTCAGTTTTTATTTTAATTTAATTTTTTCACCCTCTCGGTTTTCAGCTGATTTTTTTTCTTTTTTTTTTTTTCTTTTGTGGTGAGATTTAGTTACTCCAGAATTTTTTTTAAATGTCTTGTTTAATTTTTATTTAGTGTTTTTTTTTTTCTTTTTGTTATAAGATTGTTGCTCTAGGGCGACCCGTTATATCTTTTTTTGTGTACATATTTTCACCTTTTTCTTTTTGCTTTTTCATTGAATTTTTCATATCAGCTTTTATTTTTTTTTTTCCGCGTTTATATTTTTTCACGTTTATTTATTTCGAATTTTGTATCCGTTTAAATTTAAAACTCTTCCTAAGTCATTTGTTTTTTTTCTTTTTATTTCTTTGTTTTTTTTCCTTTTTATTTATTTTTTTTCAGCTGCAATTGGTTTTATTTTTCACACCGAACTTTTTCCTCTTATTTTACGTATTCTTTTTGGACTAAGAGCAGACGTCTTTCATTTACTGTTATAGCCAGCATTCTATATTTGTTTTGCGTTTTTATTTGTGTTGTTTCTTTGTTTATTTTTTACTTTAGTAAGTTCTTTACATGGAAACTTTAATAAGTTTCAGTATTTTATTAGTTATAATGTTTTGTTGAAGTTTGTTTTCCGTTTTCTTCCTTCTTTTCTTTAGTTTCTTGAAACGGAAAGAAATTGCGGTTGATTGGATTTAAAAAAAAAAAAGACCCGATGATTCAAGAATATCCAACATAATCAACAAAATAGGCCTGTAAATAAAAATCTATTTCCGGAGACCTCGATGTCAGACTCACCAGACAAAATGGTACAAGACAAAAATCAGTCTGGTGACAAAAGCATGGTGTCCAAAAATGGCCAGAAGAATTCATGAATTATAAGAATGTTGGACCGAAATGGCCAAAATAAGATTAATGGAAATGGTAATGACAACTATAGTGGCCCAAAATGGCCCCAAAAAAAAAAGAATAATGAAACCAATGATGGCTGAAAATGGCCAAGAAGAAAAAACCCAATCAGTGTAATAACAGTCTGAAACCTGGAAATTGCCCACTCACTAGAAGTCCCCCCACCAAATGTCGAATCATTATTACGGAGTTTCTGGAGTGTCAAAGATTACGCACATCTTAGTAAAGAGGAAGGGCTTTTGGTGGATCTACAAAAACTGAAAAATGTAGGAAAACTAAATGTCAGTCTTCGTGGTCGACGAGAGTTCGTACAAACTTTGTCACTCCACGAAAAGCACCGTCATCAATTTGATGACGCACATGGGAGTTAAAGAATAATCAAGGGCATGGGTTATTTTACGTGGGACATACTGCTACCCATACCTGAAGACAGTGTAGAGGATGCCAGTCACTACTTTATCACTAAAGATCGCATCCTAAGAACGGAATATGAAACTAGACGAAGAATGTAGTAGCTGTCTTTGGGATTCCGCTTCACGTCTGAGGAGAGCACATAGCAGTCTATGTAGCCCTGTATGTTCAGATATTGAGTGTTTCCGACGACAACCTGAACAGGGGATAGAGTTTTGAATACATAATTGATCGCAAAGTCTTCATCTCCATCCCCAACTGTCTGTTTGTTTAGGGGATGAAAATTCCTGTCATTGTGTCCAGCCGAAATCCAACATGTCGGATGTGCGGAGAGAATAATCAACTCTCCTCTTCTTGACCAGAGAAGAGTGTCCTGGAGTTCTGACCGCGATCGATCAAAATCCCCCTTTGCTCCAGTCTGTTAAATCCGCCTTGCCTGTAATGGACATGCCAGCGACTGGGGCCGGTGCAGTTTAATCTTTTGCAAGGGCCCTATTTTTTGTAAAGCCTTTGCCTGCTGATCGTGCGGTTGTGGCGGAAGTAAATGAAGAATGTCTGATCGTTGATAAAGACAGGGAGAAGCGGTAGATAGCGGGATCTCAGTCCTCGGAAGATTTTAAGACCCATATAAACTCCAACGTTCACAGCAATAATCCAAAAGAGGGCTCGATACCGATAGTAGAGCGATAATTATTTATTTATTATAATTTTATCATATATACAAAACAATTTTACTCACTACAAAGATGCAACTTGTTTTCAGTGCATTTCAACTGCAGTTTGACAGGTGAGAATCTAAAATGGTAATAACCCGTCGAACTGCAGTTGAAACCAAGGTGCATCTTTGTAGGAGTAAAATGGTTTTTTCTATATGATAACATTATATATATATATATATATATATATATATATATATATATATATATATATATATATATGTATGTATGTATGGAAGCATGTTTCATTAAATAAAATAGACAAGTTGTGTCTATTTATTTTAACTAAGTTCCTTTCCTGTCGTCTGATAAGCTTAATAACATTATCATTCAAAGACCATATTGATACATGCTTAAATCCAATCTAAGCTTTCGGCTTACATAAGCCATTATCAAAGATGACAATTACATTTCAATATATCAAACAATACACGGATGAAACAATAACGATAGTCTGTTTTTGTTGTATGAAAAATGTAAAAGCAACGACAAACTCGTGTATACAAGACGCGGAAGCGAAAATCGCATCGCAGCTCGTGACGTCACACATGACCACGCAAGAGTGAAAACGAGAAGTATTAAGTATGGGAAGCCGTTGGTATAAACCAATGGCTTCTGTTATCAATTATAGGCATTTAAGAATATTTGTGGAGATTTCGTATTTTATTTTGTTCAGGTTAGGTTTTAACTGTTTTATGTATATAGCTTCAAGAATTTTTAATTTTTGTTTAATGTTATCATGTTTAAGCATAGTGGTGTTTTCAACGAGGATTTTCCAGAATTGTGTACACGGCCAGGCATGTTGTTTTAAATGCCTAAAAATGTTAGACTTATCATTCAAATGTAGAGTCAAGCGTCGTGAAAGCGAGTTTGTGGTGTGACCAACATAAATATTATTTAATTTGTTGAAGAAACAATCTCCCAAAGGACACTTGAATTTGTAAACTATGTTGGTTCTTTTTTGCACATCACTAACGGGGAGGGGGGAAGAATCATTGCGAATAATTAAATTGGATTTACTAGATTTAGTGCAGTATATGATTAATCTAATTTTTTGGCTAGGATCTGTTGTAGATATATTAGTATTTACTAATTTTTAGTATATTTTAATCTTGTTTATAATTAGTATGCATCGACTATATAGTACAGGTAATAAATCTGTTGGTATACAATCCAAGTGGAGCCTAATAATATAAATTATTAAAATTTATCCAGAGATATACAGAGATTATAAAATACATAACACAGAAATCCTTATTCATCTCAAATGGTGGACTGTATTCAGTATCGGAAATAGAAATATTTAAAATTTAATTTTAAAAAATACCAGCAGTTGAAAAAACGATACAGTGTAGACCCATAACATAGCAGACAACACAAACTGTGGTAGTAAGGGAAGGTTGGGTATCGTCTGGCTTAAATGGAAAGAAGCTACACAAATTCAACCCAGATATTAACCTTGAAACCGCAAGTTATAAGACAGATATAATGAAACTAAAGGAAAACCGAAGAAATGTTTATAAAACGAAATTATATAATAAGATTAGCAATTAATCGTTTTTTAAATATTTTATATTAAGAAAAATATATTAAAATCGATTAAAAAAATATATATATATATATATATATATATATATATATATATATATATATATATATATGACCATTTACGCTCCGTCATAAGTTACCATAGTTGCATCAAATATTTGTTCTGTTATACTCGTTAATCTGGTGTTTCTTTGTCTAATATTAATGATTACTTGTTTCATGATTCAGTATTTACATTAGTCGGACTATTGTCCTCATCTTTGTCGCCATATTTGTCACAAAGTTTCGGCCGCTGTACGCTCCGGCCTTCTTCAGGTGGTTGGAATTTCTAACTGAACCCTTTATTTCGATCACTGGGGTAGAATGTTCTAGTTCCACGTGCCAATGTTTGATTGATGTCAGTTATCAATTATCTCCTGATAATTTTTTCCCTCTGAAAGTTCTCCCCTGCCTTAAACGGGTAGAAATATAAACACACTCTGTTTCATGATTGTTGTACTTTTTTGCATTACTTTGATATAGATAGTTGTTTATCAGATATACATTCATAGATTTTGGGATAGAATAGTCAATATCAAGTTGAATGAATGCATTCTTGTATGTGTTTTATAGCACATAAACATTCTATTATTGATCTAGTATTTTTTATTAATGTAAATCTAAAGTATTTCTTAATTCAGAATTCATTTCTACAAGTAATTCCTTTCTTATTTTACTTAGTTTATTTTATTTGTTAGCCTGTACAATTATGTACCAATTGCTATGAGCGGACCATGGGTAAAGATGGTGCCAGACGACAGGAAACTACCCTCTCCACTATTAAATAACGGAAGATGTCGTTGTTTTGGCTGCTAGACCATCATGCAAAGCACTGTTCAAATTTAACGCAGGCGAGAGTGGCATTGCAAGAGCTGATCAGACATAATCAAATTGTGAAATGTTATGACTCTAGATAGGTACCGCCAAAGCCGATGGAAGAGGTTTTCTATTTTTTTTCTGTTCTCGGGTTCCACCCACTGACGATTGAAGCAGTCGGTGAACTGATAATGATGATCTAGGGCGAGTCCTTTTGTTAAATCTGTGGCGTTTATTGTGATGAATGCTTGAAATCTTACGAGGCAGTTTATGGGATAATCTTGTTTGAGTTTTATATGATTATTTTTGCCGTCGAAGTTAATGTGTTTTCCTGTTTCCGTTGGGACTTTTCTGTAAATATTTCTTCTGCGTTTTCTTTGAATAATTTTTGCGTTGTAAGGTTTTACCTTGTATATATTTCCAGTTTTATCGGCGGAGAAAATTTTTTTTTCTATTGTGTTTATGTCTCACCTTTAACTTTCTTTGCTGTTTGACACCATCATGTTAGCTATCTCTTCTCAAAAATCATTCGTTTTGATGTATCGACCATTTTTTTTTTTTTTTTTTGAATTTAAAGTATTTTTTCTTTCTGTTTTTAGACCGGTGATTGTTATTTCCTTTTTGATGAAAGTGATTTATGGAGCAATTGCCTAGTGGATAAAAACGATGGCTTGCGAATTTGCTGATATAGTCGTTGAAAGTTCAATCCCTGGGTTGGGCCGAGTGTATTTGCACTCAGTATAAAACAGCAATAACGGAACAGTATTAAATAAAAATAACATCTAGATGAGATGACACTAGACATGAATAGTGTAACGATAACAGTCTCCCCTCGTAGGTTTAAGAAAGGGAATTCAGAATTCCTTGTAGGTTTCCGATATCGATATACATCTAAGGAAGGTCGGAGGGCACAACGGCCGAAACTTTGTGATAATAACAGAGATGGAAATAATAGTCTCAAATGTAAATAATTTGATGACATAGCCGTTGTCAGTTCATTCCTGGGTCGAGCAGTGAAAACGTGAGCTAAACTGGACACTGCTAAATAAAGAAAAAATAATTAAAAAAACGAACGAGACTATATCCGTAGACATGAGTATTAGCAGGAGAAGTGTCTACCCCATAGATTGAATAAAGTATTCAGTTTAGAATGCCCTGTATGTTAACCATATAGATATACACCTGAGGAAGGCCGGAGGGCACAACGGCCGAAACGTTGTGATAATAACAGAGATGGAAATAATAGTCTCAAATGTAAATAATTTGATGACATAGCCGTTGTCAGTTCATTCCTGGGTCGAGCAGTGAAAACGTGAGCTAAACTGGACACTGCTAAATAAAGAAAAAATAATTAAAAAAACGAACGAGACTATATCCGTAGACATGAGTATTAGCAGGAGAAGTGTCTACCCCATAGATTGAATAAAGGATTCAGTTTAGAATGCCCTGTATGTTAACCATATAGATATACACCTGAGGAAGGCCGGAGGGCACAACGGCCGAAACGTTGTGAAAACAACAAAGAGGAAACCGTTTTAATATGAGTAGTGTATATATTGATAACTTTTCATCCGAGAAATTCAAGTTGAAACAATGAGTATATTTTTTTTAATCGAGATCACCCCATTCAAGGCAGTAAAGCCACTAAGACACAAGAGGTTAATTGGTGTGGAAAAATTAGGAACAGAAACATTAATAATGAGCGGGAAGTGGAAAGAGTAATCAGGAGGACAGTAACTCGCGATTGATATTGCATCTAAATATTTGTAGATTAATGTTGTCTGGAAAGCATGGAACTAGAACCACAAGCGATAAAAGAACCTGTTTGTATAGAACTTACAGTTACATCTTAGACAAATCAAATACAAATGGGTGATACGTCGTCACCAGTTTTACTACAGCGCTTTAAGTCTAGTTACCTTCACGAAGAGCTCATCTCCAGCCACGAATAATGCCGCAAATGTTGCTGCTATCTAGATCCGGATCCTGTATTTATCAAGTCCCCCGGTGAACCCTACTTCACCGATGTGCATGTCGCCACATTTAACGCAAACATCACCGTTACTTTGTCATATGTGTTGCCTTGTACCAGGAATGAGAAAATCAAATGAGTCCAAATTATCATTCACTACTGTCTATATTGCCACAATTCAGTTGGCGGATAACATTATACTGCCAAATAATCCTGGGCGTGACGATAAAGTAAATCGAGAGAATTGAGGTTTTGAAGAGCGTGAAAACTCCTCTTAATTGGAAGGAAGAAAGAAATGGTTTGAAAAGAGAAAAAAATTAATAAAATAAAAAGGTAATGTGTATAATTAATACGTGATACCATACAGTTCGATAATATGGATAGTACAAAATTTATTTTAAGATAAACTAAAACAAATTTCATTACAGATAAGAAATTTTTCAAATGGATTTACTTTTTCTTCCGACATTATTTTATTATTATATATTATTATTATTTTTTTATATATTTTTTCACCTTTTTCAACAATTTCCGTCTTTGTGTTCCTAACTGATTTTTTTTTTCATTCCTAGTCGGGAGGGGAAAAAGGAGGAGTAAAGAAAGAAATAGAAATAAAAAATGGCGGTGGTGAGAAAAGAAAGCAAGAAACGATTCTGATCATAATTCCTATGACCAACGAATGTGTTCGATATTTTGTTTTCTTATTATTTCTTATTGTAACACTTCATATGAAAGGAAACTTTTCTTGCCATTACTTACCTGTTATGCCAAACTGTACGTCGAGAATGTAGGTCGTTCCGCGTGGTCAGCCTAAGATGGAAAAAAAAAGGAAAAGACAAGAATACTGTCATTTCTTTTTTTGTATCGCCTGTGGCTGAGGAGGAAGTGACGTAAGTCATTAACGATTGGTCAGCAGGGGCATTTATTTAACGAGTCCATTTGTTGCGTGATTGGCGTATATATATATATATATATATATATATATATATATATATATATATATATATATATATATATATAACGAAGAAATAAACGGAATAACATGTATTTCTTCTTTTCTCCTCAGTAATTTTATAGTTTTTAAACTTAATAGTGATTAAATTTGAATTTTAAAATTGGCAGTTTTTAATTTTAATATCAAATTTCATCATATAATTTAATAATTATTGGTTAGAATTAATTCTTTTTTTAATATTACCCGTATTTTAAAGATATTAATAGCTATTATAACATGATTTCATTGTCAAGCTTTTGAATCTTCCGATACTTGGGTTTTGATTGGTCATTCTAGCTTTTGTAACAACATTTTCCCCTTGCGAAGGATCGTTAATTAATTTGAAACTTTTAAAACCATTTATTTTACATTCAACATCATCACTTGATAAGACACAAAGGGTGTTGAAACAAAATGGCTATTTTTGTAGTGATTTTATAACATATTTATGTTTTTTTTTAAATTATTATATATATATATATATATATATATATATATATATATATATATATATTGCTTCAGGATCGCCTGCCGGAACAGTACTGTTTCGGTAGGGTCTCTTGGGTGAACAAGTATGATGTTGGATGACCCCAATGTTGTTGTCATGACCCCAAGTCATAACATCACTGAAGAGGCGATCCTGAGAGTGTTTTTATGTCAAATTCTAATTACTATAAACATCATACTAATGGGTAAACATTTTGGTTTTAATATTCCTGGCGTTCATTTTCTGAGAAATGAATTCTGGGAAGGGGACCTTCCGGCGTGGCCAATTTTGGCTTCTCTGATTCGGCGTAACAGATTCGACATGAGACTTTTTTTCGGCCGAGGGACGATTAGGTATCAGTTTACTACTTGCTATGAATGCATCATCGTTCAATCTGGAAATTTATTGGTGCCTTACGTAAAGTTCGGAAAGGACGTGATGCATTTCTGGAAAAGTTAATCGCTGGATATCCCCACCAAAGCTAAAAAAATATTGAGATGCTGACGAACGAATAAAAAAGTCATAATGGAAGCTGAATAATAAAATCCTATTGAATCTCTGAAGAGTGTTGCTCATAATTTCGAAATGAAGAAATAATTTCTAAGATTAACCAGGTTTACTATTTTTTTTTTTAAATACTATATTTTCAATTTAAGTTTTTAATTTACATTATTCCATTAGTGTTTTAATAGGATCCTAAAATGAATAAAAGTCATATCGAAAGTTGGGCGTTTTCAATGCTTTTATCCTTTTGGGGTGGGGGGTGTTGGTTAAAGACAGTGACGTCGAAACAGTCTGACGCCTAAACGGATGTGCCGAATAGTCCAATTATATTTCTGACGCCGAATCAGCGACGCCGAATCAGCGACGCGAAAACGTACCAAATTCATTAATCCTTAACAGTCGAGATGGATAAAACTTACTAAAGAAAAATGTTCCTTCCGAAAGGGACTGAATAGATATCACTGTCTCCATCAGGGTTGACACTCCTATAGCCGAAGAATGCCGTTACCAATTTAGCCACTAGTATAGGATATTTGTTTGATAAAAAGATAATTCAGATAAATTTTTGAGATAACATTGAATTTATATAGGCGTACTTAGTCGAGTTTTTTTAATAAAAAAAGCAGACGATAAATTTATCAACACACAAGAATTAAGGAATTACAGAAATAAAGGACATTCTCTATCAAATGATGGCCAATAATATGTATGTAAATTATCAATGATTATGAAATCTGCCTTTTTTAAAATTAACATTATAATGCTGCAGAAGAAGGTCCTCAGGAAAGAAAACTACATAAAATGAAAAAAAAGAGGAAATACTTCTATGAACAGTTTCCAAAGAATGAGTACAATTTTCTAAGCAAAGTTCGTGGTAACAACGAAGAATAGAATAATCAAGCCAGCCGAAGACTTTTCCTTGATGTAGGAGCAACTTGATGTTACTTTCAATTCTCGTTTTGGGATTGTAAAATTTCTTCTGTGTTCTTTTTTTTATTATTGAACCAGAGTGACCTGGGTTGCTATAGCAGTCGTTAGCCGATTCAGAAAATTAAGTCCAAGACCCCCTTAAATAACCTACAGGTAGGCTCTACATACACTTCTCGGATTTTGGAGTGAAACCCTTTCATTGGTTTTAGATATAAATCAAACGCAGTTGTTTTCCTACAAATTGAAATATAGTAGATATTTTTTTTATTTTTTTTTTATTTTTTCGTTTTTGAAATTTAAAAAGTAAGCAAGAACACAACGCAGCGTCTGCTTTCTCTTTGAAAAGAGGACGATGAAAGCCTAAGCAGCTTCAATTACTTATACGGGAGACGATCTTGATAAAGCAAAACTCAATTAACTATTTAAGTAATCCACGCATTTCGGTGAGACTTGTTTATATCTATATTCACTAGATTCATTTTCGTAGCAGAAACATAAACATACATCCTTGTGTAAATTAATTTAAACAACCGCCTTTAGTTTCCTTTCCTTCAACATACCGTCAGTTGTAGACACAATGATAAAATTTGATTGGCCTTGAAAAATATTATGTCATCCGTGATGGTATCATATTTTTATCATGCCCAGAAACTATTGACTTGACTGTCGATTAGTTGTCCTATGGCCATTGTCTTCGATGGTCGTTATTCCAAGGAAGCGTAAGAAAATTGTAACGCTACTCAAACAAACTGGCATGCCTTACCAGTGACCAAATCAAAGTATTATCATTGGCTTGGAATCTCTCCAATCGAGAGTCCCTAGTCAATATGCAAGGAAGGACTTCGTGGAATGGACATACGAAGTACTAACATGTAATACTGGGTCATGGTTTCTTGCAAAAATATGAAAAGATAAGTAAATAATTACATTGCAGTAATATTAAAATTATTTTTTTAATTATTGCATTTAATATTCTTACTGTCAAAATTAAAAAATAACTGTGTTTTCATTTCGTAATGTACCAGATATCCACCTAGCAGAAATATATATATATATATATATATATATATATATATATATAGATAGATAGATAGATAGATAGATAGATAGATCAACCATATATATATATATATATAGAGAGAGAGACAGCGAGAGAGAGAGACAGAGAGAGACAGAGAGATAGAGAGACAGAGATGAGGGAGAGAGATTTAGCTGATATATATATATATATATATATATATATATATATATATATGGCAGATCCATAAAATGGAAATAAAAACGACATATTAGAATCAGAAAGCTGCTGAATTTCTTGGACATTTCTTGTAACAATTCTTGGATTTTCTTGGACATTTCATCTAAGAAATTTCTTGTAATGATTCTTGTAAGAATTTCTAGTAAGAAATTTCTTGTTAGATATTTCTTTGAAATTCTTTTAAGGATGAGAACTTGTAGAAGATAAAACTGACATGCCATATCGAGGGCAAGAGATACAGTGAAAGGCACTGGACAATATCCTCGACGAACTTGTGTTAATGGATGGTGGAACACGACCGTAGGTTTGACAAAGAGACAAACGTTGCTAAAGGCAAATGGGGAGAGGAAGTTGTAGAGGACCATTGTCGCCAAGAAAATGAAGAGACGTATCTAGGCAGTTTTGTATAATTCACTTTTTAAAAAAAAAGAGTTTTCTATCAAACAACTGTATCCCTAAATTAATGTTTGTAGTTAAGGTAGCAATATATCAATATTCTTTACCGTTTAACGGGGAATATATTCAATTTGATTGATTCGTTATCAAAGAGTAATCAATCCTTTGCCGTAGCTGTCTATATTTCTGAAATGAGGTATCATATACACTATTTGCATTATTCGGACTAATGTCCACATCTTTGCTGCCATATTTATTGCAACGCTTTGGCCCTTCAGTATCTGTCTATATTTCTGAGATGAGGTATTATATACACTATTTGCATTATTCGGACTATTGTCCTCATCTTTGCTGCCATATTTATTACAACGCTTTGGCCCTTCAGTATCTGTCTATATTTCTGAGATGAGGTATTATATACACTATTTGCATTATTCGGACTAATGTCCTCATCTTTGCTGCAATATTTATCACAACGCTTTGACCCCTCAGTATCTGTCTATATTTCTGAAATGAGGTATTATGTACTCTATTTACATTATTCGGACTATTGTCTTCATCTTTGTTGCCATATTTATTACAACGTTTTGACCCTTTAGTATCTGTCTATATTTCTGACATGAGGTATTATGTACACTATTTACATTATTCGGACTATTGGCCTCATCTTTGTTGCCATATTTATTACAACGTTTCGTCCCTTTAATATCTGTCTATATTTCTGAGATGAGGTATTATGTACACTATTTACATTATTCAAACTATTGTCCTCATCTCTGTCGCCATATTTATTACAACGTTTCGGCCGTTGTACGCTCCGTCATTCTTCAGAATGTTCGAATCTTGAACTGAACCTTTTATTTCGCTCACTGGGGTAGACTGTCCTAGTCATCAGTTATCTCCTTTTAATTCCCCTCTCCAATTTCTCCACTGCCTTAACCGGGTGTTGAACTCACACCCTTTGGGTTCTGTCAGTCGATCTAATTAACGCTATTATCCGCTGTACCATGAGTCCTCAACGTTGTAATAAATATGGCGACAAAGATGAGGACATTAGTCCGAATAATGTAAATAGTCAACCCTTTGCAGGTTATTTAAAGTCAGAAAATCTTGTTAGATTGTTAGTGATAAAAGTCATATGAATTAACGCATAGGGTAGAAGAGGTGGAGTAATACCTTTCCCATGGTAGCCTTCATCGAATTCTTGGTATTGTGCGTTCGACCTTTGGTCTTCCTGTCGGAGACATCGCAAATATTGTCCAAGGGTATCCAATCAGAAGAGTGAAGAGACGATATATTGGGCGTCATTTTTTTAATGTTATTTATTCCGAAAATAAATTTTTGTATTGTAAGAAGTTTTTTGAGATAATAAAGATTGCCTGAGACTGGTGTTACTATTTAACCCATAGCTGAAGGAGAAGAGAACAGAAACTTGAACTCAGGTCTCTGATTAACAATACCGTTTCATTATTTATTTCATTGTCTGCACATTAAAGCTTACAGTATGTCATTTATCTCGGTACTAACCAGGCTCGACGTTGCTTAACTACGGTGATCGTAGTAAAAAGGAAAGATAACAGAGAGTGTAAAACAGGGGAAATATATGTTTCTTGCATGTTTCCTGATAAATCATGATAGAAATTCGAACATTTTTGTATCAATGGTTGAACCATAATAGAATTTTTTTTCTTTTGTCTTATGGCATTGCGTGAGTAATTTTATTTGCGACAGTACATCGAGTTATAAGTTATACAGTACTAGACCCGTTTTACTTGCTAAAAAAACGTAAAAAACGAAGCAGTTTACATTTGAATTGCAAATATATATGACTGCAGGAATGTTATTCTGTGGAGAGAAACAAATCTAACCAGGACATACTTATTGCAACCGCCCCTTTTATTAAATATTCATAATATTCATGAATTCGCACCAGTTCCATAGTTTTAAAATGAGGGCATTCTTGTGAAAAGGGTTTTAGTTGAATTATTTACTAAAATGTCTCTTGGGAATAAAGATTTCACCAAATAAATAAATAATAATCTACCATTTGAAAACTCAATAGAGTATTGCTACCATAACTGGCCTGGCACTGCACAATCCTTTTTTGCCTGTCTTGGCAGATCCCAAATGTGTCTAAGAGGCATTATGCTGACATTTTACGGGTCCGCACGAATTGATTCTTAACATTATAGTAACTTAGCGAATCGATTGTTGGATTATCTGAATATAATGTATATCTATAAAATAGATGTCTTTCTGTGTATATGTGACTATCTGTATGTATGTGTGTATGCTGTTTATGCACATCCACATTACTCGACCAAATACGATGAAATTGCGCATACATGTTGCAAATTTAGTAAGTTAGGTCGAGACCAACGGTTTAATCTCCAGTCCACCTCCCCTCAGGTTTGACAGAAAAAATCCATATAATTAAAATTGAGTACGACTTTTCGCAAAAATTAAGACAAGTTTACACGTGAACAAAACTTTTAGTGGATGAGCTGATAGTCTATGCACATGATACAAATCATAGCTCATGTTAAGGGGTTTATGTAGAGTGCTTGATAGTTTTTTCCTGCGACATTGGCTTCACACAAAAAATTGCAAAAACTGTGAAAAAATCGGGTTTATCGTACCACAAAAATAAAATAAACTTCCTCATTTTTTTATCCGGTTTTCTTTAAACATGTCGCAAAAATTTGCCATCATCCAAGAAATAAGCGTATAAAGAAAAAAAAACACGAAAAACTGTTCAAAATCCTGTTTTGGGGCCATATCTCCAATGTTTTTCATCCAATGCGTTCCAGATTTGCCATGTAAATTATACGCGATACACAAATTGTCTTGCGCAAAGGTTTGGTTTATATTATTTCAGTTAAGTGGACGAAATCTACGAAAACTAGCTACCAGATCGGATTTTTGCTATTTAGCCAATAATTTCTTCATATTATTCGATCCTAAATTGGCATTCGAAGAACCTTTGATGCAAAGATTGTTCGAGAGGGATTATTGAAGCGTTAAGAGGGAAAAATTCCCAACGAACATTTACTAACTCCAACTTTACAGTAAAGGTACGAAGAAGGAAGAACGTTCATGTGTTTTCAATTGCAGTTGAATCAAGTTTTGATGAATTTTGTTTGATTATTAGATTCGTGAACAATACCATACTATTTGAAAGCGATTACAGCCACAGGAAATTTACTGAATAACTAAAACATTGAAACAATTTAACCCCGAGCAACGACCGGGTACCTCGGCTAGCCAAATATTTAGATAAAATGGTAGTTGTTTTAGGGTTGCTCAGTGAAACTCTAATAGATACATGCCCCCCCTATTACAACAATAATTTGCAGTCAGTGAGGAAGAAGAAAAAGAAGGAATAAGTAAAAAAAAAAACATAGATAACGGTAGATTTTTCAGAACAAATTAAGAAGCGTTAACACAGCTGATGACACTAGAGTAAAAAAGAACCATACTTCTTCATAGATATATGACGAGAACAGAATTGCAATCTGGAAATACTTTAATGAAAATGGCGTCTATTAAATTATCGAAATGGATTAATTCTTTTTGATACCATAAAGTGATTTGTGTCCATTCTCAGATTGAAAAGAAAATAAGCAGAATAGGTTTATAAAGATTACCTTCCCTTATAGAATCCGTTCTCGAAATTTGGGATGCCATTATTGTGTATTGTGGCACTATTTATGTTGCTAGAATGAAAGAAGAAAAAAACGAAAGGCGAGAATTAAATTTAGGTGATAAGAAGCCATCACGAAAAGGACACTAAGCGATGTTATTCTTTTTAAATGCTAAAGGTTTTATTCTCATTAGCGAGGAAAGTAAGGTCGCGGATGTGTCGGATTTAATTTAATTTATGACGATGCACCGAATAAGATATACCAATCTGTCCATGGCAATGGTAAAAATTTCAAGTTGGACAAGCGACCTCCCGCAGAGTGCTGGGAGATAAAAATTAATTAGGTCAAACTTTTCCGAAACCAAAATGTTCGTTGAACCACCTTCATGTCATTTGGGAAAAACACCTCTTTATTGTCAGGGCTGTCTATGATAGCAAAATTATTTTATCAGAACGAATAATTGGCACCAAGGTGCGATACGTCCAATTGACCACTCACTTGTTTGGCGGAGGTCCCGAGTGACGAATTCCATATGAAATTCGGTTAAGATAAGAGTCTAAGGACTTGTTGTCGGCCAGAAGAAAGGAAAGAAAGGAAGAAAAGAAAAAGGAAGATATTTTTTTATCTTTGAGCAAGGTTTTTTAAACCGAGGCCAGTCTGGCCACACCCACATTGCTGGGCGCCCATTGGCTGAATGCTGGCGTGAGCGGCTGGCGAAAATAATCATGTGAAGAAGGAGGGGAGGCCTGTTGACACCCCTGCTGAAGGGATCGGTATGAGATGCCACTGTGAGAGAGAGAGGAAACCCGTTGACACCCTCTAAGGGTATGGTTGAGATACCAATATGACAACAGAAGGTGGGAGGACGAAAGACTTCCAAAAATGGAAAATTATAAATTTTCCTGACCGAAAACAAAGAAGTGGATTGTGGATTTAGAATTATCAAGGAACCTCAAACCCCGACAAGCCCACCCCGGTTTTGGTCGGCGTCCATATAATCAGAGTCGCAGCGAGTGAAAGGCAGTTCCAGTTGAGTTCCATTTGAGTTGGCAGTTCGAGTGAAGTTCGCAGTTCGCAGCTGAGTTGGATTGAGTTGGGCCCGCCTCGCAGATAGCTGACTTGAAAGATTCCACGCAATTCCGAACTCAACTTCTAACCGAGAACAATTTATTTTTGAAGAACGACTTAGACTCACACCACCAAAACAAGTTTTACGAATATCGCCTGAAGATACATCAAGAACCAGTTTTTTAAAGAACAAACAACTTAAGATGTTAAGTCTCGCCTAACAAACGCAAAGTGTCACGAATCCATATTAGCGGTTTGGGAGAAAGATGCAGTCCTGTATTCAGCAACCAGATATAAAATAGTGTTATCCTTTTTAACACATTTGAAATTTTCGAGTTATTATTTTATTTTATTTTACATATACTTGTGTGGTGTTACCCTTGTCCGGACTCAGCTTGCATTACGGCCCGGCGACTGTTTGATTTCGTCTACCTAAGATCAAATCACAACGTGGGTAGGTTAGACTAGAAATCAAAACAGTTACTTCGGTAAGCAGACGTTGAAGGCGAGCTGGGAACGACAAGGCTGATACCGAATCTAACCAGATTCCCATCCGAATCAGCAAAAGGTTAGAACGTCACATTTGGTGCCGCGACCAATACCAAGTCACATTGGTCGTCACAAGACAATAGGACGGCGCGGAGACAGACGGAGTGACGTCATAATCGGCGCAGTGACTGGGACAGCACGGTGGGCGCGGCCAGGCAGACGTCACGATTGGCGCAGCGACACCGGGGGACGTCACGTATATATATATATATATATATATATATATATATATATATATGTATTTGAAATTAAATTAATCTTTCGTTCGCCAGGGGTTTGACGTTTATTGTATTAAAACATGATTGTAACTGTGTAGCGATATTTGTTTTAATATCTCAAAATAAATAATATTTAGTTTTACTCTGTATTGACCCCCAACCTTTTGAATTAAATGTTGCGTACTGTGAACTTATACTCCATTTGTTCTCATTTTACCTGGATATATATATATATATATATATATATATATATATATATATATATATATATGAAAGTGAACATTGAAGTCAACACTCAGAGGCGACAAGCTGTTTCCTGCTGGACGCAATCGCCAAGCCACCCTGACGATTGCATTCAGCATGAAACAGCCTATCGCCTCTGAGTATTGATTTCAATGTTCACTTTTATACATATATTTGCATACGCTCCATCTCTGATATTGAGCACTTTATCCCATAAATATATCACACCTTAAAACTATATTTCTTCATTCATTCATATATATATATATATATATATATATATATATATATATATATATATATATATATATAAGATCAAGATACTTTCATGGTAACTGCTCCGCTGAATTTAAGCGTTCAACTAGGCTAGCATCTCGCTCTCACGCTTTCACTGTCGAAACTGTTAAATGTAGCCGTCTCTTCTATTCCAATATCTTCATGTCTCGCACTTTTCGCCAATGGACCTCCCTACCCTTTTCCTGTTTTCCTGATAGCTATAATCTCCAACTATTCAAATGTAATGTCAATCGACGTCTCCAGATGCCCTGATCTATCCCTTATCCTTCTCTTCATCCTTTCCTCTATCACTCCTAGTTGCTCTCACTCCAATTCTTTGTAACCCCTTGGGGCTAGTGGCTTCCCGCCTTGCTTGGAGTGAAACGCTTAATAAATAAATATATATATATATATATATATATATATATATAAGCTAGGTTAAATCTGATTACCAATCTCACCCCCACTATCCTTTCGGTCTTGTGCCACAATTCTATTTATTTATTTTTTTTTTGTTTTTCTTATACAATAATGACTCAGCCCTGGTATGTCTTGTCTTGAAGTCACAACACTACGTTATCTTGTCCGAACTTCCTCTTGTGTGTCAACTCCAATTCGTATTTTGGGAACTTTTTACTGTTATTTTGCATATATTATTTCCCTGTTTTCTTTTTCTTATTATTGCAAAGATTGTCAATTCGGTTTGTTGGACAATTCTGTCATTTATTTTCGAACTTAACCGTTTTCATTCACGCTACAGATTATCAGAACAGGAATGGACTCTGTTTCAACGATAAAGAATCGAAATAAGAACTCCAAGAGATAAATTGTTTAGTATTCATGAAAATCGAAAGATTACACGAAACAATCTTAGAAATATTTGATCGTCGCAATGATAAAGATTACAGTGAAATGAATGCAAACGCATTTGCTGAATAAATCCAATTTCTCCATGATTAAAAGTCTGTCTCTTATTAGAAGAGAAGTTTCTGATGATGACTGAAAAGCGTTGCAAATTATGAAGAAGCACTATTTATCACAAGAAAAACCAAAAGTAATTTCCTTGTACTTAAAATTAAGCAAAGCTAGTGCCGAAACTTTTACAGATTATATTATTAGAGCTGAAAATGACGCAACTTTCTTAAAAGCGTCCGAGGAGGTGAATAGCGATAGTCTGCTAATGGTCATAATCCTGAAAGGCTTTCCGTTCGAATTTTAGATGTTTAAAAAGGTATTTGTCTTTTTCGTTGCTGACATGTTCGGTCCATGGTATTCTCAGCATCCTTCTGTAGAACTACATTTCTGTTGCTTAAAGTCTACACTTCTAAGGAGTTTGTTCAGCCTTGTCTACCATGTAGGATGACATATTACGTAACAGTTCCGTACTATTTTCTTTGTTGTAACGAATTTTCCCTGTTTGTTCATACGTTGCTTATATTTTCAAAGGCATCTTTCGCAATGTGCGGTTTCGGGGTCGCACTTTCTATTCTATGTTAAAAGACGTCCTAGATATTTAAATTGTAGTATTTGTCTGATTTCGGTATCAGCAATTTATAAATTTGCATATTGGATTGTTTCTTTCGCTAAAAAAAAACATGCATTCTATCTTCTTGCAATTGTTTGATTGATGTCCTTTCTTCTCGCTTTCCTTCCTTCTGTAGGAATTGTTTTAGATTCCTTTCTGTGTCTGCTATCAACACTATATCACCTGCATGTAAACATTTTTATTAAGATTGCCGACGCCAATTACAATCTTAGTAAGACATCTAATTCTCTCAGAATCGCCACACCTTGTAGCTTCAATGAGTCCGGCGAGAAGACACATCCTTGTCTTTCACCCTCTTCTGTTTGTATATTCTCTTAACTCATTTTCTACCCATATACAGAAATATGCCAGAATGTGTATGCCAACTAGTTTCAGAGTTATTGGAATATCCCCCACAAATATCTTAAGATCACATAATTAATTTATAGGTAGTGTTGGTCACTTTTTCGGCGTTCGATATAATGGCTGATTCGTTTATTCTAAAAGGCTCGGTTATTTTTTTATAGATTTCTACGACATTCTTCAAAGAATTCCAACCAGTCAGGAGTCCTTTTGTTGCTGAAGATTAAGAGTAATATGACGAGAAATGACTTGCATTTTCACACTTCCCTGCATATGCTTCGACCGCAAAAACCTCCATATATAACTACTGTGATGTAGTGAGATAACAAACTATACTCGTCGACGAAACAATTCTCAAACAGAGAGATACACACACGCGTGCACGTGTGTGTGTGTGTAGATAGATAGATAGATAGATAGATAGATAGATAGATAGATAGATAGATAGATAGATAGATAGATAGAGTGAGAGAGCGAGATACTGAACATACTGTGATAGATAGGTACATATATACATCCATATACCAAATTGTAGACTTATAGAGAGAGTAAAGTAAATAGAGAGAGGTGTAGAAACCGAGAGAGATACTGGACATACTTTGAGAGATTGATAGATAGACAATAAACATGATGTTATATATATATATATATATATATAGAGATATAGAGAGAGAGAGGGGGGAAGAGGGAGAAAGAGAGAGAGAGGGGGGATTGATACTGAACATTAACAGGTAGATAGATAATGGCCATGCTGTGGTATATATATATATATATATATATATATATATATATATAGAGAGAGAGGTGGGGAGAGAGATAGATAGATAGATAGATAGATATATAGATAGATAGATAGATAGATAGATGAGATAGATATGCTGTGATATATAGATAGATATGGAACATGCTGTGAGAGATAACTAGATACTGAACATGATGTCAAAAATAGATATGAACAGACTGAGATAGATAATGGTCCTGCTGTGATTTTGGATATTTTTAGATAAACACACAGTAACTGAGAGAACTCGATTCGATTTAACGAAGAGTCTTGCATTCTTAGCCGTTATAGTCACTGTTTACAAAACCCACATTTCCCCCCAGAGAGCTCAACAGATAAAATTTTTTTCAGAAGAATAGATATTGTCATATATATATATATATATATATATATATATATATATATATATATATATATAGTGAGAAAGAGAGAGATAGAGAGAGAGAGAGATAGGTACGTAGGTAAGTAGGTAGGTAAATAATGTAGATAAATATTAAGAGAATGAGATAGAGATAGATAGATAGATAGATAGATAGATAGATAGATAGATATGAAAAACGAGCTAGCTAGCTAGCGAGATAGATAGATAGATAGATATGAAAAGACTGAGCTAGCTAGCTAGAAAGATAGGTAGATAGATAGATAGATATGCGCTGAATGTGATAAAACTGACCAAACTGCATAGAGCTAGGTAGATGTAGATAAAGGCATGTCTGTAATACTTACATCCATTCATCAATTCTCGCCAAACAAAAGCCCCCCCCCCGATTCCGACCACCCATCATCTTCCATCTTTTTTTTTTCTCCCGTTCTCATAAAACTTTCATGAGACATCGCCAACATAAATAAACACGCCTAACTTGGCCACCGGCGTTGTGAACGCTTCCGTTGCGCATTTTCCTAACATTTCTCTTAATCTAGCTCCGTGGTTACAGCACTGAATTTAAATTGAACAGAACTGAGATTTTATCTCTCCTACCCCAAAGAGGATACATCAGCTAGAAAGGTCTTTTATAAACTTCTTCAAAGTTTTTACTTTATAACAAAATGTTCGCCCAAATTTCAGGAAAATTTGCCATGGAAAAAGTTCATACACTAACACCTAGTTTTACACTGAATTGATCACCTTGTTTTACGTTTCTGGAAATAGAACGAATGCAGTTGATACGTGATACAGATGGCTGTTCAAGTATATTTTATTATGTTCAAAAACCGATGGTGCCAAACTGTGGTCTATAATGCAACTACATTGAGTTGACCATAGTTACAATTTCTTAAGGAGAGCTCATAATCTAGATTGACCAACAGTTTCAACAAGGTCCCTATTCTCAAACTTGGCTATGATGACCTGTTACTTTTTTTAAGCATTTCACCCCAGTCAAGGCGGGAAGCCACTAGCGCGGAAGGGGTTACAGAGAATTGGAGTGAGAGCAAATAGGAGTGATAGAGGAAAGGATGAAGAGGAGGACAGGGGATAGATCAAGGCATCTGGAGACGTCGATTGACATTATATTTCAATAGTTGGAGATTAAGGATGTCTGAGGACAGGAAGAGGGGAGGGAGTTTCACAGGCGAGAGGTCCGAGATATGAAGCTATTGGAGTAGTAGAAACGGCTCCATTTAACAGTTTCGACGGTGAAAGGGTGTGAGTGAAATGCCTGCCTAAATTCATGAAGTTTGGGGACCAGCGAAAGCAGCTCCTTGGAGCAGTTACCATGAAAGTATTTGTAAAAAAGACAGAGGGAGGCGACGACACGTCTGTGAGAGAGCGACTGCAGACGAGATGCCAGATCAGCGCCAATTATATTGCATATCCGTCTCTGGATCTTATCAAGAACCCTGAGACAAACAGAAGGGGCTCCAGACCATATATGGTACCAATACTCCATGCAAGGGCGAATGGTTGATTTGTAGATTTGAAGGATCGACTCCAGCGAGAAAGATTTCCTGGCACAAAAATCGGCTTCTGAATAGTTCCGACTTAATTTAATAACCTCCCCACAGGGCAAGATGTGTCACAAAGCCATTTTTTAATGTGTATCGTTCCGAGAAAAATTGCCCGAATACACGGGATTGGGTTTGTCTACCGCCCCAAACGAGACTGCCCTTCGGCATGGTCTCGTCTAGGTTCCTCTCCACTCGGAGGCAGAGTTCGACAAGAGAGGAAGAGGAAGTTCCCTCTACGAAATTTCGCTAACCAATCTTAGGTCAATTCATCGTATGCTTTTTAAGAATATTCTATCACTAACACACACCATGTTTGTCTCTCCAGGACGACAACATCAGGAAATCGCCTCTTTGATAAAGAGATTGCGGTGACATTTTTATTTTAAACAAAAAACATTTTTATTTTAAACAAAAACTGATGAAATTAGAATTAATATAAGATTGTACTGAACATAAAATGGGAGATCGGTGTTTTTATTGTCATTAAGTAGTAAATTAATCCCCCTTTTCAATTATCACATAAAAACTGATGAAATTTAATTAGGATTAATATAAGTTTCTACTGGACATAAAAAGAGGGTTCGGTTTTCTATTGTAAAGTAGAAATACCTTAGAAATTACCCTATCGCATCGTTAAATATTTGAGCTTAACAACTTTAACAAAATATTGCAATAACAAACATAAATATGAATGCTGGTCTTTATTTGAAGAAGTAAGGGGATACAAATGAAAAGATTTGAAATTAATTATTTTTTCCATTTCATGGAAACAGACGTTAAAATCTTCTATCTTTCTTTTTCGTTGCTTTCCTTTCTTTTTCTTTTTCTTTCTGTCTTTTCATTAGCTCACTGAAGACAAGTCGCGCTTCTGATACGCGTTTTTTTGTTTTTTTTATCAAAACGGAATAGAACATTATTTATGAGGTGTTGGCAGAAGAAGTTATACGCTTCTACTGGACATAAAATAGGTGGTTCCGTTTTCTATTGTCATTTTTTTTCAATGTTATTGTTCTTTCAATATTGATTAAGGCTTTTTTCCTAAACCTTTCTTTCAAGGAGGGAGGGACGATAACATCTTGATTATGACATCATTTTAACTTCGAGTTACATGTGCTATCCATTTTAATTGTTGCTGATGCTGAAAGTCCTACATTAAGGCTGTTTATATTATTTGGTAGAGTCCTTTCAGATCTCTGCAGCACAATTCCAGTATGACTGTCCTCATAAAGATCTATATGTTTCATGCTCTGAAAGGCTATTTAAAGCATCGATCTTTTAAAAAAAAAGCAGCTGTATATATCTGTCAGTTTAAATATTCCTGAACAAGTGTGTCCCCATGCAGGGCTTCCATATGAAGGCCAGAGATGGCCAGAGATCTTTATGAATTTCTCAAAAAATATTTTTTTCACGTCTTGTTCTTCCATATTTGTCAATAGAGTCATTTTCTAATAAAATGTAATGGTATAATTATGTTTTATTAGTATGAGTCAAATTAGTCTATTATTCATCATTACTTTTTACATTCATATAATGAATATAAAATTTGTTTAGTTTGAGAAGGAAGGGATTGATTTGGAGAGAAGAAAGACGGTTACAAAATAATTATCCAGACACCCAACGGGCAATTAAAATCTGTCTTATTAACTCTGCCTAAAACATTGGTTTTAATGAGCAATTTAAATGCGAAAAAACTAATGCATTTTTTAAAACTAATTACGATTGTTTCAAGAAATGTGATAGGCAATAAAAAAGAAACTCATCGTCATATTCCATATTATGCAGCCATATTCCCAAATCTATTTTCAAATGTGCAAAAGAAAACTATGGATAAAATAAAGCAAAATTTTATTATTTCAGCCTCTTGACATAACAAACTAAATATTTATGTAACACGCGATGGAATCGATGTTACTAGAATCTACTTGCAGACTCCATAAACATACACTATTTACATTATTCGGACAATTGTCCTCATCTTTGTCGTCATATTTATTACAACGTTTCGGCCCTTCAGTATCTGTCTATATTTCTGAGATGAGATATCATGTACACTATTTACATTATTCTGACTATTGTCCTCATCTTTGTTGCCATATTTATTACAACGTTTCGGCCCTTCAGTATCCGTCTATATTTCTGAGATGAGGTATTATGTACACTATTTACATTATTCAGACTGTTGTCCTCATCTTTGTCGCCATATTTATTACAACGTTTCGGCCCTTCAGTATCCGTCTATATTTCTGAGATGAGGTATTATATACACTATTTATATTATTCGGACTATTGTCGTCATCTTTGTCGCCATATTGATCACAACGTTTCGGCCCTTCATTATCAGTCTATATTTCCAAGATGAGGTATTATGTGTACTATTTCTATTATTCGGACTATTGTCCTCATCTTTGTCATCATATTTATTACAACGTTTCGGACATTGTACGCTCCGGCCTTCCTCAGGTGGTTGTAATGTCGATCTGAACCATTTATTTCGCTCATTGGGGTAGACTGTTCTAGCTGCACGTGCCACAGATCAACAATATGCAAAAGAAATTAACAGTAAGACGGCAAAAACTTCACAAACTAAGAATGGACGTCGACACACAAAATCAAGTTCGGGCAAGCCAATGTGGCGTTCTGACTTCAACAAACGTTATATCGAGACTAAGTCATATCAAAGTGCAAACCGGCCTATTTTATTGGCTAAGAAAAAAAATTACAGCATGTATTTGTTTTCTTTTGCCAATAAAAAGCAGAGGGTAAGTGTCTTGCCGTCATTTGCCTACAATATTGAAATCAACACTATAATTCAACCGTCCAAAAACTTAAGAAGGTGTCTTTTAACGATTTCGTTGAATGGAATGAGTGATATGGATGAAATAGGCGGCTGGAAATTATGAGAATATAACAACTGACCCAAGATTATGAAAAGTTTATGAGTTCTCAGGGAAGTATCCTCGCGGGAGCCTGTTCTATTAAGTAAGGATTCTTGGTAAATTTCTGTCTTAAAATTATTGCATATTAAATATTTGAAAAACTGCTATATGATAGATAATATATTTGGAATTTATAAAATACTTATTAAATATAGGTTGTGCAGATACGCTCAATTGCGATGCACACACTTCTTTCATCGTCGTTTTATTGCATGGATCCTATTAGTTACAAGCTTTCATACTGTTAGTCAAAAAAGTCATCAACAGCGGATGAGACGTCATCATCACTACGATAATGGTTGCCAGTCAAGCGTTATTTTTTTTTTTTTTTTTTTTTTTTTTCTCATTTTGGGGAAGAGATGATAAGTGGTATGGGGTCAAAGTTAAAAGAATAGTGAAGGTGATAAACCAGTTCAAAGCTACAGCAGCCATTGAAAATAAGGGCTTGTTTGCTGGAGAATGTTCTGATGAAACAAGACATCTTCGTTAGTTTTCCTGGTCGTTTGATCTTGATAGCCTTTCGTAAGTCCCTCATATAGTACTTTCCATTCATGGTTTCGCTCTTTTAAAGCCAATAAACACAATGCCTTTTTCATCCTAAAAAAAAACTAAGGCTATCATTTTCCTTAAAGATGAAACAAACTAGGCCTTCTTTGAAGATGGTGAGGAGAGCTGTTTTCACTGCATGGGTTGTCTCTTAGGCTCTGGCTCAAAGTGATAAACCCAGCATTCTTCCTGGATTAAGAAACATCCAAGGAAACAAGCTGGATCTGTTTCAAACAATGTCAGATTTTCTCGTGATTTGATCAGCATGGCGACCTTTTGATCAGGTGCCAGAAAACGTAGCGCTCTGTGTGGATCACAGACGGTCATCCCACCAAATTCATTGCGCATAATAAAAATATTCACACCCGATATACTAATGGCATTGGCTATTTGATTTACAGTCAATTACCTGTCATCCATTATCATGAGACAAACACGATCATTGTTTCCCCCTCCTTGGTAATTTCAGGACGTCCAAACCATACCTGGGGTCACCTTCAAGATCCTCCCTTCCCGTTCTGACATCAGCTGCCCCTCAGCATAAATGTTCTTCGGGGCTAAACTCTACGGGTACTTGATAACAATATGGTACCAAAATTTGGACCATTTTCAAGAGAAGATTCTACAAGTTACCTTCGAAATCTTCTTTCAACATTCCGATGGAAAGAAAGAATACAGTTCTTTATAAGAAGTGCTGAAACTAATTCATGGAAGATGTCACAGCTCTAGCATCACACCTTCATAGTCAGCATATGAAATATTCCGTCCACTCTCACATGTTGCATTTGCTGGGAAAACATTTAAGAGAAGTACGCTGAATGAAAATACTTGGATTGTGTTGTAACTTAGGAAGGGTTACTGAATGAGTAATAAACAAAATGAAGTTTTAAAATGCTAATCTTTATAACATCAACAAAATAAAATACTCGCCAGCGGCGTGAAGTAGGTAAACCACTTAGACAGCATATTACCTCCATTTACAATAGTGTCCAACGTATTTATGTGGATTGGGATATACGCTTTAGTGTTTATAGGTACAGTATATAACAGATTGAAACCTAATCTTTTCTTCGTAGATGTGTGCAAATGTCAATCTTTCCGTTTCCGTATCTTAAGGTGGAAACCAACTTAACTTAGCTATGATCCTATCGCCCCCCCAGAAGAGTAAGCGTACCAATTACTTAGAGAAAACGCAAAGTTAGTAATATGTGTAAGATGAATTCTTGGTAGGGTCTCCTCTTTGTGAACTAAGTAAAATAATGCTGATAAGGATTAAAACGCCCAAATACTTGTGTACAAAGAGTTATAGGCAAAAGCATTAAACATGACTGTTTATTCAGTCATCATCTAAAGACGTCTGAGAGTGACCACTTCTATTCCAATCTTTTGCTGATTAATCCCAGCTTTTTTTTCTGGAATTGGTTCTTTGTATTTTAATTATTTAATATGCTTCTACAGAAGGATACTGAGATTACCATGGAATGAACGTGTGAGAACCAACAAGGTTTTAGAGAAAATGCAAACAAAAAGGAAAATTATACATAACACCAGGAAGAGACAGCCGGCCACATAAGGAGGAAAGAAGGCATAGAAATTCTGATACTCACAGGACGGATTGAGGGCAAGAGGAAAACAGCGCATAACATACTTGATGAACCTCGGATTCCGAAACAGGGTTTACGAGAAATAACAAAAAAAGAAAAAGTATTAAGATCTACAAAGGATAGGAAATTGTGGAGAGCCATGATCGCCTACGTCCTGAGGGTATACGACACATAAAGAAGAAAAATGGAATTACATTTCTCAGCAAATGTCTGCCTAAATTCATGAAATTTGGGGACCAGCGAAAGCAGCTCCTTGGAGCAGTTACCATGAAAGTATTTGTAAAAAAGACAGAGGGAGGCGACGACATATCTGTGAGAGAACGACTGCAGACGAGATGCCAGATCAGCGCCAATTATATTGCATATCCGTCTCTGGATCTTATCAAGAACCTTGAGACAAACATAAGGGGCACCAGACTATGTATGGCAGCAGTATTCCATGCAAGGGCGAATGGTTGACTTGTAGATTTGAAGGATCGACTCCAGCGAGAAAAAATTCACCATTTATGATTATTTTCTACGAGTTGTGTCGTTAAATCGTGATCATTTTTTAAAAAATGTCTTATATAAGAATCTCCGATGGATTATAATCATATGTAAGCATAAATTTTGGCTTACCGCCTTTTCTTGTTGAAACAAAGATACCTGTAAGATCGCCGAAGTTAAGCAACGTTAAAGCTGGTCGGAACCAAGATGAGTGACCGCTTGGAAATAATAGGTATTGTAATCTTAAATTAATTTACAAAAGTTGTAAAATAAGAAAAAAATCAGTGAATCATGCATAAATTTCTTTCTGAACCATTGCTATAACTTCTGACACATACATAAAAAAAACCTACATATTCAACCAAAATAAATATAAAAATGGTCCTTGATAATGGCTAAAAGAATAGCCGAAAGCGCTTGGATATGCTGAACTGTTTAAGTTATTTTAATGTACTTGTCATCTCTGATAATGGCTTATGTAAGCCGAATGATAATGTTATTAAGATTATCAGATGACATAAAAGGAATTTGCTTTTAAAATAAACATACGATATATATATATTGTGTGTGTATTTAGGCAGCAATTTTTCATTTTTTTATGTTTCATTAAATAATATAGACAAGTTTTGTCTATTTTAAGTAAGTTCCTTTCATATTGTCTGATAAGCTTAATAACATTATCATTGAAAGATTGATGTGTTTTAATCCTATCTAAGCTTTCGGCTTACATAAGCCATTATCAAAGATGACAATTACATTTCAATATATTAAACAATACACGTACAAAACAACAATGATAGTTTGTTTTTGTTGCATTAAATATTTCCAAGCAACGACAAACTCGTGTATACGAGACGCGGAAGCGAAAATCGCATCGCAGCTGGTGACGTCACACTTGACCACGCGAGAGTGAAAACGAGAAGTATCAAGTATGGGAAACCGTTTGTATAAACCAATGGCTTCTGTTATCAATTATAGGCATTTAAGAATATTTGTGGAGATATCATAGTTTATTTTGTTCAGGTTAGGTTTCAAATGTTTTATGTATATAGCTTCAAGAATTTTTAGTTTTTGTTTATTGTTTTCATGTTTAATTATAGTTGTGTTTTCAACGAGGATTTTCCGGAATTGTGTACGCGGCCAGGAATCTTGTTTTAAATGCCTTAAAATGTTCGAGTTATCATTCAAATGTAGAGTCAAGCGTCGTGAGATCGAGTTTGTGGTGTGACCAACAGAGCAACAGCATTAATACAAATTTTATATTTAAATTAGTCCCATACATATTTCTAAAGAATTAAAGTATTTATTTTTAATCTGATATATTTATTAATTCAAACATTAATATAGTGAATACTCGTATTTGAAATAAACGCCCCATATTTATTTATTTATTTTTTGTAAACAATGCGTATTACGTCGAACGGCCTGCGCATCCGCGAAATCTCAATATAGAAAAGATGTTCTCCGGCAGGGATTTCAGCCGAGAGTAAAGCGCAGAGCGGATCGAACGCTGAACGCTGGATCGATCCTTGCCGGAGAGGATATTTTCTTTTTTATAGGATTTTCTTGAATGCGCAAGCTGATAGCTCTAATACACATTGGAAATCTAGGAATTAAACTTCAAAGTTCGTTATCGCATATAATGTCACGAAACGTGTATATTGTTTCATTGTGCACATTGATGTCACGCATAGACCATTTCATTCTAAAACAAGCAATTGAAATTAACCATATGAATTAATTAAGAACAAAGAAAGACAAATGAAATAATTGTAAGTCATAATTAATAGCATATTTAAAACAATCAAATAATAAAATTGTTTAAGAACTTATTGAAAATGTTAGCGTCAACAGGGTAACGCGACGCTAACTTAATTAAACATCACGATTTATAAAGTTGTAATTTTTATTTTATTTACAGTATCAAAGTCATGAAATGACAGAAGATGTCATAGCAATTTAGCGTAGAAAGATAAAAAAAAATCATTTTCGCCAAGATCTTTTCGTTCTTCATAGACAAGTCACAACACAAGAATAAACTAAGGCGAACAAGGAGTGCGTTTGCATGCTACTCACAGACGAATTTATTCTTTAAATCAAATACAGATTGCATGAAGATTGTTCACGAATAACTGGAACATCGCAAAAGATGCTGGAAGAATGGTCAGTTCTGCCATTCTCTATCTCTGATAAAATACAAATAAAAATCAAGAATATTATTGGTCCTGGCCTGTCATGTCGACTTCAGTCACTTTCCCACTGCCGTAAGGATTCCTCTTTGAGTCTTTTTCTATAAATACTTTCATGGTAATTGTTCGGATGAGCTCTTCGCCATGTAAATACTCATTGGGGTTAGCTTTTAGAATTGTTGTTTAATTCCCCCCACTCCACAGACAATGAATTGTAAATATGGGTACTAGTTAGTATTTTCATAGAGACAAACAGGTATTATGGTGATTGTAGTAAGAAAGGTACGTATGAATGTGTTGTTTTGGTGTAAGGAATATTGTTCGCACAATTGGGCCAGTGTTTGCGGCTAGCTAAGTTATATTTAAGACAGAAGAAGACCGTCCTTTCTCCAATCCCCTTTTTGGCCATGTGCCACATTTCTGTATTATACAGAATAAATATCGCTCTTCGCCATGTACAAATTTTCATAGAGACCCTGAGGTATTATGGTGGATGTAAACAGAAAGTAATTGTTAGAATGTGTTCTTTTATTGTAAAGATTATTGCTGTATGTTTGGGCCAGTGTTTGTGGCTAGCTAAGTTTAAATTTAAGACAGAAGAAGACCGTCTTTTTCCGCATTCCCCATTTTTGGCCTTGTGCCACATTTTCTTTATTGCAGCGGAAATAAATATCGCTCTTCACCATGATACACAGACATTTTTAATTCAAGTGCTGGACTGACACCGAGATCTCATTGATTTACAGTTGAGCTGGCTAGATGTAACCGTATGTTCTATGCTGAAAATTTCTTCTCTCACACTTCTTGCACTTGGAACTCCCTCCCGGCTCCATGCATTCCAGCCGTTTTTAATCTCCTTAAATTTAAATGCAATATCAATCGGTATCTACTGTCCTGATTACGCTTTCTTCTTCCCGATTATTAATAATGCTTCTGTTCCTAATTCTTCCACACCCAGTAACCCATTGTGTCTTAGTGGCTTTACTGCCTTGCATGGGTTAATACCGATAAAAAAAAAAGAATAACGCTTTACAAGCTCAGTTCAAGAATGGAGTGCTGCAGTTATAGATGGTATCATCATCCTGTGTCAAGTAATTTAACGGACACGAGTACCATTGCTCATTCTAATATCCCCCATATATATATATATCCCCATATATATATATATATATATATATATATATATATATATATATATATATATATATATATATATATATATTTATATATATATATATATAAATATAAGCAAATATATGGATATAAATCCGACAGTATGAAGAAAAAAATACGGAAAAAACAAACAAAAATCCTAATAGGCAATTATGCTGTTTTAATGTTTAATGTCAACGTCGGACGTTTCGATCTAGTATACCATCTTCAGGACATATTCATAAAACATAATTAACATTAGACTATATTCAATTCAACATGAAAAGACGATGGACATAAGAGTAAGACTGATCAAAACAGATAACTGAAATTTTTCAAGATCTTAACGTCCAACGTTGACATTATATTAACATTAAAACAGCATAATTGCATATTGAGATTTTTGTTTGTTTTTTTCCGTATATTTTTCTTCACACACATATATATATATATATATATATATATATATATATATAGGTACGATGTCTAAATTGTCATCAGTTTATATTTTTAATTTAATACACCTGGGTTTTCTTTGTTATTATTATATTGGCTAAAATGATTCTTGTTCTTCGGTAAATAGAGGAAATTAAAAAGTAAAAGAAAGGTACACCAGTTCATATAAGATGCTGGCTTCGCTGGGCAAACGAAGAATTCTGGTGGCGGAGGGAGTGTCTGTTAGAGGCTAGTCGATCGGCCACATGCGACATTTTAAGTGCAACTGCAGGGGATGGCATGGTTTATGCAAATATCTCCAGCTTTACACTTTGCTACTTGTTGTTATTCAAACTATGCGGTTTTATTTGGGAGTTTCCCTGCAATAACCTGTTTCCACAAAGATGCACAGGTATTCTTAAAGATAAAAAAATGTTAATTCTTGCTAATAGATTTTCTTGTGTCACCTGATCCGTTGCTTTGAGACCAGTTCACCTAACCAAATGGCATTTGTTATACGGTAGATACCAAAAAAGAGTAAATATCCTGCACAGTGCAGGTAAACATTTTGCACAGATTAACGCTATACATGACTGCCATGTATATAAATAAAGTCAAAACTGTTTTCACCCGTAAGCAGATATAAAAACGACATAATATCTAATATATATATATATATATATATATATATATATATATATATATATATATATATATATATATATAGTTTATAACAAACTTAGGTAATCCGTAGCCATCTATATCTAGAGACGAGACGCGTTAAATTTGAGCAACATCTAGCCGACACACTGGGGTTAAAAATAGGAAATTGAAATGATACATATGACATACTCATATCCTCTCCCCCACCTCACTTCGTTAATTTTATGTATACTTGATGAGGTCCGTCAAAAACGTGTGAATCTCTTTTCATTTTTCATTTCAGCTTTTGGAAGTAAAGTCTGATGATCCAAAACCCTGTTAAAGTGGTTATGGCGAAATAGCTTATTACATGGAATCTTAACGTGGTCTGTTTTTTTATTCAAACAAAATATATATATATATATATATATATATATATATATATATATATATATATATATATATATATTCCGTGCTAATAGGAATATAGACTTGCAAAACAAGGTGTGTTAAATAAGTAAAGGTTTGTTTTAAAAAAAAAACACAGTACAATGAAATAAAGGTAAAAGTTATGCACAAGGTCGTTGCAAGTCAATGCTGTAGTGAGTGCTACTATTGGAAGGTCAGTAGTTCTCGCGTATGTCAGTCGTTATCGACAGATCCCAACCAGTCTCTAGGTTTAGTTGCACCTCGACTGATGAGAACCAAAATGCCTATACCATTTATAACCATTTTCGTTCTCACTGGTGGAGGTGCAACTAAATGAACTCTAAGCTTATGCCATTTATGACCATTCTGTTTCTCACCAGTCGAGGTGCAACTAAATGCATCAAAACGAAGTTGCATCATTGTAGTGAGTAAATTGTTTCTATCTATACGAAACAATTATAATAAATAATTATTGCTCTCCTATCGGTATTGAGCACTCTTTTGAATTAATGCTGTGAACGTTGGAATTTATATATTATTTTCGTTCTCATTACATTCGGACATTATATATATATATATATATATATATATATATATATATATATATATATATTCTTTCATTAATTTCAGCGTTCTCGCGTTTGTTCGAACCACTTTCAACATTAATTATAAATCATACTTTCTAAATCCTAATTTATAAATTTATAATTTCTCCTTAATTATTAAAGCAAATGTCCATGGAGATGTATGTGTTATGATTAACGTGCGGGAGGATTTTCCTCTTCAAAGATATTCTTTTATAAAAATTAAACCAACTTAAAACAAACACTTATCGACGATAATTTTCCAAGTCATGTTGTTAATGGAGAAATTTAATTAAATTTAAAGAAATTAAAAAAATACAAACTAATTCGAACAAAAATAATAACTCCATTAAATTGTTTTGTTGTAAACAGATGCACCTAATTATTAACTAGACGTAAAATCTAATTAAAATTATATATATATATATATATATATATATATATATATATATATATATATATGAATTGTTGATCCTAAGAAATACCTTTGATTTATTATCTATTATTAAAAGAAACAAAATTCAAAACGTTTTATCTAATTCATAGAAATTATCCAACTTCTCAAAATCCGCCTGTGTAAAGGTAATACATCTTATTACGTTTGTGAGATTAAGCTCCTACACGAACAATCAACAAAGAACATTGGTCACATATGCACCACCCTTTCTCGCAGATTGACTTGTCATTACCCAAAATTTAGTGAACTTTGCGCACATATTGATGGACATAGGATAACTAAACTAAATAATATGAACATGAGGCAAATTTTATTAAAAAACACTATCATTTTCTATAGGACATAGTGCAAAGAAAGACTTCAATTTCTGTTTGCCTGTTGAGTAAATGAAAGAATTGTTGCTTCTGATGTACACGTTATTTAAAACGCGTTTGTAATTAAGTACACGGAACTGTTCAGAAGAACTCGTGCTTGCACAAAACCACAACACACCGTTACACCGATAATTTAATTCAAGATTTAATATAATTCAAAGTGGCCACTGACTTTTTGTACATCACTCCAATATATATAATATATATATATATATATATATATATATATATATATATATATATATATATATCATATCATTATTTAAGCATATATTGTTAAATATAACAGACAATGAATATCTATTATTTTTGATCGTGAGTCGTTCTAAGCTTTCTATAAGTACTTTAATTTTGGGAGAAAATAAAGAAAATAAAATCTCCAACATTTGGAAATAATTATATTATGCGGTTCCTGGATCTAAACTTTCGGCTCACATGAGCCATCATCAAAATGATTATATGCACATTTCAACAAAGTTGTTCAACATCAAAGATAATACTTCTGTTACGTTCACCCGAAATTTAAGCAACCATACGACGTTTGGAACGGCTCTTGATCAAACATAATAGACATTCATTGTCTTTTATATATATATATATATATATATATATATATATATATATATATATATATATATATTTATATATATGATTCCTTCATGTTTCAAAAACAAAAGCATCAATATAATTATTAAAATTAAATTCAATTAAAGTTTCATCTTCATATATATGTAGCAACGTACAAAAGTTAGTGGCCACTTTAAATTATAGTAAATCTTGAATTAAGTCTTGAATTAAATGATCTTCTTGCAAATGAATATTTTTTAAGCTTTTTTTCACAGGAGACACTTTCATTCTATTACTATTCTATTCCGGGACTTAAAACTTGAGGGGAAAATATACTTGAAAATATACTTTGAATTTTGAATGGTAATATATATATATATATAAACTATATACTTTCAGATCACGTAAAAATCTATTTGATAATTGCTTAGGCGACACGAAATCTCTCAAAGGACATTGAACAAGTTATGTTCGAGTTTCGTCTGAGAAAACAACACAAGTCTGGTACATTAGAAGAATTAAATAAATGTATCTTAAATAAAATCATTTGTTTTTCCTCAAAATCAAATATATTTTGATGTACAGAGGACTCTGATGCCAATCCTACGGTATTTGAAGGTCTGAGAGTTTATCTTTTAGGATTAAAGACCAGGCAACCCACACATATCGTTTTAATTAAAGTGGTAAAGTCTTGTGTAGAACAAGCCACATTTTTCGTAATAAACACACATACATAAACACCCACCTGTGCGTGTGTGTTTGCGTGTTTGTGTGTGTGTGTGTGTGTGTGTGTGTGTGTGTGGAGAGAAAGAGAAAGAAAGAAAGAGAACCATTAAGATTTTTCGGTAGAAACTGATAAAAAATAAATCGTATTACACGAAATCTACATCGAGTTCCCTAGATTGTTTGTAAATACACCCAAAGGCATGAATATATATATATATATATATATATATATATATATATATATATATATATATATATATATATATGGTGGGGAGAGCATAAGTAAAAGTGAGAGACAGAAAACAACAAAGACAGGGCGCGTGAGGTGGGGAACATACACAGTTAATACCACTTTTTAGGTTTCAATGAGAAACAAAGTGTTACTACGCATTTACGAATTTAAATGAATATATATATATATCTATGTGTGTGTGTGTGTTTGTGTGTGTTTGTATGTGTGTGTTTCTATGTGTGCGTGTTTGTAAAAAATATATAGTTTTAGGATTTGCTATATTTATGGATAAAAATTTGTATATTTAAATGCTGGGAACTTTTCAAGACACAAGGTGTGTAAAAACTCTTCAAATGTTCTGCATATCCGTGTTCTGTCGACTATACTTCTAGGTATTGTCAATGAGTTTTTTATATATATATATATATATATATATATATATATATATATATATATATATTAAGTTATCTGAACGATTTTTTTACAAACACAGCACAATGTGGGCTTGTTCATAGTTAATTTTATTGACTGTTGGCTTTTTCTTTTTTATTATTACTGCTTCCATTATTTTTAATCTGGAAAAGGCTATTATATTTGCATTTTGTACTAGTATCTATAACGAAACTTGAATCTACTTTATGTATATACTACATATATATATATATATATATATATATATATATATATATATATATATATATATATATATATATATATATATAAACATTTTGTTTAATTTCATTCAAAGTATTGCAAATTTTTAGTAATGAATCTGTAATTCCATGAGGTATATATATATATATATATATATATATATATATTGCTTTATATGCACGTACGTTTCTGGACACCTTCCTGTGTTGATGTCACTTCGGAGGCTCTCGATAAGATGGCGTGACTGAGAGTAACTGTTAAATGCTTCAAGTCTAATATATTCAAAATGACATTTTGGAGAATTCCGAATCACGAAACAGTATCATTAAGAATGATATTGAGTTGAATCAATAATCACACAAACAAGTGTGGAAGGGTTTAAAAAAATAGTTAATGATAAATAAAAGATATATATATATATATATTTTTTATAAAGTAGAAAATGTACCTTGCACAAGCAAACATTTGCAGGAAAAATCTAATATCTCTTTTAAAATAAAAAGAATGAGTTTTGTTTGTATTATTCTCCTGAAAAGAAGTATACGTATAACATTTAAGACAGCAAAGCGTCTTTTTATGTGGCATGCGCCAAATCTTAAATAAAATTTGTCTTTCAGGTTTATCGAGAACATTATCACTGCAGCTACAAATTAAAGTACGCCCTGTTTGTGGCACTAACCTCTAACCACATCGACCAGGAGCCAACTGTTTTTTTTTAACACATAAATCTTTTCACTTATCCCAGTATGGTACTCACAATGACCCACACATGATTCGTGTCCGTTCAGAGAATCGCGAACAACACAATCTATATCCTAAAGCTGCAATTCTCGTCGAAAGACCTCAGGTCAATAATGTGGACAATCTTTGAACAAGATGTATTCAGTGCATTTTCAATGATTTTCGTATTGCAATTCCAACTCCTTTCTGTATTTCCTTCTAATGGTCACTCCAAAATAAAATATATCCTAAACTCGATACACCTTTTGAATACAGACAACATCAATGTTCATATTTTTACATTCTTCCAAATGAAAGTGCATACTGAAATCATCTGGTGCTGTCTGGTATTTTTGTCTTATTTACAATTTAAAGTATTTTTACGTTCCGATTTTGTAATCTATCTGGGATCTGTTCCAGCAAGACGGCCGATCTCCCTGCCTCTGAGCAGAGAGGACCCCGGACGAGGCTCTGCCGAAGGGCAGAGTTTCTTTCGGGGTGGTTGACCAACCTGATTCTGTTTTTACAGTTCTACGGGCATCTTTTTGCCGAGCCTGCAGGCTCAGAAAACCCACGTAAAACTCGGCCTTGTGCCACATCTTTCCCTCGTTGGGGGGGGGGGTCAGTAAATATAGATTTTGTAATCTATCTTTTAGTTGCCGTTAAAATTCTGAGCCGTTATCCTGCATATGGTAGTGACAATCTCTTGCCCTTATAGGTACTGACCAAGCGCGACGTTGCTTAACTTCGGTAATCCTACAATAACCGGTGTTCCAAAGTGATGTGGTACTCATCCATTTATAAAGGTGGTGGGAAATGATCGACTCATTCTATCGCTCAAGGAAGCGCCTGATTCCTGTTAAGTTCCCTCTTTATAAGACTCAGATGAGATTAAAAATGGAGGATTTTTGTCATAACCTCGACTGGAGCTGAACAATCTTCATATTCCATGTGATCAACCAGGAAAAGCCACAGTCATCGAGAGCAGCCACTCTAACCATCTAATGACTTTTGAAACCCCAAAATTCAAGATTCAACCTCCCTGCAGATAAAAATCTTCCCAATCAATTATGTTGTGAAACAGATAATAGTCAGATGAGGAACACATTAGGAGAAACGGAAGGGTGATGAGCCAATTCAAAGCCACGGTCAAGATACCAAGTACTGGAGAATTTCCTGATGAAAAAAGGTATCTTTCGTCAGTTTTCTTGGTCGTTTGGTCTTGATAGCCTTTTGTAAATGTCTCAGCAAATTTGCATAGTACTCTCCATTGATGGTGTGGCCCTTCTGAAGCCAATAATAATCACAACTTTTGCACTCTAAACAAAAAAAAAACAGTATTAATGTTTACCATATCATTTTCAAAGATGAAGGTCATTCAAAAGCAAAGAAGAAAGAAACAGGAATCATTTGCTGAGGGAAAAGAAATTCAAATTTATTGTAATACCGTATTTCACTTCCTATAAGACTTACGTCCACATAAGACGCACCCCAATTTCAGCAGGTCAAACCAAGAAAAATTAGTAATTTTAAAATTAGTAAAATTATTAGTTGATGGTACAGCTTAGGCTATATTTATGATGTATTATTTTGGTTTTGATTACAACTGAACGAAAAATAATAGTCTATAAAAACTTTATTATATCCTCTATATTATCTGTACAATCTGCGTCTTGTAAACGTCTTATTGGAATAATTAGGATATAAAAACTCTGATTGTATTTATACCAATGCAACCGGAAGTTATCGCAAGAAAAAATATTAATGAAACAAATATATTTTACAAGTATATAATTTGAATTCATTGCATATAATTTTAGTGAAACAAAGTACTAATATTAAACGTGATGAAATTAATATAATGAATATTATCAATGATAACATCTTAATCAGCATTATAGGCTTTTAAATAATGACAGTAGGTATATGAAAGTTATTATAAAGTTTAAGTTAATAGGAGTTGCCACGTATAAGCCGCAGGGAAATTTTTAAAGATATTTTATTAAAAAGAAGTCCTTCTTATATGTCGTCAATACGCTATCATAAATTACAGACCCCTCCTTTTTGTGCATTTAGTTTCATTTTTTTATGTATTTTTTCTATATAATAATAATAATAATAATTTTATTATAAATATTTGTTTCTTCCTCACATTTATTTCAAAATACATAACGGCTGGAATAATAAATTATTAAATGAAATGTTTTTTCAAAACTTGTGAGAAAATGCAGTCCAAGAAACACAGGTCAACAGAAAAACGACACAACATTCAAGATATTGAAGTCATTTATAAGATATCATTAAAATAAATTTAATAATCTCAACACCATCTTTCATGCAAGTGAAATAACCTTCGCCTTCTTTAGAGCAAAAGAATATAAGGTTCGTGGATGGTGTATTTTTTCCAGTTCAAATTGTTAAGCCCAACAGATCGATTGGGTTATAAAACGATAATTGACACCAGGTGTTTGTTACAAACAATACCAAAATTTACCGTGATGTGATCAGCCCCCGAGGGGGGGGGGTCTTTGAGCCAGAAACTATTTCGATCAGTGACCGTTGTCATGCCAAGTTCATTGTGCGGAATATTCTCACCTCTAACAGAGATATGCTAATAGCATTGCCTATTTGATTTATAGTCAATCACCTGTCATCGATCACCATGTACTGAACACCATCTATATTTTCCTCGTCTTTGAAAGTTGCGGGGCCTGCAGACCATGGGTCAGCTTCAGGAGGCCCTCTTCCCCTCCTAAATTCACTTGCTCACTTATTGCACGATTGAAGCGTTAATCCCTAATGTAACTACCCTTGAGGTCTAAACCTTTTTTGCACAGGTACTTGAGATATCACACAATGCCAAAGTTTATCCATTATCAACATAAGAATCTAAAAGTTACACTTAAGTCTTCTTTTAGCAGCCAGTTTACCTGGAAAGATACAAGTCTATCATTAATAAGAAGAGTTGATATAAATACATACAGTATTTCACAGATCTAGCGTAAATCATTTAGGAGATAGTATCTCTGATTAAACGGTCAATACGCACGTTGTCTTTACTACGACGATGCTAACAAAAAAATTACATTTCATTTGCATGAACATAGCTCAATATATCCGCACTTTAAACAACACTCATGCCCACACTCACGGATTAGACAGATATTAGTTGAAAGTCCTTAAATGCTTACGAAAAAATTATATACGTATGAGCAAAAGCAAAAAAAAAGTTATACTGGAAAAAAAAAAACAAAAGAACACGTGAACATCGAATTTTGAATCTAGAAAGCTGGATAAGCAGTAAAAAATGAACAGTTGAAATGTTTTAAATTCACAGAGACATATATACATACTCACAGATTACTGAACCCACTGAAGATGATCACGTTTTAAATTGAAACTACTTGGGAAAATAAAAAACAGAAAAATAAAAAAAAAATAAAATTTTGTTATTTTTCTTACTCAGTTTTCTAAGTCTAGCATAAAATTAATACGCGGACTTATGTCTAAATTATTTAACTAAACCTGCTTGAACCTCATTCATAGTCAGCCTATGAACTTTTCTGCCATCCCACTTAGTTTCTTTATTGATTGTTTTCACTGTTAAATTTCTTGATATGACAGTATCTGAAAGGCGTTCCGAATAGTAATTCAACATTCATCATGGCGGGTAAAGATGTACCCCCACTTAAAAATGCTCCACCATATTTTAATCCCTTTAAAGTGGAACATCGGCCTTTTAAGCCAATTTTATCGTGATATAATTTTAATCTTTACGATTCATTTTAAATGCTTCAAACACTCAGACTGGCTATTAATTTGCAAATTGGATGTTCTGTACATTTCATACAAACAGCAACCACTCATTGCATTTTCCTGCTAACTGCACCGAGCAAAATATATCGATTTTCTAAGTGTAGATTTTTGTGGCACAAGGCTGAAAGTATGGGTTACCTAGTAAGGATCGAACTCACTTTACGGTCGTAATTGTTCTAGCGAGACAAGCTTGCTAACCATTACACCACGTGGAGGTGTCCACACCGAACAAAATATGAAAAAGAGAACTGAAGTGAAGAAAGGATTGGGTGCATTATCAAGAAATGTGATTATTTTGAAAAAGAAATATTTGAGGTATCATATAAATCATATTTTCATAAGAAGTTAAAAAAATGTTATACCGAAAAATGCACAAACACGCAGCTAGCTAGCTAGCTAGCTAGCTAGATAGATAGATAGATAAGAACAGATTGAGATAGATAGATGAATAGATGAATAGATAGGAACAGATTGAGCTAGCTAGCTAGCTAGCTAGATAGATAGATAGATAGATAGATATTATACAGCCAAAATCTAAAATTTTCTCATATGGGTATAGTCTTTTTCAAGCCGGAAAAACTTATGCCAGACTTCTTCAACTCTAGACTGACTGCCTCGGAAACACGGGTTTTGAGTTTAAGTTATATAGTAGTCGTCGAGAAGGTGCAAGCCTACACAAAGGGACGCCAGGTGTAGATAAGGAGTCTGGGTTGGTGACAAGGGGAGGGCGTGTGGTATCTCTTTAAAGAGAGATGGATCAGAATGGCAGTTTATTTATGACCAAAGTACAGTTGTATGTAAATGCATTTAGGTGTCTGACAGTTTGACAGTAATTTGTATGTCGTCAATATGGGTTTTATATTATTAAGTGATGTGTGATTTAAAGACAAGACAATTTAAGGTTAGAGGAAATTAACTAATAATAGATTCCCAAAATCTAAAACACCCAATGGAATTAATCACATTGTACTACACATATATATTCCCACATACATACATACACATACAGAGACGCACACGCACACACACGCGCACATACACACACACACTCTATATATATATATATATATATATATATATATATATATATATATATAGATAGATAGATAGAGAGAGAGAGAGAGTGACCCCAAAAAACGGGAATTTTTGAAGTGCGTATTGCCAGACATGAGCAAGTGGCCATACTGCGGGACAATGACCTTGACAAGTAAACATTTCGCCATTTAGAATTCAAGATGAAATTCATAGTATCCCAGCTGAGATGTTGCAGCAGTCAATGAGGAATCTCAACAGCAAGAATGCATTCGTACAGGAGGACGCCATCTACAGGACGTAATTTTAAAAAAATGAAAATTCCATCATTGTTTCTTAAATGGCATGTTTAAGGTTTCAATTACTATGAATAAAATATTTTTCTTCCATCACTCTTGGTTTTATTGGAATGTTAAAAAGTTCCCGGTTTTTTGGTTCAGACTATATATATATATATATATATATATATATATATATATATATATATATATTTCCGATCGATGAGAACGAAAATAATATATAAATTCTAACGTCGACATCATTAATGCAAAAAAGGGTTCGATACCGATAGTAGAACAATAATTAAACTGCTATCAACATATTGTCTCCTCCCTCACTCTATTGCTTTATCTATTTTTCTCAAACAAATGGAAAATAGGTAGTGACGTTTCACATAGAGCCGACTTACAAACAGAATTGTTAATAACCATTTTTTTTAGTCTAATTCTGATTTAGAGAGAGAGAGTTTAATACGTTACCTCTTCGTCACCAAGGCCAGTTGGTACAGTTAGTATCGCGTTTGCCTCCTATCGTAACTGTTCAGGTTTCAATTTCTCGTAAAGGATTCTCACTGCTGATGAGTCCCAAATATATGAATATTTCAAATCCTCCTAATTATGTATATATATATATATATATATATATATATATATATATATATATATATATATATATATATATATATACCATCCATTTACACCATTTTCTGTATAATATAAATGCCTTGTTATAATAATATATTCAGCTCTCTCTGTGGATCAGTTTTAATATCTGATGTTACTAGGACACACATGGATTATATACCATGGATCAATTACCTGTAATATATATATATATATATATATATATATATATATATATATATATATATATATATATATCCAGCTATGGGCAATATAGCATGACAGACTGGGTTCTATAGCCTTGTTTGGCAACTGGTCTAGGAGAAGGACAACTCTGAATTCAAAACCTGCGGAGGGTCGTTTGGGAACCTTGTGGCATTCGGTGCACCAGGTCTCTGTATTCGTCCCTTCAAAAAGTGTGGATGGTCCTGCACGAAACCTTCACCACTATAATCAAATCTCATGTACCGGTGTCGGGCTGTCGGTTTCCTTGAAACTGATCTGATTGACCCTCATACATCGAATCTCGTCGGGACAGTCGATTATAATATGTATATATATATATGTATACACACACACACACACACACACACACACATATATATATATATATATATATATATATATATATATATATAGGGCAGAAATGCCATCCGCATATACCTTCCAGAAATACCTCCAATATTATGGTAAAACATTAGCTAGATAAAATAAACAATTGGCACTAATATCTGTAGTCGAGTTATTGTCTAGCCTACATAGCTCGAGGATTACATTCATGCCTAGAACAGATTGTAGCAATTCGGTATTGAATGTTGTCCGTACATACCTCTTGATAAAGAACTTAGATTAAGCCACCTCTAGATGTTATGGAGACCAATACCGGGAAAAAAAACTCATGATAAACAATGAGAAAAAAGCTTTCAAGCAAGACAAAAATCGTTAGTTAGGATTTTCAAGTAGTAAGCTAATTCAATCAACTTGATTGAGATAAGAGGTTCCACAAAGGAAATAATTTCAAGGCCAGTGAAAACAGTAGCAGCTGTCGAAAGACGAAAACTTATGTGAAACGATAAGTACATTTACCGGAAATCGAAGGTCAGGCATCTGCCTGTGTTGTCCTTCCTTCGTATCTCTGCACACGTGAAAATCTCGCACATCAACGGCAAACGTACACGTAATAGCTGAAGGATTCTGAATGTGACGCCGCAGATGCAGTTGAAGGCACTCTCCAACGAGAAATATATGACGATAAACTACATCTTGCTGCAAAACCTTTGATTAGAAGGTTTTGAGGAGCGTTGAACCACCTCTTAATTGCTGGTGTTCCAATGCCCTCCCTTATCTGGTAGCCCCTGACAGGGTACCAGCTATGTCAAATAGATAACCCCACAAAGGGGTCAAAACTCAATAAAAGTATAAAAATAGGTTTTAATACCAGCAATACATTTTTGGAAAAATTATTACCAGCAATACATTTTTGAAGAAAAAAATATTACCAGGAATACATTACTACCAGCAATATATTTTTGAAAAAAATTATTACCAGAGGTACATATCTGAAAAGAACATTACCAGCATTTTGAAGAAAGAATGTTGCCAACAATAAAAAATTGTCGTCATCAAATAACCCATTTTGGTGTTGATATGCCGTAAAAGAAACCAAATGAATCCAAGCCAGAAATCGAAGGTCAAACATTTGCTTGCGTTGGCCTTCCTTACTATCTCTGTACGCATGCAAATCTCTTACATCACAGCAGACGTACAGGTAATAGTTGAAGAATTTTACATGTGATGTTGCAGAATCATGCTAAGCATTTACTCGGATGCAATGGAAGACACAATAGAACCAGAAACAGGCCCATTGGAAGACCCCATGAACACCATAAAAATGAATTGAAATCGTTTGGAAACCTCATGAGTCAACTATCTTTCCACTGAAATCCTCTAAGATGCTGACGTAAAGAAAAGAAGACAAATGAAAAACGGTTTGAAAATGTCATCGGGTAAACTAGAAGGTCATTCAAGAAGGCATTCGCACGCAACAGAGTCATATGGAGGAAGCTGATTTCTTCTGAAGCCCGAATCACAAATGATCACCAGACACTACCGTACAAATAAAGGCCGACTGGAAGACTTAATATCCACTGTCAAAAAGAAAAATTGAAACGACATCGACTAGTCATGAGATTTACAACTGCCATCCTTATTAAAGTTCCAACTTTGGCAATATTTAATTATGCATTTTCTACAGATTTTTTGTAGGTTACTTAAAGCAATAAAATATTTTAGATTGTAAGAATAATACTAATAATACAACCCTTACTAATTAACTCATAAATGGGGGAAAGAAATGATGGATATACAACTTTCCTGAAGGTATATACACCCGTGTGCAAATTAATTTAAACAAAACGAAAAATTCCGTTATTATTTACTATTTTCGAATTTTTCCAATGAAACATTAACCAATGCACATCTTAGTAGTCCGTATGTCCATTCCAAGAAGTAGTTCCTTGCAGATTGACTACAGATTCTCGATTGGATTTAAATCAGGTGAGTTTCCAAACCAGTCTATAATAATTTGATTTTCTCACTTGTAACGCTTGATATTTTTTTCTTGCAGTGTTACAATTTTCTTACGCTTCCCTAAAGTAACATCTATTGCAGACAATGGCCGTAGGACAACTAATCAACAGTCGAGACGATAGTGTATGGACGTGATGAAAATCTGATGCAATCACGGATGACGGAATAGTTTTCAGGGCCAAACAAATTTCATCATTCACTTCGAAAATAAATTCATATTACTGCACACCACTGAAAATCCGAAGAAAAAATAGAATTCGATTACACCCTGTCACTCGAGTGGGTCTAAAACTGACCGTATAGTGAAAGAAAGGAAACTAAAGCTGTTGTTTCAATTAATTTGCGCAAGATTGTATGCGCGTAAATGAATATAACGTACCCTACAAGAATTCGAACTCTGCTCTCTGATTAACATTTCCGAGGCATTATTCATTAAATCACCACCAAGCTTATGACACCTGGTATATCCAAGTGTTTGCCCATCTAAGTACTATCCAATCTCGATGTTGCTTAACTTCGTTGATCGTATGGGAATGGGGATTTGTGACCATAATCCCTTTGGTCAAAGAAGAAGAGGCAGATATAGGGAAGATTGGTTGGACTAGAAGATCATACACAGAGACATTGGCACGAAAAAGAGACATGTGGAAAGAGCTGATCCACTGATCAGTCGCGCAAGGACCCCACAACCACAGTATGGTCAGGATACTTTTGTTGATGATAGAGGTAATGATGATGATTATGAATGTTAGAAATTAGCAGGAAGCTGGTTGAATGGCCTGCAAGTAAATTAATAATGCCAAAGACCATTCATCAACAGAACAGAATCGTAATTAGCATCACAAAACATTTAGTGACATTAATATCCGATGGAACTATAGAATGTACCGACTTTGACTTTGGGGTATGGGAACACTCATTATGAGATGGTCGGTGGATTCCAAATTCATATCAGGTTTGAAAAAGAAAAGAAGCCTAATTGTCGCGTGTATTGATTAAAAATCATACACAGAGGCACTGAGATGTGAAGACTGTTACGATTAGAGTCGTTCTGACGTTAGCTGTAATGTTGTTATGTGAGAGCGGTTTTTAGATGGCACAGTTATTCTCCAAAACAGCTGCATAAAAAGGAAAAGATAATTAGTAGATTCAGATAAGAATTTTCCAAAGGGAATTAATGTTACGGGCACACAAGCAGGTCCAAATGATGATCGAGCGGGAGAAGGAAATGTACTTCTCACTGGGGAGAAACATTACACAAATACTCGTCACTTCTGTAGCCGATTAGCTCTTCTCGTTTTTCAGAGCGCTCTCTTCGGCAATCTATTCCCTGTCGCAGAGGCATGCTCAGTCACAGTTGCGTTTGTTCAACGCCCACAGAGCCCACTTTTGGTTTGTACTGACACTAAGCTGAGTGGCTATTCATTTTTAATGACTTGGAGAGACTGTATAAACAGTCATGGTATGTAGTTAGAGCAGCAAGTACTTTCACGAACGTTATGTCTTCATCACCAGGCTGTCATTTTTTTCCTTTAAAATCAAAACTCGAAGACGAAATAAATGTGTTGTAGACCGAAAGATTTTTTTAAGAATGTGTTATTTATTAACGGTTATATAATATTTGAACGTGAAAGTCGCAACGCTAAAGTTCAAATATTTCAAGTGAGTAACTTGAAATATTTGAACTTTAGCGTTGCGACTTGTACGTTATGAAACCGAATGGAGTTTTCTCAATCTATTGCTTCATAATGTTTATGTAAAAATTATTGCTTTATCTATACCCAGTAAGAATTTTACTAATATGTTTGCTAATTTAGAAAACTGCGCAAGGCCGACTGGAAGACTTAATATCCACTGTCAAAAAGAAAAATTGAAATGACATCGACAAGTCATTTCTTTTTTTTTTACATTGTTCAGTACGGACGGATTCTTTCTGATGTGGGCTCAACCATTTGTCTGCATATTTTTTAGAAGATTTTTGTTAGATGGAAAAGAATCATATTTAATGTCTCGTTTACTTGCCTAGCATGTGAGTATTATAATCTCTATGAAATTCTTACATTCTTGTTATTCATGGTGGCCTTGTGAATAATATCTATCCGTAACTAATTGTTCAAAACAAAACGCCTCGGTTACTCGGAACAATTTTACAATGCTACTCATGCGGCAATCAGAGCCAACCATGTATGCAGAATAAAATTAGCCAGCAAGTTTTATATATAAAAAAGGGGTTCTTATATTATTACCGGTAAAAACGTAGCGTAAACAATGTCGCGAAATTAGGATAACTGAAGGGTTTTGAATAATGACTCTTCTTGGTATTTCATGACATAAATAAGTATATATATATATAAAAAATTTCTCAAAGTTCACCTGAAGAAAAAGATAATATGTATAAAGGACAAAAGACAATAGGAAAACTGTAATATTAGCCGACGCGTTTCGTCCAATCTGTACATTTCAAGGCAAAAACGAAATAAATTTATTAAAATAAAGTAACAAAACAAAATGTCCTTAGCGAAATTTTTGGAAAAAAAAAAAGATTCGCTTGAAGATGATTAGAGATTGATACTTAAATTCAATTTAATTTTAATAATTATATTGAAGCCTTTGGCTCCTGTTTTTGAAACACGAGAACTCTTATGTAGCGAAGGAATCATATTTTTTTAAAAAAAATAATTATAATTTAGGCTCTACTTTTGTATTGAGCACTGTTTTTTAAAAATAAAAACAAAAATACTAAAGAACTTCGAATTATTTCTTTTCTATTTTTCTATATATTTGCACACACACACACACACACACACACATATATATATATATATATATATATATATATATATATATCCCTGACAAAATATAAAATACTATTTAATTATCAAAGCCAATCATGAACGGTGTTTCGGAAGAAGAGCAGCATCTATTGATCACTGACGTAATATCAATGAATTTCTTTTTGAAGGAAGGTGTAGTAAACAACAATTTTTATGACATAGATCTCCACACTGTGGAGAAATTAAAAGAATACATCTGAGAAGTATTTAATAAAATAGATGTTGTTGGGGAATCGTGTCCTGCTGTGTCTCATAGCATTCTGCAGATGTTCTCGGAATGTTGCAATGTTGAAAAAGGACCTTTTTTTAACACTTAAAGCATTAAACTGTGTGTTATATATAATCAAAAGTGGTCTCCCCTTGTCTTGTTACTCTCCTCTTTGAGAGAGCTATTTCTGTTTACTGGGACTATAAAAGGACACTACACGAGAACTTTGTATTCTCAGTTGAATAAAGCTTTCTTAAAGACTACACCTACGTACATTTGTCATTACACTGTGCTAAACAGAATGGAATTAAAGTTTAAAAGAAATGTACATAAACATTTTTGAATAAATCTGATTGTAATAAATAAATATAAATGGAATAAAGTGTTTTTTAAAAACGTGAAGTGCATAGCTACTATGTGTTAGCCTTTTTTTCGCTCTACCTCTAGAGTTTGTCTCTTATTTTCTTCATCCTTTTTCTTTTTCTTTCTTTATTCCTCTCTCTATCTCTCTGTCTCTCTCAGTCCTCTTTTTTTTCTTCTCCCTTACTTTTGATTTAATTTCTCTTTATTTCACATAGTTTTTTTTCTTTTATTTCTCTATCTATTTTTTCTCCCCCTTCTTACATTTGATATTTATTGAAATCAAGATTCAATCAGTTTTCTTCTATCGATTAATAATTACTAATGTGTTTTTTTTTTCTTCTTCTTCATTCACAAACTCCACGTTTTGGTCGTATTTGGTAACGGAGAATAAATTTCAATTAAGCGGATTATCCATTTCACTGTGCCCTCCTGATCTGTCGATTTCTACCGCTAATTTCATTCCAACTCGGAAATTGATTAAATCACTTTTGAAAATTGAATTATAACGAAAAGATTAGAAAAACGTTCTCACTTCCTGAAAGTATGGAATTCCCTTCCGCCCGTGGGAAAGAAAAACAATACGAAACATTAATACAAAAAAAAAAAAAATGGTGGCATTAGGCTTACAAGTTACTTACAAAGTTGAAGTGAGAAAAATTTTATGAAAAACAATAAGACAAAAAAGCTACATCATAGCAAAGGCAGAAATCGCTTGATCATAAGTAATTTGAAAGAACAAAGTTATCGCTATGTGTGGTAAACTGAATTTAATAGGCGGGGATGACTGTAGAATCTAACCAGAACAGGTAATTTTGGCAAGGAAATAAGATGTCAGTATACATCTTTCGCAAAGGGATGATCCACTTAGAGTCTCTCTCTCTCTCTCTCTCTCTCTGTCTCTCCCTCTCTCTCTCTCTCTCTCTCTCTCTCTCTTACAAACTTTTGCTTTCTTGAGAGAGAGAGAGAGAGAGAAAGAGAGAGAAACAAGAAATAAGATGTCAGTATACATCTTTCGCAAAGGGATGATCCACTTAGTCTCTCTCTCTCTATCTCTCTCACTCTCTCTCTCTCTCACACTCTCTCACTCAGTCTCTCTCCCTCAGTCTCTCTCTCTCTCTTACAAACTTTTGCTTTCTTGAGAGAGAGAGAGAAAGAGAGAGAAACAAGAAATAAGATGTCAGTATACATCTTTCGCAAAGAGATAATCAACTTATTACTTCTCTCTCTCTTTCTCTTTCTCTTTCTCTTTCTCTTTCTCTCTCTCTCTCACTCACTCACTCTCTCTATTTCACACTTTAGTTTTTTTTTGTTTTTCTTGGATTTAATTTGTGGTGCAATCGGACTTAATATAATTATACATCACAATGTGACGTTATATAATTATCGGCTACATTTCGGCAGTTGTACTCTACAGCCTTCTTCAGTTGATTGGAATTTCGAACCGATCCCTTTATTTCGTACACCGGGTAGATTGTTTTAGTTCCACGTGCCATGCCTCTTCCGGGTGTCTCAGTTATTTCGCTTTAACTAAACACTACAAGTTTTGGTTCACCACCGCTGTGGCCTGGTATTGAACTCACAACTCTTTGGGTCTAGTCACTTGGATCTAACCAACGTCTTTAACCACTTGAAATGTGTCCTTGAGGACACCTGTTAATGAATTTTCGGAACTAGATTAATCTACTCCGGTGGACGAAATAAAGGGTTCAGTTCGAAATTCCATTCATCTGAAGAAGACCAGAGCGTAAAACGGTTGAAACGCTGTGAATATGGAAATGAAGATGAGGATAACAGTTCGAGTAATGTAAATAATTCAAGTACTGAATATGCTTCTTTTAAATTTTCCAAGAGCACAAGGTGTAGGCAGTTAAAACAAATTATCACTCCTAATTCGTTTACAAAGTTTCCTCTCTGTCACACCTTTTACGATTACCCTGCAAAGCCTTCTGCTATGTTTCCAACATGCGCCAAGGTTTCTCTACATTAATTGTTTTGTTCATGTTTATCAATTCATGATAGACACCTTTCATGTTGCACCAATCAGAGCACGTTACTTTTGGGGGTATAGTTCTACTTTTTAAACTAATTCACCTTTTTCAATGGGTGCTGACCCTTACTACTTTCGTTGGCTATGAATATGGAGGTCACACCTTGGCATCACCGGCGGGGGGTGATTCTACCCAAGAATGTTTCGGTCGTGAGTCTACTATTCAAGCCAGTCAGAAAGCAACTCTTTAACCTAACCTTAACCTTAAGCAGCCAGATGGTGAATGATCTTAAATTGTTGAACAGTTTTACGAATCCATGAATGTCATTTATTCTTATTTGTCCTGAACTGTTCTGCCATATTCTCACGCACTTTGTGATTTTCCCCAAGTACGAATAGCAGAGGTTCAATATTGACATAACTTGATCGCCAAGATAGAAATTTTTCCCCGAGTACGGATAGTTGAGGTTCAATATTGAGAGAACTTGGTCGCCAAGATGGAAAATTTTCCCCAAGTACGAATAGCAGAGGCTCGATATTGACATAAGTTGGTCGCCAAGATGGAAGATTTTCCCCAAGTACAAATAGCAGACGTTCAATATTGACATAACTTGGTCGCCAAGATGGAAAATTCTCCCCAAGTACGGATAGCTGAGGTTTAATATTGAGAGAACTTGGTCGCCAACATCGAAGATTTTCCCCAAGTACGGATAGCAGAGATAACTTGGTAACCCAGATCGAAGAAATTATAGTAACTACAAGATGTAGGCAGGTAAAAAATTTTCAAATTATAACACCTAATTCATTTGCACAGTTCCCTGTCTGTGAGCGTTCATATTTTATACCCACTAATGAGTCTAGCTGTGAGCGGTTATTGTTTGGTCAAAATGGTAGACAAAATCCAAGCCGCTGAATTTGCCACGTCTTTAGAAAGCAGCAATGCATTATATCGGGTATATATTGGCTTGTTTAGGGTAATATTTTCCAAGTTATTACGACAACGCATTTATCACTTAACAAATAAAAACTTCCTTTAACAAGCAACTTTAGAGTTTTCATTGGAACAGGAGCGCTATTTGATAGAAAAACACTTGGGGGTATCGCTCTGCTTTACGAAAAAAAGATAGTGTTTAATAAAATAAAGAAAGAAAGAAAGAAAGAAAGAAAGAAAGAAAGAAAGAAAAAGAAAGGATATAAAAAAGAGAGGAATAAAGAAATCTAAAATCTCCTAATCTTTGGATTCAAACGTATCCAGAGACGCCCGTTCGGTTAAAATATCTCGATTAAAAAAAATATAATCCTATGGCCATTGTACGAAGTACAATTCACTTTTCATCAATTACAATGTTTGTCAAAGGAAATGAATTGCTTGTTCCAAGTGTCAACGTCCCGTTTCGGGACGTCACTCTCAGGAAGCAAAATGTCGGATGTAGAGGCTGCAACTCTTGGCGGGAATCGCTAGCTACATGATAAATAAACATAGCGCATGCGTCTTTCCTGACAGTTTTTCGATATTTGATCTTACGATACTAATATGTACACTTGGCCCTGGGTTTAGTGCTTGCATTGATTGTTAACTATATTTATCTGTGTGCATGCAAATGGAATATAATAAACCATATCTATGTATCTATCCATCTATCGATCGTTCGATCGATCGATCTATCTCTCATGGGTTCTTACCTATAACTACAAAATGAACTCTTCCTAACACTATGTATACTACGCCACTCAAGAGAGAGGGTCGAATCGAATCGAGCCGATAGTAGTTCACTCCAAACCAGACTGACAGTCATACTAACACCTTCCACATCTTGTATTATTATTTCGTGTAAGATACCTTCATTATTTTTACTCTTGTGTTCGTGTTGTTCTTCCTTGGTCCTAACCTGGACCATAATACTATCTCATTCTGTTACTATCTATCTATCTATCTATCTATCTATCTATCTATCTATCTATCTATCTATCTCTCTCTCTATATATATATATATATATATATATATATATATATATATATATATATATATATATATATATATATATATATATATACATTAACCATATAGGTGTTAGCTAAAGAGAGAGATATAAAAGAAAGATAAATAAATAGATAAAAACAGAAATTTAATCAATACTTCCGAGAATATATTCTATGATCAGCCATACCCCCTCTTCTCTTCACAAATTCTTTCTCTCCTATCCTCTCTTCCACCCCGCCAGCCAAGGGCGCGTGAACTTAGAAAAAGGATGACCTGGTTCTAAGATTTCGCGTTTGACCATGAGTAAACCCAGACACCAATCTCGATTCACGTGATCTCTGCGTTGAACTTTGTATATATACAAACACTGCGTGATATTCTCCTGCGTACCTCGGTCAAGGACGAAGGGAACCCACGTGACTGTCTGTGGGGACAGCGAAAACCAAAGAAGGATTTTTCAGTTTCCCTCTGACCAGCGGCAGTTGAACATCGCTGGGCAAAAAAAAATCGTCAGACCGCCCACTGAGATGAGGAAGACCACGAAGTCTATCGACCAGTGATTTGCTATTGACTGATCAACCCAACCAAATGCCTGTATGAAACTGTGCGAAAAGAAGAAGAATCCAGGAACATTTCGGCCGGCCAAGATACTGATTATCAGAATTCGGCGAATTATACCAGCCCGACTGCAAGATAAATCTATTTTCATATATGTATGTATTCGCTCGCGCCTTCTATTCTTTGATGTCCTCCCCTTTGTTAAATGAATGTTCTTTTTTTTCTTTCTTTGTTTCGTTATATATATATTTATAAATAAATGTTTAATTTTGAAAGCCATCGTTGTCTGTTCTTCGTTGATTCCCTTGTGTCGCTTCCATTTCTGAGTGAAGACCGAGAAAAAAAAACCACGTTTTCCTTTTTTTAGAACCTGTGGTTCATCTATAGGAATCTCTCTCTCTTTGTATATATATATATATATATATATATATATATATATATATATATATATATATATATATATGACCTGAAAACCTCTCGGTATAGCAAGCATCAATCAAATTCAGTAAGTATATTTTACATTGTGATACTGTAAGTCTTATATCAGATTATTATATGACTAAACCAGTATTGTTTGCTAGTTATAAGCGAGAAAAACTAGTTCAGGCTTTTCTGGCGAGGAATTTGGCTAGCCAACCAGCTGGACTAAAATCAAGACACATCAAACGCCGGATGTTCCTTCGAATGTCAACACTCATCTCGAGAAACTGAGGTGCGTAGTGATTTATGCATCCAGTGCTGTGATAATACGTCATCACTGGACGGAGGGTTTTATGGACTGAAGTAAATGTTTGGCCGTTAGTCTTGCAAAGGACCTCCAATCGGTTGCGAACTAGGGCAAGAATTGGCTGGTTAACTTTAATGCCTCAAAAACAAAACTGCTCTCTATTACACACCACAGAGAACCATCGCTGCCCCCCCCATTAGAATGTCTTACACTCAACTCCACGAGAGCACCTCTTTGCGACTGCTCGGTCTCACATTGATTGCTGACCTGAGATGGAACAAATACATTCAGTCAATAGCTTCGTTCACCGCAAGGTAAGTTGTTTCCCTGTGCTTCGCCAGGAAATTTTTCTCCCCGGAATCGATCCTTCAAATCTACAAATCAACAATTCGCCCTTGCATGGAGTATTGCTGCCATATATGGTCTGGAGCCCCTTCTGCTTGTCTCAAGGTCCTTGATAAAATCCAAAGACGGATATGCAATGTAATTGGCCCTGATCTGGCATCTCGTCTGCAGTCGCCTCCCTCTGTCTTTTTTACAAATATTTTCACGGTAACTGCTCCGATGAGATTCCTTTGCTGGTTCCCAGACTTCATTAATATAAGCGTTCAACTAGGCTGGCATCTCGCTCTCACACTTTCACTGTCGAAACCGCTAAATGTAGCCATCTCTTCTACTCTAATAGCTTCATGTCTCCCACTTCTCAACCCTTTGCTAGTGATTCCAATGCTCCCGAAAGGAAGCTGCTGTCTTTGAATCGTCTGAGAGAACCCTTTTTACTTTACATCAAAATGGATGATGCTAACTTTCAGTTGAGGGATCCATATGCCTTTTCTGACTAACGTTTTCGGTTGACATGAAATTGGAAAATATATCGAATTAATTGCTAAGTCTACTTCTACAAAGCTTGCTTCACTGTGTCGGGCTAGACAATTTTCGCGACATAATCTTATCTTCCACATTTATAAGTCTATAATTCGTCCATGCTTTGAATACTACAGCAACATGGTCTTGTGCTCCTGCGTTATATTTAGAAACTCTTGATAAAATCAAAAGAATCAGCAATGTTACTGGTCTTGAACTGGCAACACGGGTTCAGGCATTTTCCCATCGCTGTAATGTTGCTTTGCCTTTTCTATAAATATTTTCATGGTAATTGTTCTGATGAACGTTCATACATAGACGTTATGGATTTAAGCGCAGTACTAGATTGGCGGTTAGGTCTCATCATTTTTACAATTGAATTGGATATATAGAACTGTAAGTTCCATGCTACCAGTCTGTTTGTTTTTCTCTGGGAAGAATATATCGAATGAATTGGTAAGACTGCTGCTAGAAAAGTTGATTCCTACTGTCGTGCTAGACAAGTTTCGCGACATAGACGGTCAAGCCTTGATTGGCATCCCGTCTAAGAGAAGAACAACGCTGAATTCAAAATTTGTGACGGTGCTGGAAGTAGGTCAACGGCCGATCCGCCCAGCAAACCTTGATGGAGACCTTCGATGACTAAAATCTGGTTCACAAAGAAATCAACGAACGCAAAAAAGAATCTTTACTAAAGACCGTTTTTTTTGCTTTTGATAACCTAAGTTGAACGTAGCAAATAGTATTTAAACTATTTATATTGTTCGAACTGTTGTCTACTATTTATTGCCATATTTACAGCATCGTACGTTCCGACTCTCTACGTAGATTATTCTAATTCCACGTGCCATGCCTTTTTTGAATATCCCAGTCTCAGGTATTTCCCTTTAGTAACTCAACTCTGCAAATATTTGTTCTTTCTGCTGTGGCCAGGTATTGAACTCCCAACTCTTTGGGCCAAGTCCCTTTTAGGATTACGTTAACCAATGCTTCTATCCACTGGACCATATTTCCTTGAGGACAAATTATTGGAGATTTGAACAACTAAAGGAACTGAAACATTAAAAAAAACTTATAAAATATAGAATTAGAAAAATATATCCCCATGAATTAAATAAATGGTTCGTTTCGAAATTCCACCATATCCTACCTGAAGAAGGCCGGAGCCTACAAAGGCTGAAACTTCGTGAAAAATGGGAATAAAGATGAGGACAACAGTCTGAACAATGTAAATAGTTACAATACCTCATCTCAGAAATATAGAAAGATCCTGAAGAAGACTGGAGCGTACATCGGCTGAAACGTCGAGAATACAATAAAAATAAGGACAACAGCTCGAACAATTTAAATATTTATAATGCCTCATCTCAGAAATATAGACAGGTATTGAGGGGGAATATGGCAAGAAAGATGATGACAACAGTCCGATTAATGTAAATAATGTAAATAATTACGATAATACAGAAATATAGATATAGAAAATATAGAAATAATTACAGAAATATAGATAGATATTGAAGGGGAATATAACGATAAAGGTGAGGAGAGAGCAGCCTGAAAGATGTAAATATTTACAGTACCTCATCTCAGAAATACAGACAGATATTTAAGGGGAACATGTAAATAAAGATGTGGACAACAGTTCGAATAATGTAAATAGTGTAAATAATTAAAATACCTCATCTCAGAAATATAGACAGATCCTGAAGAAGGCCAGAGTGTACAACGGCCGAAATGACGTGAATATGGCAACAAAGATGAGGACAACAGTCCAAACAACGTAAATAGTGCAAATAATTAAAATACCGCATCTCAGAAATATAGACAGATCCTGAAGAAGGTCGGGGCATACAATGGCTGAAACATTGGGAATATAGCAATAAAGATGAGGATAACAGTCTGAATGATGTAAATAATTACAAGACCTCATCTAAGGAATATAGATATGTGTAATACATATTATTTAGCAAATGTAAGAGAGAACGAAGAAAAAATTCAACCAGTCGAAGAAGCGATTCAAGAAAAAATCTGGACGTTTGGTTCGGTTTCCAAATGTACCTTAACTTACAGGATTATAATTATTAGACGCTGCTCACGAAAACCTTTTCCATTTGAATTCTTGACACAACACAATTATTCTCCATTTTGTCTAGTTGTTGGTTAATCTAAACTAAATATACGTATATTTCTATAGAACACTTTCTAAGAACAATATCAGTGATCAGACAATTTTCCATGAGATTGGTGTTTTCTTTAAGTACGTTTCCCAATTTATTTCTGGCTATTTTCCAACTTCTTCATGACTAACAAAACACAATATAAGAAAACTGGTCACCGGATGGGCGAGAAGAGAAGAAAGATAGTTGTGTTTATGAGCGAGGTAGGGTTTGTAAAATTTGGGGCCGGGCAACCGGTCACTCGTTATCAGTCCGTTTCTCTAAGCTGACATTTTGAAAGACTGTTCCAGCCAAGCGAATGACGCATGTTGGACCAGAACGTATCTGAAATCGGGTCTTAATCCCGTGGAAGTCGTACATACATACACTCGCAGACACATACACGTACACACACAAATAGAAATGTATGCATCTCTATTCCCACGAACATTCACAGGCATACGTATTTACACATGCCTTTCCACACAAGCATTCCCTGTGCATGCACACACATCAACGTTCAGATATTGTCACACACATAAGTACATTGACAAAACCACATATATCCACATTAATGGATGCCTGTGATCTCATACACGTATTCGTATAAAATGGGTTGATTAAAATCGATTTGTATTGCTCAGAGACAAGGCTTGTGTGTCAAGATTGACCCAAGTATGAGATTTTTCTGCTGGTAACGGTGGGGGTTTTGTTGGTGGTGTTGGATTTGACAGTGGTGCTGGATGTCATATAGGAGGTGATTGTGGTCAGAGACGATGATGGTGGCTTGACCGTCATGTGGGGTGGGAGCTGGCATTGATGGTGGAGGTCAGGTTGGTACTGGAGTTGAAAATGGGGGTGGTGGTGGTGCTAGTGAATGCGGTGCTGGTGGTGATGGTGTTGGTGTAGTTAACCCTAGAACACAAACCATCAATTAAAGTCACCCCACTACTAACCATGGGTATATCATACCCGATTTTGAAAATATCAAAAAAATTATTAAATATAAATCTTTACTTGAAATATTTTACATGCAGACAATTCAAACATTGTACTTTGAGTTAACATTAATAGGAACTGAAAAACATTATTTAGGTAAGAAAATCAGGTAGTGAAAATTATAATTAAAAATAGGAAAATTTGCGCTGAGTACTATACACCCATGGTTAGTGTTCTAGAGTTAATGAGGTAAGTGGAAATGGTGAGGGAGATTATGACGGTGCTGGTGTACAGGTATGATATATGGAAGTGTTAATGGTTTATGTAAAACTATGGTGGCCGCTATGATTGTGCTGCAGTTAACGATGGACGTGGTGGGTAATGGTAGGGAATATGGCCGTGGACATGTTGGTGAAGCCCAAAATAATTGGTGGTAGTGATGGAGTTGATTTGACAGTAGATGCGGTGGTTATGTATACGAATCATATGATGGTGGTGGTGTGGTGGTTCCAGAGATTAATATATAAGTGGCGGAGAAAAACTCTGAATTCACTCGAGGTGGAGGAGAAGTTTAAAATAGTGAATGAGGTGTCAGGGTGGAGGTATTGACGCAAGTGCAAGTAGAAATGACCATGATGTTGATTTGAAAATATAGATGGAAATCATGACAGAGAATGTAATGGTGGCTGTGGTGGTCTGGGTGTCAATATTGTAAGGTGAAATGGCAGTGGAGGTGACGGTGGGATTGGAGATAAAGGCAAAAGTGTAGGTTATGCTTGGCCAAGTGGCAGCGATGGTGAAGGTGGTGGAGGTGGTGAAAGGTGGTGGTGGTACTGAAGTTGAAGATGGAGGTGGAGGCTATTATAGGGAATGTGGTAGTCAAAATGAAGTTCATAATATGTTAAAAAGGTGGTGGAATTGAATTTAGTTATGCAACTGAGGGGCGAAGTAGAGGTAATGGCGGGGGAGTTACGTAAGTGTATGTCGTATTGAAGGTGATCGTAATGGTGGAGGTAATGGTCGTGCTAGAGTTGAATGCAGAGGTAGAGCTTGATAGTAATATAATGCATGGTATATGTATGTATATATATATATATATATATATATATATATATATATATATATATATATATATAAAATATGTGGTACAGTTATATATTCATATTACATTACAATGAATCATTCATACAAAAAGTAAATTAGTAAAGTTAATGTTATAAAATGGAGAAATCCCTTCGCTAACATGAATTTAAAGATGCATTAACCTACCAATCACTCGATGAAATTTATAATCCTTGTTTTTAAAATCATAAGCTCTATTTTGCTAATACGCAAAAATACATTTAAAAAAAAAACGTATTTCGATTCGCATTATATTTTTTCATCTCGGATGCTACCTGAATTTTACCAAAAAGAAAATAATTTCCATGCCTCAAGATAATTGAATGTACACTCCCCGCGTTGGCCTTCCCATCACTTTGGTATATATTAATTATGGAGAAAGATGTCTTGTGGAAGCTATGCAAAGTATTACGAAACAAGAAATTTGCATTAGAAACGAAGAAAATACTTATTTCCAATATCACATAATGTAGGCATGCCATATATATATATATATATATATATATATATATATATATATATATATTTTTATGGTCCGGTTCCTTGTACCACGGTGATAGTCCAAGGTTAGAACCAATAAAGAAGAACTCGAACACAGGTATGGAATAACACAGATATATTACAAACATGGAATATATACAGAGAAGTAGAAGTGTTCGTACGAACAAACAGGTTTAGTAGAGAGAACAATGTAGTCTCGACCAGTATCACTATTCCAATGTCGTGCAGAAATTGTCTGAACGCGACTCTGTTTCGGACTGCCTCAGACTCGACTCTTGACTCGACTAAACTACTGACTATATTTAGTCACCCCCGTGAGCATCATGGGGCATAAGGCCGGTTTAACGTGGGATCTCCGAGCCCGTGGGATCTCCGAGCCCGTGGGATCTCCGAGCGCGTGGGCTCGGCCAAGAATATGCCCATTGAACCCGTATAAACGGATTCAGGCTCGGTTTACCTCCCCGAAAGAAAATCCGCCCTTCGGCGTGGCCACTTTCGGGTTCCTCCTCGCCCGAAGCCAGAGAGTGCAACCGAACAGCCGGTCAAGACTTGAACGACTGATGACATTCAGTCACCCCCCCCCCCACTGGGGCATCATGTAGCACAAGGCCGGTAATTTAATTTGGGAACTCCGAGCCCGTGGGCTCGGCCCCAAAATATGCCCATTGAACCCGTATAAACGGGTTTAGGGCCGGTTTACCTCCGCAAAAGAGACTCCGCCCTCCGGCGTAGCCTCCTTCGGGTTCCTCTCCACCTGAAGGCTGAGAGTTCAGCAGATCAGTCGGTCGACCGAGATCAACTTGAACAACTGACGATATTCAGTCACCCCACCATCCAACTGGGCCATCATATTGCACAAGGCCGGTTGTTTAATGCGGGATCTCCGTGCTCGTGGGCTTCGCCCCAAAATATGCCCATGGAACCCGTATAAATGAGTTCAGGGCCGGTTTACCTCCCCGAACGGGACTCCGCCCTTCGGCGTAGCCTCGTTCGGGTTCCTCTCCGCCCGAAGGCAGAGATTTCAACCGAACAGTCGGTTCAGAATTGAACGACTGGCGATATTCCGTCACACCGTCACTGGGGCAGCATGTGACGCAAGGTTGGTTATTTATTGTGGGTTCCCCAGGCCCTTGGGCTCGGCCCAAATATATGCCCATTGAACCCGTATAAACGGGCTCAGGGCCGGTTTATCTCCCCGAACGGGACTCCGCCCCTCGGAATTGCCTCGTTCGTGTTCCTCTCCGCCCGAAGGCAGAATGTTCAACTGAACAGTCGCTCAGAATGTGAGCGACTAACCTTGCCTACCCTGAGGCGCAGTATTTATTAAGTATGGAATAGTCCATTATTATTATTATGGGTAAGGTCCCATATATATAATATATATATATATATATATATATATATATATATATATATGTAAGCAAATATATGGATATAAATCCGACAGTATGAAAGAAAATACAGAAAAAACAAAATTCTGAATATGCATTATTAATGTTAAAATAAAGTCGACGTCGGACGTTTTCGGTCTATTTAAGACCATCTTCATGGACATTTTCATTTAAACATAATTAACATTATAACTTATAACAATTTAACACAAAAGACGATGGACATAAGAGCCCAACTAATTCAAACAGATAACTGAAATTTTATACAGATCAGCGTTCTGTTTAAATATGATCACGTAGTCGTCTCGTGGGCGATGTTGTTAAGACGTATTCGAAGATGATTTCAAAAAATTAAAATATCAAAAGTCGATTGAAAAATTTTTATAAAAAAGTTAAAGAAATCTCTTCCGTTGATGTTGGAATACGTAGTGAAACAATTGGTTCTTATATCTTCAACAAGCTTGAAAGTCCTTCCCGTTACAATCATATTTATATCCGTATATTTGCATATATTCGCCCACGTGACGACTACGTGATCATATTTAAACAGAACGCTGATCTGTATAAAATTTCAGTTATCTGTTTGAATTAGTTGGGCTCTTATGTCCATCGTCTTTTGTGTTAAATTGTTATAAGTTATAATGTTAATTATGTTTAAATGAAAATGTCCATGAAGATGGTCTTAAATAGACCGAAACGTCCGACGTCGACTTTATTTTAACATTAATAATGCATTTTCAGAATTTTGTTTTTTCTGTATTTTTCTTTCATATATATATATATATATACGTATGTGCTTTGGGGCATATAAATAGTATGTCATTGCTAGATTAAATATTTTTATATATTTATGAACTGCTATGTAATAACAGTCGGATATGGCAATGAATGCTGGGAAATCTATTCTCTGATGATGAAAAGACACAAAGCAACATAAATGTGGTTCTACAAAAGGGTGCTGATAATACCATTCACTAAACATGTGATTACTGACGCATTTATACAGAAATAATGATACTTATATATAGCAGTGACATATAACGAGGAAAAATACTAGGGTTAATTTGACATGACGTACAGAAGTCAAACGGAACAGACAAAAACATCGCATCGCCTACATCAGAAACTTGTGTAAAAGGATGGCAGAACAAATTTTAGGAGAGACAGAAGAAAGACAATATTTACTAAAGAGCTTCAAATGACAGGAAACTAGGGAGAATCATGACCGTCACGCCTTGAGGGACACAAGAGGAATAGAAGAAAGAGATCTCTGAAAAAAGTAACAATTTTTGTAAATTTATTTTTAATTCAGTTCAAGTCTATCAAGAGTCAGTTAGCTCTGACAGGCCACACCCAGACACCAAAATCAAAATCGAATTCTCTCTATGGATAATCACATCTGTATAGAATTCATGTCTTCCAAATATAAATTGTTTCCGAAATACTTTTTTTTCCACGGCCGGGTCACTGATGCATGGAAATCCAACCGCGGATAAATTGCGTTCCCTTACTGTCGATAATAACCACTGTAAACTCAATGTGCTGACTGATAGAAGATTAGCTATTTGCCTCTTATTTTGTCGTCAAAATAAAAACTCTACGTCAGTTGTCATTTTTCATCGGTTTTTCTGTTGTGAAATCCTGCGGCGTGAAAAAATATTATATAATCTTCTTGTGCCTTGTTTTGATGGCTGCAAGAATCGTAATTAGTGCTGTAAATATTTCTATGCTTATTCGCAATATATTTAATTTAATCGTGACGAAAAAATGTTTATATAACAGTTTAGTGCCTACACAAACATGAATATTCTGGCGATAGAGGATTAGACAGTTCCAACGCAAATATGGAAGAAATACTTATTTCTAATGTCACATAATGTATGCATGCTCTCTCTCTCTCTCTCTCTCTCTCTATATATATATATATATATATATATATATATATATATATATAGTTTATAAAAAACTAGGTAATAAGTATGGGTAAACCTAAGAGGGATAAAATCCAGAGAGCTCAATGTAAATCCAGAGCAAATAATTTAAATAAAATCAGACAACTTTAAGTTTCCATGTAATAATAAAAAAAAAAAATCTTTTTTTTTGTTTGGAAGTAAAGTCTGATGATCCGCAGTCCTTTTAAAAGGGCTGTGGTGAAATGATTTATTACATGGAACCTTAAAATGGTGTGTTTTATTTAAATTATATATATATATATATATATATATATATATATATATATATATATATTTATTTACACACACACACACACACACACACACACACATATATATATATATATATATATATATTTGGGGTGAAATGCTTAAAAAAAAAAAATATATATATATAAACAAAAATTATAGGTTTCACCTACGCGGATCGTCAGGGCAAACTGGACAGTCCGCCCTGACGAACTGCGTAGGTGAAACCTAGGTAGGTTAGTCTGGCTCTTTAAGTTTATTTACTTATTTTGCTCTATTTAGCGTATTGAGCACCTTTGCTTAGTTATTTTACTTTACTCGTGTCGGAGGTTATTTTTTCTTTGGACTCTGAACTTTGATTCTAGACGATTATTTTCGCCGTAAGTACATGTTCTTAGTTCTTTCTTTCTTCCCCTTTTTTCCCCTTGGGTATTGGTTTGTTCATTTACAAGCTAAAATATCTAAGGTTTTGCCGGACGAGTATAGCTGCTTATATTTATAAGTTTATTAGTGTTTATATATATATATATATATATATATATATATATATATATATATATATATATATATATATATATAATTATTTATTTAAAATATGATTCCAACTCGCGACATAAGAGGTCTCATGTTTCAAAACAAGAGCCGAAAACTTCAATATAATTATTTGAATTAAATTGAGTTAAAGTAAGCTCTGTTCCATCTTCAAGCTAATTTTTTTGGGAATAACGTATTTCTGAAATTTACGTGTTTTAAAAATTGAAATCAAAATTTCCATGGTAACAGCTAGGACGAATTGTTTAAATTGGGTAGGCGTGTGTTGGGTGTTAATAATAAGTATCAGTATAGAGTTACTTTCATAGATGTCAAGTCAGGGAAAGGTAGGGGTGTCTAAATTTGAAATGGAAGATGTATTAACCCTAGTCTGGTATGCGTGTCTAAGGAGATTTATTTATTTTTTATTTTATTTTTTTTTATGAAAGGGATTTGTGCATATATATATATATATATATATATATATATATATATAGATAGATAGATAGATATAGATATAGATATATATACGTATGTGTTTTGGGGTATATAAATAATAGGTTATTACTAGACTAAATATTTTTTGAATATTTTATATGTTTATGTTAAATTTGTAACCTGTAGGTCACATTACTTGCTTTGTCTAATTATTCTTGATTAAAAATCATTTCTCGTATAAATGCCCTCGTTTTTCGTTTGTTCCCCCCACTTTCTCTTCTCTCTCTCTCTCTCTCTCTCTCTCTCTCATCTTCTCTTCTCTTGTATACATAAGGTTAGTAACGCAAACAGACGGAAAATTTTCACATATACTTCGGCAGTATGAATTGGCTGGATTTTAAGTTTAGATCATAGAGTCATCACAAATGTATCCACACGTTTCCGGTGTCCGTTTTTTAATTTTAATTTTAGGCCAACGAATCGGTAGTGATTTATGCATCTGAAAAGAATTCATATTTATCTGTATCTCACTCATTTAAACCGTTAATTAACTCCTCTCTTTAAAACTTCTCTCTGTTAAATTTTAATCCCCACCTTAACCTTTAGGCCATCCTTTTCTTCTTTCTTCTTTTACACCCTCTCTCTTGAGCTTTCATACATTTCCCTCTCACACTTGTTTCCCACTCCCACACATACACTTTCACTAAAATTTTGTTTTTTATATCCGGAGGTATATTTTCCGATTTCTTTTTGAATTTGGAGATCTGATGAATTGGATCGTGATTACGACTGCAATGGAATAAATTATAACCATGGAATATTAGTGTTTGAGCCTTTTATATTATATTATATCCTTACTCTGTCCTGGACATTGAGTTCTACCTGGATTCTATCCTCTTTTCTTAAGTTTTGCTTCTTCCTTTAGTTTAAATTTAACGTAGCTCATTTTCGATTGGTTGATCTGAGTAAAGCACACAAACCTTATACCCCACTCTTTTTTTTAATTTTTCGTAAAAGACACTGTATTTTACTTTGAAATCTGAATAAATCGTTATTTTCGATGAAATATGCTAATATATATATATATATAATTTACTGATAAATAAATTCATTGAGTTGATACGCATCAGGAAAAAACAGGACTGTCCAACTCATTGTAGACGTTTTTTGACATACTGTACCAACCGGGCCTCGACACCGAAGAGATTCATATCAGATGAAATATGCTAATAAGATATATATATATATATATATATATATATATATATATAAATATATAAATAAATTCATTGAGTCTGATATAAACCTCAACAGGAAAATAGAGGAAGCACTGGACGGCCGTTTCGTCCTATAATTGGGACTCATCAGCAGTGCGCATCCACCACCAGGTATCAAAACCCTGACAGTTGGGTTGTCACAGACAACATACCAACTGTACCAACCGGGCCTCGACACCGAAGAGATTCATATCAGACTCAACATAGCGCCGCTCACTCACATATTCCGTGGCGGAACTCTCCTGAGTTCGCTATATAACCATAAGACTGTGCCCCCGGGAGCCACGACTACTCTCACCAAGCCGCGCCAACTGGAGCATTAGAAGCCGGATCAAGCAACGATAAACACATATAATAAGTAGGAGGATTTGATAAACATATAAATAAATTCATTGAGTCTGATATAAACCTCAACAGGAAAATAGAGGAAGCACTGGACGGCCGTTTCGTCCTATAATTGGGACTCATCAGCAGTGCGCATCCACCACCAGGTATCAAAACCCTGACAGTTGGGTCAAGCAGACAAAACCCTCACCATATACCGAAGGACGAAACGGCTCGTCCAGTGCGGAACTCTCCTGAGTTTTTCCTGTTGAGGTTTATATCAGACTCAATGAATTTATTTATATGTTTATCAAAAACCAACTCCTACTGATTGAAACCCAACTGGAGGGTTTTGATATGTGTTGATGTTGCTTGATCCGGCTTATTTTTCCTGTTGAGGTTGCTCCAGTTGGCGCGGGCTTGGTGAGGCCGGCCAGTATAAATCTGTTCACTTTTACCCCTGATGAAGTCCTTAGTTGTGTTGCCAGTATGTTTTGTATTTTCTTGCTGCTGGATTAGTTGGCATGCATTTCTTTGTAATTTGGCAGGGAAAATGTATCTCTAGACTTCTGAATCCATTCTTCTGCTCGCATCATGAGTTATGTTTTTTTTTTTTTTTTTTTTTTAAGCATTTCACCCCAAGCAAGGCGGGAAGCCACTAGAACGCAAGTGGGTACAGAAAATTTAGAGCAAGATCAGATAGGAGTGATAGAAGAAAGGATGAGGAGAAGGATAGTGGATAGATCAAGGCAACTGATGTCGATTGATATTACACTTGAATAGCTGGAGATTATAGCTCTCAGGGAAACTGGAATAGGGAAGGGAGTTCCACAGGCGTGAGGTGCGAGACATGAAGCTATTGGAGTAGAAGAGACGGCTACGTTTAGGATTTTCGACAGTGAAGGGGTGAGAGCGGGATGCCAGCCTCGTAGGGCGCTTGAACTCATGACGACTGGGAACCAGCAAATGCTGCTCCTCGGAGCAATTTCCATGAAAGTATTTGTAGAACAGACAGAAGGAGGCGACGGCGCGTCTGTGAGAAAGTGACTGTAGACGAGATGCCAGAGCAGGGCCAATTATATTGCATATCCGCCTCTGGAGCCTATCAAGAACCCCGAGGCAAACAGAAGGGTCATCAAGAAATATGAATGATCCTTTTCTGTAAGCAAGTCATGCAAACTCAAGCCCGGACAATGCCTAATGCCTCCATCATGTTGCACAGATGAGCTTACATGCTTTCGATCACAAGATGCTTTCTTTCTCCACGCGTTGACTTTCCATCACTTTGGTAGATATTAATTATGGACTCATCGGTCCATAAAACCTGCTTCCAGAACTTTTCTTGCTTGTCGCTATCGTTCCTTTCAAATTCTAATCTGATTTCCCATCCTTATTGCTGATGAATGGTTTATACTTTTGTGGTATGGCATCTATATTTTTGCCCTGAAAGTATTCTTCAAACAATGTAATCAATTCACCCTAGAGATTGTTGGTGATGTCAGTTGTTTTTTTTTGGGGGGGGGTTGGTTTGTTTTTCCTCACGGCTCTAACAATGTTTCTCTCATCAACTGCCATTGTTTTCCTTAGTCGAACTTTTCAATGTCTATTTCTCAGTACACCTATAGAGTCTTTCTTTTGCAGGAGATTCTTAATTGTTGTGTTGGCTATACCCAATGTTTGTCCACTGGCTCTGATCGATTTTTATTCTTTTTTCACATACAAAATGGTTTACTTTTGTCCCGCAGACATCTCTCTCACTCTCGTCTTCATGTTAGTTTATACTTTTTAACAAGAGACACTGTCTGAAAAGGTGAAAAGCAAGACTAAGACCACGAGTAGTCATTCAGAGCTATTTAATGTTTAAACAATCAATCTAAAAGGCAACACCTCGGCAACGACAAACAAATGTCAGTCACCTGTTCCAGTAGTTTTGCTCACTGGAAAAATGAGTGGGTTCAAATAAAAGGTAGTATGCTCTAAGTTGTTTAACAATTGAAAATTTATATACCAAGAAATAAAGCTGAAATTCTAAAATCTTATGTCTTTGCTGGAATTATCAGAAATATTCTAATGAAGAAATAATTTGGAAGGCATCACCGATAAAATAATTATGTAAATTAATTATACTTACACGAATCAATCAATTTAAAATGATATTTTCAACTGTACGAATAAGTTTGTCGTTTCCAATTTTGCATAATTCGCCTGCCCAATTTGATGTATTTGACCTATTCTTGTGAAAAATGAATGTTTATATTCCTTTTCTGCGGCTACCAAAATATGAAAATTCTGGCATCATATGGTCATTAAATACTGAGAAATCGATAAAAATATTCAAAATTGATGAATGTACGAATAATTTCGTCGTTGACTATATATATATATATATATATATATATATATATATATATATATAGGCTCCTGAAAAATATATTTCGGCTGAGCTCTCTGGGAGAGGAAGTGTGGGTTTGTAAACAGTGATTATTACGGCTATTATAGCAAGACACTTCGGTAAAAGCGAATCAAGTTCTCGCAGTTACTGTGTGTTTATCTAAAAAACCGGCTTAATAGTAGAATCTCCGACTAACGCCAATTCAGCCACACTGGAGAGCTGCGAAACAATCTGTCTGTGTATGACAATATATATATATATATATATATATATATATATATATATATATATATATATTATGTTTCGAAACTGGTCAGCAGTATTCAATATTAAATTATAACTACCAGGTGGCACTTTCATGCTCAAACGATGTTTGGAATAACTATCCTTCGGAATGTTTTACTCATTTATAATTTTCAAATAGAGATGTAATCTAAAGTTTGTTTTTCATTATCATGTGGACACCGCTTTGATGGAAGTAGGGGTGTTTGTTATATGTCAAGATTTTGGAGTCGTGTAAGGTTGGATTGTTTTTTTTTTTGTTTTTTTTTTGTCTGACTACAATGGCTAATCTTATAGGACTCCTTGTTAAAAGTCTAACTGGATACCATGACTGTTCATACCGTCTCTAAGAATATCCACTCAGCTTAGTGTCAGTACAAACAACAGGTCAGCTCTGTGGGTGTTGAACAAACGCAAGTATGACTGAGGATTGGCAAAGAGAGCGCTCTGAAAAAAATATATATATATATATATATATATATATATATATATATATATATATATATATATATATATATATATATATATTATGGTCCCCAATCATCATGTGTACCCTGAAACCATTCATTAACATTCTGGTTGTTGAATTTGTCAATATTAAACACTTCAAATATATCTCTGTTATTATTGTAAGAGATATGGGCATTGAATATAGAATCGGTATTTTTAGAGTTAGTTTCGCCCAACACTGCAAGAGATAACAAAACCCAAAAATTAACCTAGTCAAGAGTCATATTCTTAAATAACCTCGGTCAATTGTGACCTTCAAATGGATGTCATTTTCCTTTAGGGTGTTAGTCATCAGGGTTATCTATAACATCCTGTCAATTTAAAATAAATTGTGTTTGTTTGTTATCTCTCCTAAGCCCTGTCCCAACATCCATTTAAAAAAGCTGTTATGTAAGTTATACATTGTTTTCCTCTATCCTTTTTGGTATCAATCTGATTAATTTTTTTCTTTGTTTAAGGGCATATCAACACCTGATGGGTCATTTAATGTCAAGCTTTAATTTGGCGGGGAAATTTTGAAGTAATAAAAAGGCGTTATCTTGATTTTACAACTGAATTCATTGTAGATGAAACTCAGCTTTTGTGCATATACACATTAGTGTGGACATATTTACTGGAGACAGGGATATATGTGGTTTATGTTGTATTTTGGAATACAGTTTGATTTCTTTAAGAAATTATAGGATATTATATGGATTAATGGATTAGGATATTATATGGATTAATGGATTAGTATATTATATGGATCCATGGATAAGGATATATCGATTAATGGATTAAGATATGATATGGATTAATGTATTAGGATATTATATTGATTCATGGATTAGAATATATGGATTAATGTATTAGGATATTATATGGATTAATGTCTTAGGATATTATATGGATTAATGTATAAGGACATATGGATTAATGGATTAGGATATTATATGGATTAATGTATTAAGATATTGTATGGATTAATGGATTAGGGCATATGCATTAATGGATTGGGATATTATATTGATTCATGGATTAGGATATGTATTGATTAATGGATTAGGATATTATATGGATTCATGGATTAGGATATTATATTGATTAATGTCATGAAAGAGTCCTTGCATATTGGTTGTTTGATTTTCTTAAGGGCATATCAACCTCTTTGGTTTGGTTTGGTTTGTTTTACGGCATAACCACAATTGTTAATTTAATGGCGACAAGATTTTCATTGCTGGTAATATTTTTTTCAAAAATGTATCGCTGGCAATATTTTCCTTTTTCAAAAATTTATTGCTGGTAATAGTTTTTTGTTTTTTTTCTTCTGAAATGCTGGTAATAATTTTTTTTACAAAGTATTTCTGATATTTATACACTTTCATAGTGCTTTTACCCTAGATTCAGGGTTAACTATTGGCCCAGAGCTGGGACTCTAACAGGTGCTACCAACTCGTATCAGGGTGTACCTGGCAACACCAGCAATTAAGAGGTGGTTCCACGCTCCTCAAAACCTCCTGATCAGAGGCCTTGCTGTCGGACGTAGTTTATCGTCTTACCCAGGACGCGGATGTAGTTTATCCACATACCCAGGACAGGCATATTAACCCCTGGGGATTATTTAGTGCCGAAATCTAAATAATTTGTATGTAATTTTAGGCTTTCAACTGCAGATAATGTCTACATATTATACTTTCAGAGTAAAGGTATGTTTTTTTAGATATATATTTTGTAGTTGTTTGTTATTTTACTATAAAGATGTGTTTTTTCATATATTTTTAGTTTTGAATTGATTGTCATTTTCTGACATTTCATTGTATGGGCAGACATTTCATTATAAAAAATTACTATTGTCTGGGCGTTCACGATTCATATACAACTTTATGGACATGGTGATACGTGTGTTTTATGTTTAAGTTATGTTAGAATAGAGTTTGATTGAAGAAATTATAGGATATTATATGGATTAATATCATGAAGGAGTTCGTTCATATTGTTTGGTTGGATGATTTTTTTGCGTATATATGTTTTGTTTGGATGAGTTTTTGGCGTATATATATATATATATATATATATATATATATATATATATATATATATATAACTAGTGAGTTAGCTCAAATGACATAACTCACTTTTATAGTCCACCAATAGAAGGTTAACCAATCAGAAGACGTAGAACATTCAATCCGTCGTGTATAAAGGCGGCCATTTTCTTCACTCTACCCGAATGTCCAGTCCAGCTTGTCAGGGGAAGAGAACCAGAAGGACGAACTATGCTCTGCGACTTTTATCGAAATATCCACTGCTAACCTGAACAACGCTTTCCTACTGTCTTCGAAATATTCACTGCTAACCTCTGGATTCTATACTCGAAGACGACCGTCATGATGAATAACAAACATCTCTATGGGTTATTTAATGCCGAATCTAAATATTTTGAACGCATTTGAATGCCTTCAACTTCAGATTAAATTCATTGTTGGTAATTGTACTATTTAAAAATATATTGTCAGTATTATTACTATAAAAAAGTAACTTTATCCGTTCATAGTGTTAGTTTTTGTTTGGAGGTTGACTATTTGTCCATAGCTGGTACGTAAAAAGGGGCTGCCACCTGAGGTCAGAGTGGGCCTGGTTACAACAGGAATTAAATGACGATTCCAGCCTGCTCAAAACGTCCATTCTCCTGATCAGGAACCTTGTTTCCGAATCTGCTTTCAATCTGCGATGTGAGTATCCAATTTCTAAGTTATTTTTCCTTATTATGTGACCCAGAAATTTCAACTGTTTCTGATATTAAGTATAAATTTCTTTTTTGCTTCCATTTTCTTCGTCATTGGTAACATAATATTCCCAGCATCCTTCGGTACAGGATAAGGGATGTCAGAACACGATATCTCTGTGATCAATTCGGAAATATAAAGCAGGAATGGCACAGACTAAATGTTAATATTTAAGGCGTATATGAAATGCAGTGAGCAAGCAATGGATATTTCGTCAGTGACAAATCATATATGTAGGCGGAATTCTCTGCAGATTACATAAACCTGATGAAATGAAATCTGGACGACAGAACGGCCGAAAGGTCGTGATAACAACAAAAACAACAAATATGAGAACAACAGTGAACGTGTAAATAGCGTAGATAAAAAAAGAATAATCGAAAGAAGAAAAAGAAAAAAAAGGTAAAGTAAAAGAACGGGGAGAAGGGAGATAAACAGAAAGAAGATAAAAGGAAAAGAAAGAAAGAAAGAAAGAAAGAAAGAGAGAAGAAAATATGCATGAATGAAAGTAGTCAGTGAAAAATAGCGTGATGACAGAAAGAAAGAAAGAAGGAAAGATGCGTGAATGAAAGTAGTCAGTGAATGATAGCGTGAAGAAAGAAAGAAAGAAAGAAAGAAAGAAGGAAAGATGCGTGAATGAAAGTAGTCAGTGAATGATAGCGTGAAGAAAGAAAGAAAGAAAGAAAGAAAGAAAGAAAGAAAGAAGGAAAGATGCGTGAATGAAAGTAGTCAGTGAATGATAGCGTGAAGAAAGAAAGAAAGAAAGAAAGAAAGAAAGAAAGAAAAAGGAAGGAAAGAAAGAAATAAAGAAGGAAAGATGCGTGAATGAAAGTAGTCAGTGAATGATAGCGGGAAGAAAGAAAGAAAGAAAGAAAGAAAGAAAGAAAGAAAGAAGGAAAGATGCGTGAATGAAAGTAGTCAGTGAATGATAGCGGGAAGAAAGAAAGAAAGAAAGAAAGAAAGAAAGAAAGAAAGAAAGAAAGAAAGATGCGTGAATGAAAGTAGTCAGTGAATGATAGCGGGAAGAAAGAAAAAGAAAAGAAAGAAAGAAAGAAAGAAAGAAAGATGCGTGAATGAAAGTAGTCAGTGAATGATAAAGGGAAGAAAGAAAGAAAGAAAGAAAAAAGAAAGAAAGAAAGAAAGAAAGAAAAGAAAGAAGGAAAGATGCGTGAATGAAAGTAGTCAGTGAATGATAGCGTGAAGAAAGAAAGAAAGAAAGAAAGAAAGAAAAAGGAAGGAAAGAAAGAAATAAAGAAGGAAAGATGCGTGAATGAAAGTAGTCAGTGAATGATAGCGGGAAGAAAGAAAGAAAGAAAGAAAGAAAGAAAGAAAGAAAGAAAG